>CM033750.1:11565357-11960357 GCA_019671005.1 Hibiscus mutabilis
CCACTGGTCATTTTAAATGGGGTAGACCGGATACCAAAAATAAAACCAGAGATTCTTTTAAAAAATGGATCCGGGAGTCGGTTACGGATGGGGAATGATTAGCACCCCAAACCACCCAAAAATTGGTATCTAATCGAATACAATTTGCCTTTAATTGGAAATTTGCGAGTTCAAATTTTAAATTAATTTAAAATCTGTTTAAAAATGCGAATAAATTTTAATGGTCCCGTTATTCGATAATAAATGAAAAAAACATCACCACTGCGCTTGGTACTAGCCATGTTTACTATCGAATAAAAGGGCACTGCATCAACAATTTATAAGCCAAGTCTGAGAAAATAAAGCGAGTAAATATGTACGATAAAAGCGTAAATAAAAGGCGGAAATAAAATAAGAAAAAGAAAGATCTAGAAAAATGGACCGGATCAAACAAAAAAGAATGCGTAAAATAAATGCGGAAATTAAAAAGTTCAGAGAAGGGCCCGAATCGAACATAAAAAGAAATTGCGGAAATAGAAGATTCGGAAAAAGGACCAAATTGAACAAAAGCGCGTAAAAAGAAAAGAGATCCAGAAAAAGGACCGGTTCTAATATGAAAAGAAATGCAGAAAATTAAATTGCAGGATAGTAAATTGTGGGAATTAAATGCGAGTAATAAAAAATGCGGGAATTAAAAAAGTCAAGAAAGGGACCGGATCGAAAGCAATCCGAAAAGAGGACCAGATCGAACGTAAAATAAATAAACAATACATAAATATATACTATAATATATTTATAAGTAGTACTATAATATGTAAATAGTAAATATATCATATAATAAGATAGAACACTATAGTATGTACATAATAAACTATATAATATATAATTAATAATAATATATACTACAATATGAATAATAATATGATATAATAGTAACATAATACATATAAACTATAATATAAGTATAAGTATCATAATATATAGATAATAAAACGGGGGTCGAAATGTAAGAAATAAAACAAATGGGCAAAAAATTAAAAGTAAATATATAAAAATGATGAAACTGAAATAGTGGGAAAACATGGAGGGACCAAAACGGGAATCGAACCATGGCCGATTTGGAAACGGGAGGAAGCCTGGAGGATTAACATGGTAATTAACCTCTTAACTCAAAGTGCGCGGATCCTTCCTTGGGTTAGGGTCACCGCGCGGGTCAAAACACCAATACGGTGCAGTTTCACGAGTCGGCTTTAAAAAATTGGCCTCTTTTTTTTCATTTCGAACATATTAAAAAAACTAACATAATGCTTTCTCTCATCTCAAACCCTCGGCTAAGAACAACAGCCGTTCTTCTACAAACCCATGACTGGTGGTTGTGATGGCTCATCCCCGCCGTTCATCAGTGACGAGACCTCTTGCCGACGGCTCTAAGAGGTAAACTTTGACCTTCTTCCCCTTTTCGATTCAGAAACCCAAACTTTGGGGTTTAAAATAAAAGCATTTTTTAAAAACTCTAATCTATTTTTTATTTTTAAAGCCTTTTCGTTTTTTATTTGAAAATCCACTTTTTATGTATATATTTTTTTAACTTTTATTTTGGTTAAAAAATATTTGAATCCCTTTTTTGTTGAAATTCGGAAAAAAAAACTTTAAAACCTTTTATGTTCTTTTTGAAAACGGTTTGATGATTAAAACCTGCTTTTGTTTCTGGAAAATCTAGAAAATGGGAGAAACCCTAGCTTGAAAAAGAAAGAGAATTCCTTGGTAATTTTCCTTTTTTATTTCTGAAGTGGTGTATGGATCCCCTTTTTACATCGGTGAATCGACTTTATAGCCATGTTACAAAGGTAAAAACAAAATAAAAGAGCTGTCTCTGCATCATGTTGTTGCTGTTGTTGTTGTTGTTGATCTCTGTGTCTTATCCCTTTTACAGGTTGCTCATACGAAGTCCCTTCTTGGTCAGATGTGGGGATAGCTGACATGATGCCTGCGTAGCACAGCTGCTCGAACGTGGCGATAAGATGGCGAGACTGAGGTTGCCGTGGCTGCTGATGTGGCAGCGAAGGTAGATCTGACTCAAGCTTCTGGAAGCTTGGGAATGCCAAAGGGCGATGGTTGGGTGGCTAGGGTTAGAGTGTTTAGGGTTTCTGTTATGATACTCGGGTTAGGTTAGTAGAACCGGGTATGGGTAGGTTAAATGGGTGAACCGGTTTAGGAGGGTTATGGGTAGGACCAGTTGGGTATGGTATTGGGTTTAAATGTGTAATGAGTTTAGGGTAGTGGGTTTAGGCAGGGGGTCGGTTGGGTAGAATTGGTAATGGTTGGCAGATTGGGTTATTGGATAGACTGTAAATGGACACTTAATGGACTTTAATTCTAACTTGAGCTTTTATTTATTAATTATGTATTTTTGTTGTTTTTGTTTAATAAAAAAAAGTATAATAATAATATAGTAATAATAGTAATATAATAATAAAACAAAGATAATAATAATAGTAATAACAACAACAATAATAATATAATGGTAATACTAACTAAATAATAATATATAATGCCATTTTTGTTTTGATTTCTCTTTCTTTTTCTTTTTTTTAAAAATTTAAATAACATTAATAATTAACAATGATAATAGTATAATAGATATATATTAGTATATATAAGACCAAGTTAGAAAAATAAAGCCTGGACAAAATTAGTGATTACAGATGTCTCTCTTTGCTCATTCTTGTGTTAACAAGGATAGAGCACAAACTAAAATCACTAATTTTGTCCCACTTCCCTGTTTGCGGTTCGAAGCTCGAATCATCATGCACTGAAGGTCTTGTTGATGGTCCGAGAGATAAATGGCCAAGCACTGAAGGCTTTGATGACAACGCAAATCACCACGCACTGAGGGTCTTACTAATGACTTGTACTCATAGTCTCACCAACGGTTCGAATCGCCAAACAATGAAGGTATTATTGAGGATCCGGATGATTAAAGGTCAAACACTAAAGGCTTAATGGATCACCCAAATCATCACGCACTGGAGGTCTTACTGATGGCTTGAGTAAATAAAGTCATACACTAAAGGATTTGCAGACGATCTGGCTCACCATGCACTGAAAGTCTTAGCGATGGTCAAAAAATGAAGGTCTAACACTAAAGGATTTACGGATGGCCTAGCTCATCATGCACTGGAGGACTTTGTGATGGCTAGAAAATGAAGTCAAACACTGAAGGATTTACTGACGATCTGGCTCACCATGCACTGGAGGTCTTAGTGGAGGTCAGAAAATGAAGGTCCAACACTAAAGGATTTACGGACGGCCTAGCTCATCATGCACTGGAGGACTTAGTGATGGCTAGAAAATAATGTCAAACACTGAAAGATTTACTGATGGTCTGGCTCACTAAGCACATGAGAGGTCTTACTGATGGCCAAAATAAAGGTCCCACACTGAAGGATTTACGAATAACCTAACTTATCATGCACCGGAGGACTTGGTGATGGCTAGAAAATGATGTCAAACACTGAAAGATTTACTGACGGTCTAACTCATTAAGCACATGAGATGTCTTATTGATGGCCAAAATAAAGGTCCCACACCGAAGGATTTACGAATAACCTAGCTCATCATACACTGGAGGGCTTAGTGATGGCTAAATAATAAATTCAAACACTGAAGGATTTACTGACAGTTTGGGTCACCATACACCGAAGATCATGTTGATTCCCGAAAAATTAAGGTCAGGCATGATGGGCTCTTGATGGTCTAGATTATCATGCACTAGAGGTGTTACTAATTCCTAAAAATTAAAAGTCAGGCACTGAAGGCTACTGATAAATTAAACTTTCAACACTGAAGGTTGTCAGTTCGAAAATGAAACGATGCACTGAGGGCTTTGGTGTAGTAACACCTGAAGTTCTTGCTGGATTGGCTCTTCTCGTAGGGAACCCTTGATTCTTGCTGGATGAGTTCTTCATGTTGGGAACTCTAGATTCTTCATTGCGATCCACTTTTCAAGAAGTCGTAGACCGAAGTCTTTGCTTGATTTCACAAAAGCATAAATTAAAATCTTGCTAGGATCTACTTCTTCAAACGCGAAGTTGCAGATTGAAGCCTTTGTGAATCTGTCAAAAAGATAGAAATGATTGATACACGAGTTAGTATGCCCCCTAACCTAGGGATGTCTAACTATGTATGATGAATGAATGAATGGGGACCACTTGAGGGAGCGTGGTTCTTCAAGGAAGCTGATTGAAAAATCTGTGTCTTGCTTCTTCACCGGACTCTACTACGGCTGGAATACCCCTATCTCACACTCGGGTTCAACCTTTTCAAGTATATCTTGCTCTTTGTCATTAAACTAATTGGGCATCTTATTGCCCCCAAAAAATTGTTGCTTACTCTTGTTCTTTTGGTGTTGGTAAATTTTGAAATCTTTAAGAGTAATGAATGCATGTCCTGATTTCAATGTGAGATGCTTATTGAGAAAAATAATTTTTCTTTTCAAATTGTAAATATATTAGGCTATGTTGAATGCCCCGAATATCAAGTGTACGAATAACACTGAAGATGGCTTACTGAGGATTGCCCCAAGCAAATCATGTGTCTAAGAGACCTCGAAAGCTGAATTAATGTTTGAAGATGTGAAATGCATCTTAGTCTATTTCGATAGTTGACCGATTTTATCTCGTTTTTGTTTAGGGAATTCAATTTATCACATTCCTTTGGCTCAAAATAAATGATGGAGCAAACAACAAATTCTCGAGCTACTCGACATTGTCATGATTTGAAAATATTACCATTACTCATGAAGCGAAGAGTTTTGATTGGAATAGGCTTTAGGGGAGTGCCCCAAAGATTCCACACTCTTATTCGAAAAATGCCTATTACCAGGTTTCGAACATTGAAGTGCTTTTTGATTAAACTTTGAAAAGAATGCCTATTACCAGGCTTTGAAATGTATTTGAAAAAGGCCTATTACTAGGCTTTGAAAGTTAAGTCAATTTGTCTTGTTTTGAAAATGCCTATTACTAGGCTTTGAACATTAAATTGCATCGATTTGTTATTATGTGTGGTCATTAATGTGAAATGCAGGTCACATATCCATAATCTCCACAACTTAGGATTTCAACTGGACACAGGCTACTTGGAATCAACCTTCAGGTCAAAGCCAGTGTTCCTTGTGCAATTGATATACGGGGGCCCAATAAGCAAATATATTTACAAAATGAAGAGATTTGAAAAAGATTGCATCTCTTTATTGAAACTTTGAATATGTTACAAAAAAATGATAACACCACCGAGGTTTTTTTTGGTGTAAACTTATCGAGGGGGTGCTCAGGTGCCCCCAATGCAAGATCATTTACAAATGTGGGTCATGAATCTCGTCATTTTTCGCTGATTGGGCATCATCTTTGTCGAACGTGACGAATTCTTTATTCTGAACCAATGTGATGATGAATGGGGAAATGTATGTCTCTAAATGCAATGTTAACGTGCAGATGTTGATGCAAGTACGATGCAAGTGAATGAAGTTAATGATGAACGCATTTATCATTTGAGTGAATGAGATTAATGTACGATGCAGTTGTCGTGCAAACAAAATCCGTGTGTGATGCAACTATAGTGCAAATGAATTAATACATGATGCAATTGCCATGCGAATGGCTAAAATTAATGCTGAATGCTCGTGTGATACAACTATCGAGCAAATGACTAAAATCAATGTGTGATGCAACTGTCATGCGGATGAATGAGATTAATGCATGATGCAATTATCATGGAGTTTATACTCATATGATGCAATGTAAGTCAAAGTATGATGAATGCATGCGAATGCAAAGTGACTGCCCTAAATGCAGATGCATTGATTTAGACATGGTTTCCGAGGAACAATACCCACGAATATATGAGAGAAATTTGCAACTTTTGTATATTGCATTTAATTGACGTCTAGGTTACTAGATTTCCTCTCGATTCATGAACGATTTCCATTGTGTCCACCATTCTCGGGTCAACACCTCATGACGGTATGACGCAAATAAGTGAATAATGATGTTATGCAATATAATGTTGATGCGATGTCGAGAGAAAACACTGGTTAGTATGAGTTAAATATTTACAAATAAAAGAGAAAAGTATACCCGATGTATTTTAGCACGAAATGAACCCTATTTGCGGGATATTATAATTTCTAGAGTTACCGCATAGCTCTAAAGGGGTGGGCTTCTTGGGCTCTACATTCAGTTTTGGTGCTAAACGGTACTCGAATTGTCCTCGATGTCCCTTTTAAAGGGTAACAAGGCCTCCGATCATCACCCATTATAGGCTCATTTCAATCGAGTTTAATTCAATGAGACCCATTCGCTATGTCCATATGGGGAAACAATATTCCCACAAAACATAGGGTACTCGGGCCCTGAAGGTACTTACTAGGCCTATATGAAGGAACAATATCCTCACGAAAGCACTGCGTTTTCCCCCACTTACACGAACGGGTTTAAATGTCAGATTTTAAAATGCGTTAAAATGAACTCGCATTTCTAAAAAGATATTAAATTAATTTAAAAATAAACTCACAATTTCCAAGGGAGACAAAAAATATTCGCCTTGTGGCTTGACTCTTTTTTTTGTAAAAACAAAATTTCTCCCCAGGGAAGTCGCCAGCTGTAGCGACCATTTTGAAAATTTAAAAATTTATTTCTTTAAAAAAGTTGCTAAATATTTTGGATTTTTTGATTTTTTTAAGTTTTTGAAATTTTGGGGAATTTTTGAAGATTTGGGGAATTTTGAAAATTGAGAAATATTTGAAAATTGATAAAAGACTAGAGTCGCCACTGGTCATTTTAAATAGGGTAGACCGAACACCAAAAAAGAAATCAGAGATTCTTTCAAAAAATGAGTTTGGGAGTCGGTTACGGATGGGAAGGATTAGCACCCCCACACCGCTCAAAAATTGGTACCTAGTCGAATACAATTTGCCTTTAATTGGAAATTTGCGAGTTCAAATTTTAAATTAATTTAAAATCCGTTTAAAAAAATGTGAATAAAATTTAATGGCCCCGTTATTCGATAATAAACGAAAAAAACCACCATCACTGTGCTTGGTACTAGCCATGTTTACTATCGAATAAAAGGGCACCGCATCAACAGTTTATAAGCCAAGTGCGAGAAAATAAAGTGAGTAAATATGTACGATAAAAGCATAAATAAAAGGCAGAAAAAATAAGAAAAAGAAAGATCCGAAAAAATAGACCGGATCGAACAAAAAAGAATGCATAAAATAAATGTGGAAATTAAAAAGACCAGAGAAGGGACTGGATTGAACATAAAAAGAAATTGCGAAAATAGAAGAATCAAAAAAAGGACCGGATTGAACAAAAACGCGTAAAAGGAAAAGAGATCCGAAAAAAGGACCGGCTCGAATATGAAAAGAAATGCAAAAAATTAAATTGCTGGATAGTAAATTGCGGGAATTAAATGCGAGTAATAAAAATGCGGGAATTAAAGAAAGTCCGGAAAAGGGCCGGATCGAAAGTAAAATAAATAAACAATATATAAATATATACTATAATATATTTATAAGTAGTACTATAATATCTAAATAGTAAATATATCATATAATAATATAGAACACTATAGTATGTACATAATAAACTATATAATATATAATTAATAATAATATATACTACAATATGAATAATAATATGATATAATAGTAACATAATATATAAAAACTATAATATAAGTATAAGTATCATAATATATAGATAATAAAACGGGGGTCGAAATGTAAGAAATAAAACAAGGGGCAAAAAATTAAAAGTAAATATATAAAAAAGGATAAAATTGAAATAGTGGGAAAACATGGAGAGACCAAAACGGGAATTGAACCATGGCCGATTTGGAAATGGGAGGAAGCCTGGAGGATTAACATGGTAATTAACCCCTTGACCCAAAGTGCGTGGATCCTTCCCCGGGTCAGGGTCACCACGCAGGTCAAAACACCAATACGGTGCCGTTTCACGAGCTGGCTTTAAAACAAATAGGCCTTTTTTCATTTCGAACAAATTAAAAAAACTAACCTAATGCTTTCTCTCCTCTTAAACCCTAGGCTAAGAACGGCGGGCGTTCTTCTACAAACCCACGATCGGTGGTTGAGATGGCTCATCCCCGCCGTTCATCGGCAATGGGACCTCATGCCAACGGCTCCAAGAGGTAAACTCCGACCTTCTTCCCCTTTTCGATTCAGAAACCCAAACTTTGGGGTTCAAAATAAAAGCGTCTTTTTAACTCTAATCTGTTCTTTTATTTTGAAAGCCTTTTCGTTTTTGATTTGAAAATCCCCTCTTTATGTATATATTTTTTAACTTTTATTTTGGTTAAAAATATTTGAATCCCTTTTTTGTTGAAATCCGAAAAAAAACTTTGAAACCTTTTATGTTCTTTTTGAAAACGGTTTGATGATTAAAACCTGCTTTTGTTTCTGGAAAATCCAGAAAAGGAGAGAAACCCTAGCTTGAAAAAGGGGAGAAACCCTAGCTTGAAAAAGAAAGAGAATCCCTCTTTTGTTGAAATCCGAAAAAAAACTTTAAAACCTTTTATGTTCTTTTTGAAAACGGTTTGATGATTAAAACCTACTTTTGTTTCTGGAAAATCCAGAAAATAGGAGAAACCCTATCTTGAAAAAGAAAGAGAATTCCTTGGTAATTTTCCTTTTTTTATTTCTGAAGTGGTGTAGGAATCCCCCCTTTTTACATCGGTTTTGAATCGGCTTTATAGCCATGTTACAAAGGTAAAAACAAAATAAAAGAGTTGTCTCTGCATCCTGTTGTTGCTGTTGACCTTTGTGTCTTGTCCCTTTTGCAGGTTGCTCGTATGAAAGAGAGGAGGCCGGTGGTCCTTTCTTGGCCGAATGTGGGGATGGCTGACATGATGCCTACGTGACACAGCTGCTCGAACGTGGTTATGAGATGGCGAGGCTGAGGTTATCGTGGCCGCTGATGTGGCAGCAAATGTGGATCTGACTCGGAAACTTCTAGAAGCTTGGGAATGCCAAAGGGCGGCAGCTGGGTGGCTAGGGTTAGAGTGTTTAAGGTTTCTGTTATGATACCCAGGTCAGGTTGGTAGAACCGAGTTTGGGTAGGTTAAACGGGTGAACCAATTTAGGAGGGATATGGGTAGGATCAGTTGAGTATGGTATTGGGTTTAATTGTGTAATGGGTTTAGGGTAGTGGGTTTAGGCAGTGGGCTGGTTTGGTAGACTTGGTAATGGTTGGCAGATTGGGTTATTGGATAGACTGTGTAAATGAGCACTTAATTGACTTTAATTCTAACTTGGGCTTTTATTTATTAATTATGTATTTTTGTTGTTTTTGTTTAATAAAAATATAATAATAATATAGTAATAATAGTAATATAATAATAAAACAAAGATAATAATAATAGTAATAACAATAATAATAATAATATAATGGTAATACTACTAAAAATAATAAATATAATTTCATTTTTGTTTTGATTTCTCTTTCTTTTTCTTTTTGAAAATTTTAATAACATTAATAATTAATAATGATAATAGTATAATAGATATATATATATATATATATATATATATATTAGTATATATAAGCCCAAGTTGAAAAAATAAAGGGTTGGTCATTGACTTCACCCATGAGAATAATATATATTAGTGATTACAGTGGTTATTTATGTTTTCCGTCTCTTTGGTTATGATCATCAATTTGTATAATGTACCAAAAAAGATTTACAGTAAGAGGGTTGGTCGTAACAACAGTAGAGACCAATAGGCCATTGCAATTTTTTTTTTTTGAAAATATGACATTGTATTGTATATTTTGAAAGGGGTCTTTAAGAATTATAGGATGCCGACATTGTCTTACAATTTGGCTTTTTTATTGGTCATTGACTTCACCCATGAGAATAAGCATACAAATTAGGGTGGTTATCAAGCGAGTTGATCGCAAGTTGAGTAGTGCTTGACTTGTGCTCGTTAAAAAAATTTGTTGCTCGATTCGACTCTTTCGTTAAGCTCGATAAAATTTTGCTCGACTCGTTGCTCGTTAAGCTCGCCAAAATTTTTACCTTGTTTTTCTTTAAAAAATTATAGGTAAAATCTAGTGATATTATTAGAGCTTAATATAAACATAGAAATTCAGAAGAAAAGAAATGTGAGGTCTGAGGAGATAACTAAACGAATCTGTCATGACCGAATTAGAGATGAAATTAATATTCGAGTGCGAGTCTTTTTAGTTTCTCAACAATCTTCGATGAATAACAAAGGAGAGAATGTCTTAAGAATTTCGAGGTTTTAACTTTCAATCGTATTTTTTTATATGAGAAGTGAAAACCGAAGACTTTTCCCCTTCTTTTACTTTTATACATAAATTAATAATGAAAGAAAAAAACTTTAATAAAAAAAGGAAAAACTCGTATTATAATTTATTTTTTTATTAATACAAATTAACTTTTTTAGTTCTCGGAAAATACAAAACTTTCTGAAAATTCGAAACCAAAATTTTATGGTAAATTACATAGCAATTCATTAAACTTTTGTAGAGTTTTTAACTAGTATTTAAACTTCTTGGAACATAATTTTTTAAGGTAGCCACCAAAAAATCATAAAAAGAATTTATAAAAAAAAATAATGAGCTGCTCACGAACTTATTGAGTCGAGTTGGGCCTTGCTCGACTTGACTCGCTAAGATCTCGAGTCGAGCTCGATTTCGAGTCGAGCGTTAATCAAATTTTGACCGAATCGAGCTCGAGTTGTTTGCGAGCTGCTCAACTCAATAAGCACCCCTAATACAGAGATAGTTTTACTATTTCCCAGGGTCTAACAAAATTAATGCTATTCATATTAAAAGATTAATCTCATCAAAATTCAAGAATGTAAAATACTAGTACTTAATAACTAGTTGGTACGCTGATTAAATTTCAAATTTTTAGTTTGTTTCTTATATAATTACTGTACCCCCTCCTCATGGAAGTCAATTCCAGCTTAATTTATTGCTGAAATCTTGGGGTTGGTTCAAAATTATTAGTATAATTAACTTGATTCCACTTGCTCGATCACCAACTTAAGCTAGGTAACAAGCCAGCATGGATTTTACATTCTGTCGTTACAAGTCAACTAAATGGAACCAAGTTGTTCGAAAATTGATTAATCCCCCAAGTCAACCAAGCCAAAAGTCAATTGCGCATCTCCTATAATTTAGACACAATCCAAGAAACCCAAAGACACTAAACAAAGTGGAACATGGGCAGATTACCGGGGGAATCCCATCCACTGTTCTCGTATCCTTCTCCACAGCCTCAGGCTCAGCCCCAGCCCCAAGCCGTCACCTATTACTCTTACCCGCCACAAGTGCAACAGCAGCTCGCCGCAGTTTATCCGGCACCTCGAAATGATGCTAATTTTGTTCAGGTTCCACCATACCAAACAAGCAGTCAAATGGCGCCGCTGCCACAACAGAATCAAAGCCTCGCCAATGTTATTCCGACAAACGGTTCATTGCAAAGCAGAATGCCCCTCGGAACTCCTGTGCAACGTGTACCGATAGCTTCACCGCAAATAAAAGCGGTTCACACCGTCCCCTGGACCACTGGCCTCTTCGATTGCATGGAAGATCCGACCAACGGTGAGTTCCTTTGTAATTACATCACATTGTCAGGATTTTATTGATGTAATTAAGATTTAATATCTTGTTGTGATTTGGTTGCATGCAGCTCTCACCACTGCTGTATTCCCTTGTGTGACTTTCGGGCAGATAGCAGATGTGCTGGACAACGGGAACACAAGTAAATATGATTCATTAAACTTTGTGTTTACACATGTTTTATGCCCTACTTTCTATAATAAACAGACCCAAATTCATATTAATTTGTACAACCCTTTTAAAAGTTTTTCTATAATATCTTTAATTGACTCCAAAATCGATTGTCTATATCCGTCTCTAATTTAAATTACTATTTCAATAATAATTTGAGGGGCGAATATATGTGCAGCTTGTGCGACTAGTGGAATTGTTTACGTATTTGCGCCATGTGTGGTGTCTGGCCCCTACCGGAAAAAGCTGCGGCAGCGGTTTGGGCTGATAGAGGCCCCGGCCTCCGATCGGATTATTCACTCCGTGTTGGAACCCTGTGCTCTCTGCCAAGAATATCGAGAACTCAACAACCGAGGGATCAACCCTGCTCTTGGTATTTTTTATTTCTTCTCACAAACAAACTCCACATTATTTATATTTTTATAAGGGTAAAACTTTGATACACATGCTTGTGTAAAATTAATTTTACAAAAGCATGTGTATTTACACTATAAAAACCAAAATATTAAATTTCTACCCTAACCCTAAAAAACTAAACCCCACAACCTAATCTTGAATTCTAAACACTAATTTTGAAATCTAAATCCTACAACCTAAATCCCTAAACATTAAACCCTAAACTAAAACCTTAACCCCTAAAACTAAAAAGCACATGTAAACTAAAATTTACACGGCCTATGTAGTAAAGTTTTTTCCTTTTTATAAATACGCAGTATTTATGATTTTATATCCTAGAATTAGAATGGAATTTCAGTTTCTTGTATTGTGCATATAAGCAGATTGCACACAGTTGGGTATTTTATAGATCTGAAAATTCTAGGGTATGCAAACATTTAATATGACATAACTTAATAAGTATAAAATAAAATAATAAATCCATTATATGGTTAGCCAAAAATATTAGATCCAAAAAATGAATTTGAGCAAGAAATCTAGGTCCATTTAAAATAATCACTCAGGGTTAAATATTTGAAGTCTGAGTGCGATCTAATCTGGTTTGTTTTGAAACATAAAATATATAAATTTTAGAATATTATTAAAAATATATATTTTAAAAAATAAATCATTATATGTACGAACCTAAGTAAATCTAATTTACAAATTACAAATAAAAAAATTCAAAAAATTCTAAAAAATATTTTAAAATAAAATTTAATTATACGTGCAATACGCTAAAATTCCATATATTCGGCAAAACAAACATGAACACATCTAATATTCTTACATGATCAAATCTATACACATACATACATATTTATGTATAATGATCCTTTTTTTTTGTCAGGGCACCATGGAAATTTAAGTAAACAACAAAGTGCAGCCCCGATGGTGCCGCCAAGGAATCAAATTATGAGCTAAACGATCTTACGTTTCCTTTTCTAATGGTTTGAATACAGATGATTACATTATATTCTATCTGTATTTTTCTTTTTTCTTTTATGCTTTCCCCCTTGTTAATGTATTATTCTCCTATTTTGTTGAAAACTAATGGCCTAAATAAATGAAATATGATGTTGAATATAATAGATTATTGTAATATCAATATTTGTAGAGATTTTTTTATTGAGTTTAGTGTTTCTAAAAGTGAAACCACCTTTTAGTAGGAGATGAACCAAAAAATCATTTTAAAAACTGAACATATAATTTTATCATTGATTTAGTTTATAATTTTATAAAATTTTTAAAAAAAATGACAAATACTACTTCTACTTCTACCTAGAGGGGGAGACTCTAGGGGAAGGAATGTTCCTGCTAGGTCTTGAACCCGGGACCTAAGAGGAGGAGATGGAAGCAGGTGAGCAGCTCTGACCAACCGGCCATCGACGCTTGCTCAATTTTAAAAATAATTAAATTGAACTTTTATCATTTATGAGACGTTAGAATGCAATTATACCATTATCTAAGTTTAAAAATTTAAACTTTAAAAAGACTGAAATCATACTTTTACCATTTTAAGGGATCGATGGCACTACAATCCCCTAACTTCATCTTTGTTCTTAAGTTATTACATACTATATAAAGAAAAGGATCCATTTTGGAGATCTCTTTAATTTTTTATAAACTAACATTATTTTAAAAATATTATTCATTTAAGTTATATTTTTTGAGTTAAATTTTATATTTCATCCACATAATCTGTGCGAACCTAAACTAAAAGATTTAGAACTTCTTTTAAAAAATTAAAGATTTAAAATTATCATTTAGTGATTAAGATTATTCATATTCCCTCATCTTGTATGGATTCGAATCATTGTATTTGCCTTGAGAATCTATCTAAGAATGCAATCAAGTAAGCAGCTCCTCCCCATTTATCATTTATAGATATAAAATTGTTAAAGTCATCAATTCCCATTGCTATTGCTACTTAATATACCATTTTGTTTCAATTTACCTTTTTGGAATTTATTGATATGAATTCAAATACATTGGTTATCTGCACCGACATGATAGATATGAAATTTTTATCTAAATGATAATATAATTTGAAATTTTTATCTAAATGATAATATAATTTGAAATTTTAATTTATTACTAGAACGGAACATACTAACCAATACTACGGATACCTTATCATGCTAATATGCTTATGGTTGTCAACCCAAGTAGCTAAATATTGGGAACTTGTGGAAGTAATATTTCATGTAAACAATTTCCACTTTATATTATAATATGATTATTCCCTTTTTCACAATAAAAGTTTAAAAAAATAAATTTATTAAAGAGAATTTTCGAATCTAAATTTAATAAATAAGTATTTTTAATCGAAATTGTTGAAATTCTTACCGAATAGAATCTTCTGTCTATAGATAGATATATATAGTGCATGAAACACTCAATTTTGCAGTGGCATATAAGATAACCAACGAAACCCTACGTATGTCAATCGCTTAAGATTCTATGTATAATATAAATCATGTGTACATTATACAAATTAGTTCATTTACAATTATCTTACATTTCAATCTGAATCTCCGCCTCCAAACCCAAAATATTATAATTGAGAATCAAACTAGACAGTATTTATGGGACCATGTATATGTATATAAAAGTAGTTTAGGCTAATGAAAGTACCACGACTCTAGACCTGGATTTAAGATCTGAGGTCGAGGTTCTGGACAACCTCGTTGGTTGTGGTCCACGCCTTCATATTATTCCACATTTACCTAGCATCTCATTTCCTGCAAAAACGACAAATAAAAGTTGTCTTATAGATTTGTTTGTTTGTCCCAAAAAAAAATAAGGATTTATGCCTAAAATTTGTAATCACTCATTTTTATCCGGTCTGTAAATATTGTTAATATATTAGTATAATAATTAATGGGGAATTATTATTGCATGTATACATATTACATTATATGTTTACTATATATATGCGATTAATATGTGTGAAATATACACGTGTGATGTATGAGTGCATGTGTATTATACATATTATGTTTATGTTTATGTATATGTTAATATTTATTATAGTATATGTGTGTCGTATGTATGTTTATGTGTGCATTGTGTGTGACTGTGTAACATGTGAATGTTATATTAGTAATGTGTATAATTAGGTGTGCCGGTACATTTATGTTATATTATCTAAGGGCGTGTAATGTATATTAATGTCGGTATGCCATACGTATAGGTATACGCTTACGAATATATATATGTATGTATTATCATAATCGTGCTATTATTATTATTATTATTATTATTATTATTATTATTATTATCATATATATATAAACAGATAATAAAATAAAACCAAGGTTTATTAGTGTCCAATCCAATGTATTACAAAAACCCAAAAAAGAATACAACATGGTTGACAAGGCCCAACAGGCCAAAGCCCGTAATAAATAAAACCCTAAAATGTATCTAACCCTGACCCATTTTATTATTATGCGCAGCCAACCCAGAGCCGTCGGATCAAGCCCAGATCCAACGGCTATGATCAAGTCAATATGACCCTCCATCTGATGCGCGTGACGCCACGCGCTGCTCAGCTGTCTTCCACGCGCGCGTGGCACGCACGCTCAAGACGTTTCAGATCACCGTACACCACATGTCATGATCCGGTGCAGTTTCCCAATTCCAAGGTTGAATCTCGATCGTCCAAGCCTCAAAGCATCCCAGCCGTTGGATCAAATCTGATCCAACGGCCGAGATTCACTCTGACTGAACGGGTCGCCACCACACCTTCTCCACCATGCCGCCGTACTACCGACTCAACCACCGCGCTCAGAGAACGTGCAAAACACCAAAACAATGGATTATCGGTACCAAGAAA
This sequence comes from Hibiscus mutabilis, assembly GCA_019671005.1. NCBI lineage: Eukaryota > Viridiplantae > Streptophyta > Magnoliopsida > Malvales > Malvaceae > Hibiscus > Hibiscus mutabilis. The sequence continues at coordinate 11,581,453 of CM033750.1, forward strand.
ATCAGATCTGATGTAATTTTCATGTAATATACGCTATCAAAAACAGAAATCAGAAAAATATATAGAATCCAACCAAAGTGCATTATCACCAGTTTTTCATAAATACAAAAAAAAAGAGAACAACGCAAGTCTAGTGGTATTTTCCCTTTCTTCTTTTACTGCATACACATCTTTCAAAAGGCACCAACAATATAAAAAAAGTAAAAGGTGTCGGTTCTTACCCTCGTCGTAAAGTTTCCCACCGTCGGTAATAAGTTGTAAGGCTCTTAAGCCAAACACGGTGAACCGGTAAAGGGGATGGCTTGTTTGGGTTTTGGTTTACAAAACTTTTAAAAAAAAGGAAAAATTTTCGCTTTTTTTTTAGATCTAGGCAAAAGGGTGAGTCCTAGTGTAAATCTAAGTTCAGATTGAAGAGAGGTTGGTTTTGAGTGTTTCTTTTGGTTCGCCGGCGCCGGCTAGCGGCGGTCGGCGGCGGCCGGGACGGCGGGGAGTCGCCGATTTCTGGGTTCATCAAGGTTCGGCTCTATAGATTCAGAGAAGAATAAGAGCTTCACTCTTAAGGGTAAAAAAATGGGGAAATGGTCGATTTTTAATCTGATAAATCTGATATATAGCGTCCCAATATTTTCAAAATGGGTTAATTTGGGCTAAAGGGCTCATGCGTTTCTGATCTTTTCAAACCGAGTCTGCCCCTTGGTTTATTCACAATCCTGGTCCCTCGTAGTTTTTAAAATCTTTCGTTTTTGTCCCTTAATCAAATGAAATCAGTTTTCAAATGGTCAAATTACGCCCCACGGACTTCCGCGTTTTCGAAAATTTCATTTCAAGCGTTTTCGAAAGTATCTGCTAAAATAACTGGTACCGAATTGATCCCCTTTCGAAGTTTATCAAATAGATCCGTTGTGGCATAGTCTATATATCACAAGGCTTTTGGAAAGATAACCATCCCATAAATACCAAAAGCAAGAAAGTACCTTTTCTTTGATGGATTTAGATGCCGATGGATTAAGTCTCGAATGTGTGCCCAAGCTATGTAATTAGTCTTTTCTTTCTTCGAGATTTTTCCATGGATCCACTATTTGCTCATTTTGGTGACATTAATCAGACTCTCCAGGAAGGATGGCGAGTCTTTGGGCTTGATATATACCCCTTCCTTGATTCTCGGACAACGAAGAAAAGCAGTATACTCTTCGATAGTTGGGGTCATATCTACTTTTCTGAAAGTGAAACAGTTGTAGCCTGGATTCCAGAACTGCGTTAAGGCTCTAAACATGTACATATTAGTCTGAACGTCCAACAAAAAGACGATATCGCCGATCTCCCCTTGAAAGGCCTGCTTCATACCCGAGTCCCAACTTTGCCATATCTCTCTCAGTTCTTGAATGTCATTTTGCCGGGAAACTATCAACGTGGGCCCATTAATCCCTGATACATATCCTGCTTTTAGGCTATCTTCTTTCTCCATCTGTATACGCTCGGAGCATCTCATACCGTAGCATTATCGCTTTTGAAATTATAGAACCTCCCTTCCATACCTGAACACCTTCTAAAATGGGCTCCCTCGAATCAACACCTATATATGACATGATATGCAATGCGGATGCAGAAAAATAAAAATAAAAATAAAACAACAGAGAAAATGGATTAGTAAAATTGATTAATCAAAGAATGAAATGAATTAAATGATGAATAATGAAGGAAATAAATAGTCGAAATATACAGGAAATATAAACAAACAAAGCAAAACCTAAAAAAGGGTCAATCCTATATGGGTAGAGTAACGGCGTGGTTAAAGGATGGATACTATGGTTCATTATATGCTGTTTGGATTTAGAGTAAGGGTACCCGAACTATTGCTGGGACATCGATTCGGGGGAATACGACCCTTATACCATACGGAGGTGAAAACCCCGTGGAATATAAGGACCGAATTCTAGGAGTACACTACGACACTATATGGAGGTGAAAACCTCACAGAGCGAAGTAATCTCTCCCACTTAAGGGTTCTATCACTAATGTTATGATGACATTTCATATCAAACAACAACAAAAATTAAAAATTAAATTAAATTGAATTTAAATTTTCATTAATAATTACAATGTGAACCTAACTAAGACCTAACTCATTTTTTTTTTTTTTTTGAAAACAAAAATGATTTTCCCAGCGGAGTCGCCTTGCTGTAGCGACCATTTTTTACTTTTTGAAGATTAAGGTTTGAAATGTTTTGCGGCATCAAAGGAGATGACACCCGGAAACCGAGATGACACTCATAATAGATTACTTTTAATTTTTAAAACACATGGTGGAGTCACCATCGGCCACTTTTGGTAGGCCGGACACCGAAAAGATAACCAGAGATGAATTCGGGAGTTGGTTAAGAGTGGGGAAGGGTTAGCACCCCCACTACGCCCAAAATTGATACCTAAAAGCTCGCATTATATTTATTTAAAGAAAACAAAAATTCGATTTAACTTAATAATTAATTTCCAAAATGAATTGACATTTTAAATCCGCTTTGGAATTCACGACATTCAAAGGAGATGCCACCCGAAGGCCGGGATGACACTCCTAACAAAAATATCGGAATAATGAGGCGGAATACTATATGCGATAATTATTAAATAAATAAATAAATAAATAAATAATGAATAAAAAGTAAAAAAAAAGAGATAAAAATAGTTATAAACGTGTAATAAATTCAAAACTGGCCTTTGTACCCACGACATTTAGAGGAGATGTCACCCGGAGGCCGGGATGACACTCCTAGTAAAAATATCGGAATAATGAGGGCGAAATATTGTGTATGATATTTTAAGGAAGTATTGAATAATATAACATAGTTTAGGGTAAATAAATAAATAAATAAAATGTTTAATACATAATATACATGTATTAATACCTATATACAAATATTAGTTATAAGTGCATAATATTATATTCACATTTTATGTACACCCAAATTATATAAATATTACATAAATGTTATGTAACTTAATATATATATTATAAGTATATATTCTATATAAAGATATGTACACATTAGGCTTATCATACATAATAAACATATACAACATGTATAAAAAAATAAAAACATCAAATATATATAAGAATAAATATATGGCAAAAATAAAAGCAAAATAAAAAAATAGTGTAAAAAGGGCTGAAATTAATTTATTTACAAAGTCTAGGGACCAGATTTGAAATAATTCCATTTATAATGATTTAAAACAGATTTCGGGACCAAATTACAATGCCTTAAAAATTTCCAGAGATTAAAAGTGTGATTTTCCCATGCGGCAAGGCAGGAACAAAAACACGCTAAGAGCTGAGGGACCTAATAAGTAATTTTATCATTAAAAAAGTAATTAAATCTGATTTAAGGACGAGATTGCAAAGCCTTAAAAATATTCAAGGATTGTAGAACGAATTTTTCCAAAGGGAATGGCCAAAACCGAATTATCCCATGAAGTTTTTGTGCGCGGGTCTGAACCGAATCGGGCTTCTTATCCGGTAAAACGTAAAACGACGTCGTTTTGGGGCCAAACTCAGACACCCAAAACAACGTCGTTTGGCCCCTATATAACTTCTTTTTAGTCCAAAAAATCATTATATCCAGTTTCTAAAAGAAAGCTCTCATATGCTCTCAACTCTCCCCTGGCCGCCGTGGAGCGCCGCCGTCACCGGCAGCCGAAGAAGCCCTTAGGTACGTACTTTGCACTCTAATCTCGTATTTCAGCTTAGTTTTTTTTTTAATCTTTCCCTAAACCTGTATATCTAGGTTTTATTCCAAAGTCTTTTTTTAGTTTAATATACTGTTTTTTTTAATAATAATAACAATAATAATGGGAAACGAAGATATTTTTCTTACCTTTGCTTGATCGGTAATGCTGGACTGAAGATTCAAACAGATTATTACCATTTTTTGTCTCAAACTATTTTTTTATTTTAGGACTCGTAAAAGATTACAATGGTTCTTGAGGTTGATTTATACCCGCGAAAAGGTAATGCAATTTGAACTTTTAGTTCATTATTTTACAGATTTTATGCCTTTTGCGTGTTTGCAGGTCTGGATTTCGGCGTAAGTTGGGCGGTGGACGCGACTGGTGTCAGAAATGGGCGGTGGAAGGCACGGGGAGACGCGCGTGCACCATACGGCCAAGGATTGCCGCACGCGCCGAAGATGAAGAGGCATGCGGCGGCGGCTGTGTAGGGTTAAGATTTCTCACATTAGATGTAAATGGGCTAGGGTTTCATATCAGATGTAAATGGGCTAGGGTTGTATTGGGTTTATAATTGTGGGTTTTTTTTTGGTTCAATAAAAATGGACTGGTTAAGTTAAAAGCCCGAACCAAAATAGGCTATAACGGTCGTACAATACAAGTATGTCTGAGATTTACACAAACTTCAGTTTGTAAAACAACATGGGGGAAATATATGTTAAAACTCAACACACACCTGTTTCGTTGAGTTTCTGCAGAAGTTGTTCCCTTGTCGAAAGAGTATGCATTCCGGCAGAAACAGCGGTCCTTACAGCCCATGTGTGATACGGTGCACATACTTGAGCATAAGCTGTTGAAGCTGCAGTTCTCAATGAGTAATCCCTGGATTCAAAACCAGATTCAGGATAACATACACTATTCAGATTTTTAATTTAAAATCAAAAAATTATATTATTTGGTGCTCCAGGCTCTCACAAAAGAAAATCGTTTCCTTTAACATTCACTCATTATTCGCTATAACCCGGTGATTATATTTACGGGGTGTATTATTATAAGAAATAAAATATTTAATGGGTGTATTATTATAAGAAATAAAATATTTAATTAATTTTCCATCGAATGACTATTTATCTATTGTACTTTCTTGTAAATAGAGACGAGACAAAAAAGCTTTATGAAAAAATTATGGTTCAATTTGATCTAATTTGATCTTGTCTAAGACGGAATTAGAATACAGATGTGGGCCACGTAAATCAATTGATAAACCTTGGTCCTATTAAAACTAGTAAGGTAAACGAAGACCCGACTAGAAATGATACGGATAAAAATATTCATAATTAGAGTGATAGCTCTAGTTATTAGAGTAAAATTGATCATTTAGTTGGACATTCGAAATTTCATTTGTGATGAAACCCTGAATGTAAAGTTAAAAATCTATCCCCGAAACCGACCCGTCCCAAATCAAACATTAGATTTTCTGAACTTTTACTCTTCCCCTCATCCTCGTTGAAACTGTAAATCCATGTTTTAAAGGAAAAAAATCTCTTCAAATTGCTTAAATGACCAACTTTCCATCCACTTATCATCTGCTATTGCACTCAAAATGTTCTCTTAAATCAAATATAATATAAATCTATGTTCTAACAAATAATATAAATTAAAGATAGGATATTATTTTTCAATGACAAATCATTAAATCAAAATTGAGTCCCCGAATAGATTTGTCATTGACAAAATTCACCAAATTCCAACAAAACCAAAACTGAATGAGAATAACTAAAGAAAACTTGAAAGGAAAAGAATTGTATATAAAAAAAAGGTGATGTTGGGTAGGAAAGAAAATAAAAACCTTTAAATGAAGAAAAAGAAATGAAAAAGAGAAAGAGAGGAAATAAAAGAAAGAATAAGTGAGCAGATAAATCAAATGAGAACAGAGGGTGAGAAGAATCAAAAGAAGGGACCCCCCCCCCCTTAAAACTACCTATAGTGATATTTTCGTAAATATAATAGTACATAATTAAAAATATTCGAATTGAGTCGATTTTTTTTATACTAAACCCAAATTCATCCGTCCAGATTTTTGAGATCGTTCATTCAGTGGAATCCAAAAAGAAAACGGAAAATTAACCTTGGCGGCGTACTCCATCTCAGCGAATTTGAAGGCGAGGCCGAGACAATTAAAAAGAACAGAAAGTAGAGAGCAGGCATCACAAAATTTGTCCAACCCAAATCCTTGCTCCTCCGCGGCTCCACACTCCAACGACTGCGATAAATCATCAAACGCCACCACTATCGTAGACAACGGAGTTTCCGTCGCCATTATCTTCGTTTTATAAAGTCATCAATATCACTGGTCTGCTATATACGATTCCCCCGTTTCTTTTCGGTGGTGGTTGTAATTAAAAATGGCGTGTTTATTTGGAAATCGACTTATTAGACTTTGAATTTTCGTCGAGACGAACGACACGGAAATATGATGAAAGCGGTTAATTGGACACGACACGGGTGTCGGGAAAGGACATGGACAGGTGTTGTGGGAAAATGTCAAAACCGACTCATTTGCAACACGGTTGGAGACCTATTTGGAAGAAATAATTAGACACTTCCAAAAATTGGAAAATTCCAACATCTGTGAAGTGTTTAAAGATAATTTTGAGTTCGGAATGGAATGGAATGGAATGGGGGCAAATTTAAGCTGGAAAATATATTTATAAAAAAATTGTTTGATAAGTAATGAATTTTAAAATGATAAAGACTTTACATCTATTTCATTTAATTAAAAAAAATCTCACGATTCTGAATTAATTTTTATCTCAAATCATCTAATACCGATTATCAATGCCTTATTGATAAGTGTTACAATATCTTGTGCATTGGGACCATAGCTATAGATCTGAATTCATTAGTATAGTATATTTTCTTTTGCAACTGAAATCCGTAATCTTCTTAGATATAATTTAGACCCATAAATCTAATACATATTATTATTATTATAATATATATAAATAAAGACAAAATAATATCATAAGTATATTAATTACTACTCTTTTTATCTCATAAATATTATTCTTTAATGAAATTTTAAAAGTTAAATTTTTTAAATTTTAACTATAATTATTATAAATAATTAAATTTTATAAAATATATATTTAAAAAGGATAATTATATTTAGGTCACTCAATTATTAAAAGTTACATTTGGGTCACTCAATTATAGGTAAGGTTACATTTGGGTCACCCAATTATTAAAAGTTACACTTCGATCACTCAATTATGAGTAAGGTTACATTTGGATCACCCTTCATATTTAATATGTATATATATATATATCAATTTATGTATTAGATTAATTAATGATTTCAAATAAAGTACTCTACTGTTAACAAGGGTATACAAGTGATTTGAAGAAAAAATAATGAAATTGATGTATTTTTTAAATATGAAGGGTGGCTCAATTATAACCTTATCTATAATTGAGTGGCCTAAATATAACCTTTAATAATTCGATGACCCATATATAACCTTACCCGTAATTAAGTGACTTGACCCAAATGTAACCTTTAATAATTGTGCGACCCATATATAACCTTACCCATAATTAAGTGACACTTTTAATAATTAGGTGACCCAAATATAACCTTACCTTTAATTGAGTAACCTCTATTATAGTTTACCCATTTAAAAATTACTTACTAAAAGTTTTTAAAATATATATTTTAAAATTTGTATCAATAATAAATTAAAATGAACAATCTTCGTGGGATTGTGAGAGTATTATTTAGAAAATATATTCTAGTAATTTCTGGTTGAAACTGGTCAGAAGCTTAATATATACCAGATGACATTTTCCTTAATTACTTATTTTAAAAATCATGAAATTAATAGAGCCATAAACACACAGTACACAAACGGTTGCATGCAAACCGGCACAAAAACATACAGGAACAATAGGAAGACAATTTGTATATAACGTTATAATAATGGTCCATAAAAAAGAGCATCCCTTGTGTCTGGTCTGCACCAAACACTTCACATCCTTGATTAAGAAATTTAAAACAAAGCCGGAAGTGTCGGGAATAACAAAAGCAAAGAGATATTTGTTTTACTTCCCCTAGCCATGTATCTTTTTTACCAAATTAATCCTCAAAATCGTTCATATGATCTAAAAGGTAGTTGGCTGCTAGTTCCTCGTTCTTGTTGCAGGCAAAGAACACCTGCAGGACAGTTGCTCGATCAAACCCCATTGCTTCAAGCTGTAAAACAAGCGGATCATTTTTATCCAAAAAAAAACATGCGGATCATAAATCGTTACGAGCAAAACACATGGCTCTAAATATTGATAGTAAAAGTATTACCCGTTCTATGGCTTCACGTTCCTCGGGTGTGACTTGTACAGCTTGTGGCATTGCGTCAGCCAATTGGCCCAATATGTTCCTATGGTACGGGAGATGGCAAATAAGTAAGCATTCAAGTTACATGCACACTAGGTTCAAGAACTTAGCAACAGAAAGTGATAGGGCTCACCCCTCTCCGCCTTCTGCAGGTTCATTGATCAAGCGAAGAAAATCAGCCTGGTGCTCTTGAATAAGCCTCATTAGGTGAGGGTTTTGCTTCCCCAACTCTTGAAGCATGGGCTGCAATAAAATAAGCAAAACCATTCGGAAAAGGTGTAGGTAAAAAGGAAAACAAACATACATGACTAGAAGAAACAACAGATCAGAGAATAACCTGCAAAATCTGGGGGTTGGCTTGCACCATTGATCGTAAAGCTTGGAACTGAGAAAGAGATGCAAAATGAGTGCGGCTCTAGGTAGGTATTAACATGAAGAGAGAAAGAGGGAGACCTGTTGACTGTTGCGTAAGAAATCAAGAGTGCCTGCCTCTGCTCCACCTGCACCCATGTTGGGAAGGCCCTGTATCAAGAAAGGACCATCAAGTTAATGGTTAAGTTTTCTCGTCATCTAGTTTAACAAATATATACCTGGGGAAAGAGGTCTAATGGATTTGCATTGGGTCCACTTGTGGGAACAGCTGCTGCTGCTTGTGCAGGCTGTTGAGGCTGTGCTTGAGGGTTGTCCGTTTGCCCAACTACAGGGGCACGAGCCACAGGTGGAGCTTCAGCTTGCTCTGGAATACCCTATAATTTTGCAATTATTGTATAATGAAATGAGAAGCTGCAGCTAAAAGGTAGGAAATAAAATGAAAGCTTCTCTCTAACCAAAGACAGAGAGACTGTACGAGAGGACAAGAAATGCCAAATAGCACAGAATAAAATGGCATTAAAAACCGCCATATTTTCCATATCCAACTTTCCCATTATTCATAATTCCTACACACTCGTCCCCAAGTCAAAAAGATTAAAAATGGAAGAAATTGTATTTTGGGCACATGGAAATTTAATCATAATCTACCAAGAGAAGAAAACAAAAACAAAAACAAAGTTGTACATACAATTATATCTATCTACAAATGATAAAATGGCACAGTCAGCAGTCCCACAGAACCTCTTGACAAGTGCTCGATCAATTAGGAATTACCACATCTAAACTAATAAGAAAAATAAAACAACGGTAGTAACATGTCAATAATAATATGCAAAGTTGGCAACAGGATGCACACAAGAAAGCACTTGCTTCCCCATCTTCAAGTAAGATACAAGGAATTCTTACAGAATATAAATATTCAACAGCTCTCTCTGGGTTGTTAAAAGCTGCTCGTAGAGCCCGGACAACGGTATCTCTATCCCAGGTTCCCCCACCCATGTCAAGAATTTGTTGGATTGCTCCCTCCAAGTTGTTTCCTGCTACCAGATTAGATGCTGCTTGGCCATAAACATCGGTTTCTGACCTGTTCCCAAAGATATAACAGAAGATGTTACAAAAATGCAAGGCAAAAAAGAGGAAAGCCAGCTTTCCTATTGGAAAGCACTTAGAGATGGATTAAAGAAAAAGCATGCCTTCCACCCTTTAAACAGGATACGTGAAATTACAATCTGAGAAAAAGGTTACTCACGCAATGGTATTTGATGCAACAGGTGCAGATTCAGAGACAGGTGCAGCCCTGAAAAACACATATCAAGCAAATGAATCAGACACAGAGCTGTTATGTCCAAACAAAACTGTGGAGTAGGACTTACACAGCTGAAGTTGCAACAGGAGTAGAAGAAACTGTTGCTGGTGCCAGTGCCGGTGCTGGAGCCGGAGCTGGTGCACTTGCTTGGGGAGCCTGCAAAGATGACATTTAGTCTTAAGATGAGAAAACAGCAAGAAGATTTTTATCCAAGATCACTACTCAATAACCATAATATAATGTGCACAGTTACCAAAAGTAATTACCCTAAATATTGTATAGTAAATAGCAGGAAGAAAAACAAACATTTTCATTCATACTCAAAAGGAAATTTGAAGACCAGAATTCATATAATGATTTTGTGTGAGTTGATAGCTAACTTTGTGCACATTCACACGTAATAACAATAATTATCAATATTGGCCATTTCATCCACACATTCAATGAGTAGAGAATTGGATAGTGGCCATTAACTTTCTAGTAATTTTGCTATTGGAGAGGAAAGAAAGAGAGAATAAATAACTGAGAAACTTGAATAAGAGGTTGTGTAACTAATAAATGTTTAAAAGAAAGATCAAGTTGATATTCAAACCAACTCAGACTCCAACATCCATATTCATACTCAAAAAGAAATCGGAAGACCAAAATTCACATAATGATTTTGTGTGAGTTGATAGATAAGTTTGTGCACATTCCCACATCATCATCATCAATATAATCATTATGATTAGGCCAGTACATTCACACATTCTTGAGGATTTAAATAAATATAAAAGAAAATTTGAATTCTTGATAGATTCAACGAGGAGAGAAATCGATAGTGGCCACTAGCGTTCTTGTTGATTTGCTATTGGAAAGGAACATAAGAGAGAACAATTGAATAACCGAGAAACTTGAATAAGAGGTTATTAACCAAATAAATGTTTAAAAGAAGGACCAAGTCAGTAAACAAACCAACTCAGACTCCACCATTATGCCTTTATATATATATATATATATCACACAACAGTTTAACTAAAATAGTAAGCATGTGGGCACAAAACAACTCAACCTTGTGCCACATCTGAAACAACAATGATTTGAACGTATAAAAATGCATTTTTTTTTCTAGTTGGTTGCTCATCAGTCATAGCATTTAAGGGAAAAATAATTCTTCCGCTAGGAGAGAACGAAATCCCAAGTCATGTCATAGCAAATGCAAATGGCTTCTCAGACATATAGCTGAAAAGACACATTAGCAATAACTGCTTACGAGCAATTATGCATGCAAGTAACATTCAGAAAAAAAGTGGCGAACACAGAAAAAGACGTAACAAAACTATATCTTACTTTAGCTGTAGAAGCTGTTGCACCCCCGCCAGAGGAACTCTTATTCTAGCATTGATTTAAGCCAAAAAAAAATTGAGCACGATTAGTACAAAATGAAAATTGGTGAAAAATAAATAAGGACGCAAGCAGATTAAAGGAAAAGAGATAACACCAAGAAGTCATACTTTGGGATGAGCAAAAATTAACATTTTTTAGGAAGCAAAGCAAGGCAACAACCAATTTTCAATGAACATAATGCAATATTAACAAGGCGCGGCCAAAATTGAAAAAAGGCTTCATATCATCCCAGGCGAAGCCATTTGAATGAGGCAATTGTTTAATTTTGCTTAAATGCACTGCTGGGCATTATTCTAGGCAAAATAAAAAGTAAGCTTTCATATTTTGACTTTTTACTGATTTTCTTTTTCTCGTTTCGGAAACACACAATGCCATAAATTTCCTTTATTTTATTAATTAGAATCCCACCAATTTTAATTAGATTAAAACATCAAAACAAATTACAAAAGCTATAAGGTCACCTTCATCCCCTCTTTAAATCCTCATGCTCTGTCCACCTCTACCCTTTTTTTTGTTAGCTTTAATTTGTTTTATCTTTTATTTTTTCACCAAACTTCATTCTCTATCTACTCCAATATATTTTCTTCTTTTAATTCTTTTCTCTTTCCTCATGGTTGACTCTAAAGTCTGTTTAAAGACAGAGATGTTCTGTTTTAATGTTCAAAAACAGAGCACAAACACGGTGCTCTATTTTCACTTTTGTAGTTTGTATTGGAATTCATTTTCTTCATTGTGTTTCAATATATATATATATCATATGTATAAATGTTTGAAGGGTCGCTGAAAATTTACAAACATGAGAAAGAAAGAGAGGGCGGGAGTGAATGAGGGAACTTAAGGATCCGGATACTGTAAGTTGTAACCAATCTCACCTTTGTCAACATGATGACAATAAAGCTATTTTCAGCAACACTGTTTTCAGCCAACGTCGTGTCATCTTTAAGAACTTTCCCCTTATGGATAAGCATTTGCTGTGAAGCAGGATAAACATCTGGTCCTTGAACCATTTCTATGTTCTTTTTTACATCAGCTACCTGGAAGAAAATTCGCAAAGCATGAATAAAAGAATTACATTACATTACAATGAGGAAGTAAAAGGCAGCTGCACCATGCAGTTTATCCTGAAGGGGAGGGGAGGGGAGCATAAGAAAGCGGAAGAAATTAATCAGCATAAAAATATTATATTAAATAATTAGAATATCCACATCCTTCGAACAACACAACCGTTGATCAGCAGTAACCCCAGAATGCAGAACTTCATTCTCACCGTCTCACTGTGTTTACCTATTTATAGAACATTTTACAAAAACAACCTCTATAACTTCAATTTGGTGTCTATACTCACAAAGCATAACATTTGTATTAAAGGGTACAAATTAATCAAATTGAGCAATTCATTTTCTTCGCTAAGCATATTGTCATCTCCTTATTCTGCTTCCGACCCAGAAGTTGATAAGTTATAGGCAATTGATAATTCCCCACAGAGGAAACAAAACCACAATGCACCATACGAGTTATCAGCCCCTTAACCTTATTCAAAGTAACAAACCCACCCAACACGGTCAACGTATTCAATCAATTAAAGACAAAATTGAACAGATCATTCAATAATCAAGATCTCCATAATTCAATTTCATGGACGCTAATCCAAACATATGCACAAAAATCAGAATAAATATAGGAGGATTCTATTCTCATAACCCTAATTGATATTCAAAATTGGGGAAAACATAAATTAAAACAAGGAAAAGAAACAAACCGCATCTTCGGGTTTGACTTCGATATCGAAGTGAGTGCCTTTGAGAGTCTTGACGAAAATCTTCATCTTCTGCTAATTGGATCTCTCTCGCACACTCTGCTTCTTTTTTCCCCTAATTAAAAATATTTATATCTCAAGATAGAATTAGAACCGTTGGCAAGTAAGGAATATCCAGTACAGCACTCCAAGTCTGAAACCAATATGAGTACCATGGGTAATCATCTGACACGTGGATTAAAGTAAATCTGCGGCGTACTGTAATGCAACCCACTTGTTTTTTTTATTGTTTTATTTTTTTTAACATATTGGTGTGATTCTTCATATTTTTTTTCTGGGTTGAACTTAAAATTCTTAAATAAGTGATCGATTTTTTTTCCTGAAATCATTCGTTAAGTTCTGTTTTAAATGTTATCAAAAAACATAAATAATTATGCTTATCAAAGATATAATATAGCTCATTCTTTTAGGTAAAGTATACTAATGGTCACTAAACTTATAGAGTGCATTCATTTTGGTCACCGAACATTTAAAATTTTTGTTGTGGTCATTCAATTTGTAGTCCGCTTTCATTTTGATATCTCTTGTTAGCTTCCTTTAAAAATGCTGACATAATAAGTTAATTTTTTCTTTCTTTCTTTGTTCTGTTTTTTCTCTAAAACTTTCAGATTTTTCCTTGCTCCCGTTCCTTCTCCATACAACTCATTCCATTGCTTTAGCTAGCTCATTATTGATCCTTCGGAAGCGAAACTGGCAGCAACCTACATTGCATTGATCTTTTAGAATATTGAACTTGGTTCTTCAACAACTCAAAAGAATTTTCTATAGCATCTGCAGACACCCTTAGAATGGTGACTCAAGTGCATTTGAATTAATTCTTGTATCGATTTGAACGTTTAGACGAAAACAGAGCCTCAAGCTTCATATCTTGCATATCACATCACGTCACGGTGCCACACATAAAATATTAAGGACAATAATATAGCATACCACATCGTTATATTTATTGACTATCAATTGACCATTTAAAATAGTCAATTTAAAATTTTGTAACATTAAGATCAACATTATAAAAAACCTTAAGGACATAATTGAAAATTAGATAAAGGTTAAAGGCTAATTTTTGCAGTATGTCTTTTTAAAGAAGTTGGTACATGGAGTAGTTTGGTGTTAGCCCAAATCAAAGTTATAAACTACGGAGATTCACTAATTAATAGAGTGGTCAATGATGTTTACGTTGTTTTATTTTGTATGAGTTCGAATAATAAGATCTACATTAAAAATGTATTCACCTCTCAGTTGGCTTGGAGTAGTTTCACTTTGTTTGGCAGGATGCATGGAAATTCCCCTAGAGCAGTTTCTAATGTGTTTTTCCTGATTAAAGATTACTGGAATATAGGAATATTGGTCAAACCTCTTCTGGTTTAGCTATAGAATGGAGGGTGGTATAGCTATTTTTTTTATTGGTTTTGGTTGGTTGTATAGATGGATTTTGATGTAATTCTTATTTGTACAATTGTAATTTCTTTGGATGCATAAAACCCCATTTATCCCTATATATATATATATATATATATATATATATATATATATATATATATACAAAGTCATAAACCATGTACATGCTTACTACAAGTTAAATTACCGTGCCACAACAAATAGTTGTATATGGCTGGTGACGTATTAGATTATATGTAGGTTATTTTTTAATTTATTGGGATTTAACTATTATTATACGTAGGTAATAGATCTATTGTTCTAATGATTAAGTGGTATTTGACATTTTTTATTCAAAATTCAAATTTTATGAACCCAATAATTAGTCTCAGTAGAAAAACAAATGGTGTTCATCTTATGAGACCTTGGTTTAATCGTTTTGTGTGCAAGGTGTATGTACATTATCAAAGAGTTAAGAATATCTAAGAACATATACTACATTGTGATCACCTTTAGATTATTCAAAAATTCAAATTTTATTCTTTTCTTACTTATAAAAATATCATAATATATTAATTTATTTTATATATATAGTAATTTTTATTTAAATATATTTCGATTATCTAGAGATATCATGTCGGATATGAACTATGTAAAAAATTCTCATATTGTGAAGCTAAATTTGGGCTCTCAATAAACTTAAAGCTCAAAATATTAGTAACTGGATAATCCATTCCAGCCCATTATTTTCCAATAAAAATTTAATCACTAATTATAAACATAATTTATACAATCTACACAAATATCTTATACATACCTATGATAATGATCAAAATACCGACCATTTGAGCAGTGCAACTAGGAAACCACAAAAACTCCAATTATCTCCTCGTGTTTTCTCCTCTTGTAGAAATAATAGACCCTAACTTTCATATAATATTAGTTTTCTCTAAAAAATAGTTTTCTCTTAATAACCGTCGCAAGTTTTTTTTGCTTAACAGGTGGCGACAACAGTCGTTGTATTGATTATCGACCACTGGTGTTTATTATTATTTTTTTGCTCTTTTATGTTTTGTTTTCTCAATTTTAATAAAAATCTTTGCTCTTGTGGCACACATTTCTTCTGCTTTTGTAGTACGCTTTTCATTGGCTTTTGTGGTTCATTTCATCTGTCGTTTGACACGATTTCAACATACTTTAGCAGTCGTTTGGTGCTCGTATAGAGATCCTCACGTCACTAGCTTTCTGATATGATTCTGTCGGTGGTCATAGAAAAGATTGATCCCACTCGCTTGATGGTTTGTTAGCCAATGTAATCAGAACTGTGTAGCAGAGCAATCTGCCTAATAGTTTGGTTCGCTCACCACTCTTTTTTCATCTCGTAAAGCATCTCATTTGGCTAGAGACAAGGAGATTCATGAAGGTTTCTGAGTTTTGATGGTGTGCTAATCTCCATGGAAGGGTTTGTTTTTCTTTTCACCTTTGTATGAGATTTTTATGTTAGAACTAAACCATAATAGATATGAAACTTAATACCCAGGATCTATCATGTCAAATCATCAAGAATAATAAACCGAATAAACTGAATGCGGAAGCGTACCTGAATTAATCGATAAATTGAAAACCTTGAATCTTGATGTTGAAAACCCAAATCTTTGGTATTGATTTTCTAAGAAGATAGGTTTTCTCTTGACGTAAAACTCTCTGACGGGGAAAGAGAGAAAAACAAGTTAACCTATTTCTTGGGGACCACTACCTCTTTATATAGTTGATTTAATAATCAACTATTAAGTATTTATAACTCTTCCCCTCATCGAATTATAAATACATCTTATGGTATATACACTTTTATTTCCATGACATTTTAATACCCATGACACGCCTAACATAATTGGTCACTTAATTTTGTGTCATACTTTAAAATAGCAATATACATTATACATATGTGCCCACCATTACGGATTTTAATCCAACAATCTCCCACTTGGGCAACATATGTTTCATGACAAATGTATAACCTTATGAGCTCAAAAATTTGCTATTATATAATAGGTATTCTGTAATAATCTCGTCCATCAACTATATCCATATAGGATCAAAGCAGCATTTGTCGTATCAATCATGACAAGACCCATCAATGGTCACGTATACAAATATAGTCAAATGACATAGATCAATCATGGATGCATAGCATGGAAAATTACATGAAATGGGGACCAAACATGTATATTTCCAACTGGTCCTCCTAAACCTTAGCGAGATCAAGCTTTACTGAATTCAGAGTGTGCATAAACCAAAAGAACTTTTTTCTGTAGAAAATAATCTTAAAATATCCTTAAACTTAAGTAACTGAAATTGTGTATAAAACGAATGAGTTTTTTTTTAAATTACAAACTCCCACTAAAATTGAATATCCTTAAATAACATTACATCCACATGAGTAGTGTGCTCATGAAAGACCTAGGGTGATAATTTCTTAATAAGCGCGCAATTATGGAGTTTGTACCAGCATACTCTATAGACACACAACCACTCTGAATTTTCTTTAACAACTAGGAACTTAATATTTATGTGCTTCAAATTTAAAGTGTTCCTATTGTTTACAGAATAAATGAATGCATATTTATTGTCACAAAATAACCGAAGTGATCTTTCTATTCAATCTATAATTAGCAGCCCATGTGACAAAATTCTTTTGCATCAATATTCTAATAGAATCGAAGCCTGTAAACCTGATGATCTCTAACTTACCAGAACTTCGATATGTGAGCATGTAATTTTTTTTCTCTAAAGATATTTCATAACCCTATTGGCTGCTATTCAATGGTGCATAATATGATTGCTTAAATATCTATCTAACATTCCAACAATTTACGCAATATCCGAACGCATACATACTTGATCATAAATTAGATTCTCAATAGCTTATGCATATGAAATCTTTTGTATTTCTAAATTTCAAGGTTACTTTGAGGGCATTGTGTAAGACTAGATTTGTCTTCTTTAGCAATATGAGTATCACTTGGTTTACTCCCAGTGAACTGTAGTATATACAATTGTGAACCAAATTTATCTCAAAACCAAATGAGATAATTAATATAAAATTTATAATTTCATTAATGAAAGTCCTACTTAAGCTCATAGATGGATTTCTTTAATTTACATATCACTGATATTGTATCATGAGACACAACTCTATGATTGTACCATATAAATAGTTTCTTCAATGTCGCCATTGGAAAAACACAAGCTTAACATCTATCTTATGTAGCTCAAGATCAAAATAAGCAACAAGCGTCATGATTATCTTGAAAGAGTCTTTCAATGAAACTTGAGAGAAAGTCTCCACAAAATCAATGTCTTCTTTTAGAGTATATCCTTTAGATACAAGACATGCCTTATACTTGTCCACATTATCATTTGTATCCCTCTTGGTTTTAAATATCCATTTACAACCAATTGGTTTGCACCTTCAGGTAATGAGACAAATTCCTAAACTTTATTGTCTTGCATAAAATTATACTCTTCTTGAATGACATCAATCCACTTTTGAGAGTCAGAACTTTTATGATCTGATAAAAATGATTGAATCATTTTCTATCATTCCATTATTATCCTTGTTTTCTTGAAGAAATACAAAGTAATAATCTAGAATATTATTTCTCATTCCTCTCGTGTATATCTTTAATGACACTTATTTTTTTAAGGTTGTTGAGTTTATTCTTCTGAAACAATTACCTTATCTTGAATGGGAGTTGTTCAACATTGTTTTGCTGAGGTACTTGATCCACTTCTTGATTAATAATAGGTGTGAAAACCTAAACATCATCAAAAGTGATAGTATGAATCAATACTTAAATAATTCCTAATTGTGGGATCATAAAACTTACAACACATGGATCACTCAAAATAACTGAAGTAGTTGCTTGCTTTTGAAGTTTAATTTCTTCACATATGTCCTAACTTATTACAAAAGAATCAATACTTTGTAACTTATTGTTGTTTCTTTTGATTAGGACCCTTAGCAACTTTATTCTAATATAAAAAAGTTATTGCCCTTATTCTTAGAGACACTAACTAAATGAGCAATAACCGAATGAGTACTTTTACACTTATAATGCTTCAACTTTTCTTCCTCTTTAACACAATGAGAAATGAGCTCAAATAGAGTTTATTTCTCCCTTTGACAATTGTAAATTGAATTGGTTAAACTGTATAGGAAGCGGTGCCAAAACCATAAGAACAAACAATTGTTAGAAAGTTCGATCTTATGTGCCTTAAATTTTGAAGCAATATTAAACATTTTTCATAATGTATTCCCTCATTTTTTCCTTGACCCTTATACTTCATAGACATCAAAGAATGCATAAGTGATGTCATCTTAACCTTAATGTTTTGGGTAAAACATTTCTTAATTTCGTCAAGGAAACCCTTAGTATGAGTAATATCTTTAGATTTGTGCTCCTAAAGAATTCTAGAATGTTGTACTTTATGATCATTAAACTCATGTAATTTGAACGAACTCACCTCTCAAAATCCCTTTTATGGGTGCTTACCGCCATAAGAGGTGCAAGTTGTTCTTCCCTTAGTGCAAGGTCTATGTTCATACAACCAAATACTTTATGTAAGTGTCTTTTCTATTCCTTGAAATTAATTTCACTAAACATGAGTGTAGAATGTATATTAACAGATATTGTGATAGCAAAAGCTAAATTAGCTAAATAGAGAACAAAAATAAATAAATAAAAACAAACTCACATCCATATCCATAAATAAACAAAAACAAACTCACATCCATATCCATAAATAAACAATAAATTCAAAATAATGACTAGTTCCTCTCAAGATACCAAGCACAATATTAATATTAATGTAATCACTCATTTTTATCCGGTCTGTAAATATTGTTAATATATTAGTATAATAATTAATGGGGAATTATTATTGCATGTATACGTATTACATTATATGTTTACTATATATATGCGATTAATGTGTGTGAAATATACACGTGTGATGTATGAGTGCATGTGTATTATATATATTATGTTTATGTATATGTTAATATTTATTATAATATATGTGTATCATATGTGTGTTTATGTGTGTACTGTGTGTGACTGCGTAACATGGGAATGTTATATTAGTGATGTGTATAATTAGGTGTGCCTGTACATTTATGATATGTTAACTAAGGGCGTGTAACGTATATTAATGTCGGTATGCCATACGTATAGGTGTACGAATATATATATGTACATATTATCATAATCGTGTTATTGTTATTATTATTATTAATATTATTATCACATATATATATAAACAGATAATAAAATAAAACCAAAGTTTATTAGTGTCCAATCCAATATATTACACAAAAACCCAAAAATATATATAACATGACCCATCGAGCCCAAAACCCTGAGCCCTATCAGACATCTAACCCTAATTATGTTTGGGATATTTTTGCACAGCTGATCCAGAACCGTTGGATCTAATGTTGATCCAACGGTCGTGATTGAAGGAAGATGCCTTTCTAGATGCCGCGTGAAGGCCACGCTCGGGCCGGCCAGCTCCCCCCACACACACGTATGCCGCACGCGTGAGACTCCTTGGATTCCCTAG
The DNA here is from genome assembly GCA_019671005.1 of Hibiscus mutabilis. Lineage (NCBI taxonomy): Eukaryota > Viridiplantae > Streptophyta > Magnoliopsida > Malvales > Malvaceae > Hibiscus > Hibiscus mutabilis. The sequence goes on from CM033750.1 coordinate 11,601,445, forward strand.
AGGCCACGTGTCGCCATCTCGCAAGGTCTCCTACCCCAAGATCAGATCTTGGCCCTCCATACAGCAAAACATCCTAGCCGTTGGATCAGATCAGATCCAACGGCCAGAAACGGATCTGAGCGGATAGACACCGCCACCATGCCGCCGTACAACCCTCCCTCAACCACCGGACATGCCGAACAAACACAAAAAGCAGAAATGTCAGATCCAAATCAAGATCAGTATTTTCATTTATTGTAACTTGTTTGTGTAAACAAAAAAATCAGGGTACACATATATACAAGTGTAACCCACCATTGTGTACTCAAGGAGAGAGATATATCAGATCAGAAATAAAAAAAGTAACGAGGATCAATTAAAAAAAAGCAGAGAAGAAACTTCCAGTGGTAAAAACTTCTTGTCTTTCTTTCTTTCTTACTTACATACATGAAAAGAGAAAAAACAAAAAAGAGAGTTGACATAAGAAAAAACCTTTCCTTTGCCGGCGATAAGATTTGAGGAGTGAGCCACAGAAGGGGGTTTTTCTTTGCTCCTTCGTTTCGAAATACCATAGATCTAGGGTTTTGGTGATCTCAAAATAAGAGCGTGATAGCTTCGGTGAGGGCTTTGGGGTTTGACCGTTTCAAAAGTGGAGTTTTTGTTTTCGAGAGGGGTCTAGGTTAGGTCTTAGAACTGATAGAGTGTGGAGGGCGGTGGCCGGAGCAGCCGGACCATCGCCGGCCTCGAGAACCATGGAGGTTGAAGGGTTCGGGGCTTGGGTTTTTCTGGGAAAATAGAGGGAAGAAGAGAGCTATCTCTCTCTTAAAAAAATGAAAGGAAAAATGAAACCAAGGGCCTGATTATCGGGTCTTATAGACCCAAAATAAAATAAAAATGGTCTAATTACATCATAAATCCTCCCTTGTCCCCTATATTTTCGTTTTGAGCTTGTCGCATGGGTTAATTACAATTTCGGTCTTTTTTCTTTTCCATTTTATTTCGATTTGATCACTAAATTAACCGAATTCAGGTTTTAAATGGTAAAATTACCCCCTTAACCATCCCGCGTTTTTGGATTTTTCACTTCAAGCCTGCCCCTTGGTTCAATTACAGTTTTGGTCCTTTTAGGTTCTGTTTAGTTTGCAATTTCGTCCCTAAATCGCATATTATTGTTCTTTAATTTCTGTTCCTTATGTTTATTTCTTTTCATTTCAGTCCTGATTCCATGTAAATATTCATGTTCGTTTATTATAATCGTGTATGTTGATGTAGCCTTTTGCCTTATCATATATCTTTCGTATATGCTTTGTATTTTCATGTTTATATGTATATATATATTAAGTTTATGGTGATTATGTATTTTTATGCATTTGTTCGGTCATTCGTATCACGCATATTATATTGATATTTTAGTTGGTTCGTACACAACATGTTTTGTATTTTAGCATGTATTGTATGTTCTCTTTGCTTTTAGGTTACGTGTTAGTATATTTTCTTCCCTTTTTATTTGTGTTGTAATTTTTATAATTTAATGAAGTATTAATTATTTTAAAATTATATTCTTATTTTTTAGTTTGTATGTTTATGTTTTAGATTAGTATTTAATATGTTTTAAATTTGTGTTTTATATTAATATTTTATTTATGTTAGATTCGTTTTTATTTATGTGTTAGAATAATATTTATTTGTGTTTTAAATTAATATTTATGAATGTTAGTATTTTATTTATGCTAGATATGTTCTTATTTATGAGTGGGGATAATTTATATGCATGTATGTTTTAGATTAGTATTTTATTTATGTTCTGTTAATAGTTTATTATGTGAATATTTACCGTATTTTAATTATTGGCCATGCTTAATATTTTGTTCACTAAGGTTGCATAATGAATTATATAAATTGTCAATGCGGTGCCCTTTTATCCGAGCGTAAACGGGGCCAGTATCAGGCGTAGTGATAGTGGTTGGGCGTTTACCCTCGGATAACGGGGCCTTTAAAATTTATTCGCAATTATAACCGAATTTTAAACTAATCGTCACTTTAATCCGGAAAGTCTAATATTAATAAAGCGGTAATTATTAAAGTACCAATTTTGGGCGGTGTGGGGGTGCTAATCCTTCCCCATCCGTAACCGACTCCCGAACCCAACAGTTTTTTAAATATCTGGTTTTATGGTGCCCGACCTACCTAAGTGGCCGGTGGCGACTCCAATTTTTAAATAAAATGCAGTTTTTTAAAACCCCCACGGAATAAATATTTTATATCTGAAAAATCACAAACACCTCGAAAATCCGTTTTTAGCGAAAAAGACATCGCTATAGATGGCGACTCCGCTGGGGACCATTTTTGTTTTTTTTTTCAAAAACAAATGAGAGTCAAGCTTTTTTTTAAATAATTACCGCTTTACTAATATTGGAAATTCCGGATTAAAGTGACTATTAAAGTAACATTCGGTTATAATTGCACATTTATTTTAACGCATTTAAAATATGGCATATAAACTCGTTTTTTTAGTGGGGGGAAAACGCTAATGCTCTCGTGGAGATATCGTTCTCCCGTATGGGCCTAGCAAGTACCTTCGGGGCTCGAGTACCTTATACTTTCGTAAGGATATCATTCCTTCGTGCAGGCATAAGCGAATGGGTCCCCCTGAATTGAACCCGGTTGAAAGGAGCCTATAATGGGTGATGATCGGGGGCCTTGCTACTCTTAGTAAAGGACAACGAGGACAATTTGGGTACCTCCTAGAACCAAAACTGCATATAGAGAACACATAGAAACCTACCCTGTTAGAGCCATGCGGATAACCTAGGTGTCTTAGATGGAATGTAAATAGGATTGCCTTGTTTGCTTATCGCATTTAATTTGCCATTTTATTACATACTTATCATTTTTGTCCGGTACTGACTTGTTTTCTTTTTGCTTTGTTTTTGCATATATTGCATTCGCATTACACAGGGCATTGATTCCCGAGTGATTTCTCCCATAATAGAAGATTGTTATGATGGACCAAAGGTTCTTTGACCTGAAGGAAATGGGTCTAATTCCAAAGTTCCATCCCGAGACTAGACCAGAAGAATCATTCAAGGACTCCAAAACAGTTTCGGTAAGCAGTGTCAATTCTGGTGACAAACAAGATGAAATACAAGAACTAAAGAAGCAGATGTCCGAGATGATGGACCAGATGAATGCCATGATGAAAGGCAAGCAGCATGTCAAACTCAGAAAAGATTCGATCGAGGATCAGAATGTGGAACAGAATGGTGAGAATGTCGAGACAGACAACACCGTTAAATATGACAAATCGAATCCATTTGTGATCAATATCAAGAAGCAGACAAGTAGCATATTTGGGTAGATACCAAGGGAACAGAGGTAAAACTAGGGGAAGTTCGAGAATCTAATGACATCAGAAGGCATTATCCTATACCCATGAGATACACTGAGTTACTTCCGTTGCTTGTCGAAAGGAGCCTTATCATACTGTTGAAGTCTGTACCAAGAAAACCTCTTTATCCGAAGGATTACAACAGTCGTGTCTGGTGCGGCTACCACATAGGCGATTCGAGTCATTACACTGAAAATTGTAGGGCCCTGAAGGACAGAGTCCAAGATCTTATCAGAATAGAATTTTTGGGTTTCGAAGACGGACAACCCTGATTCTACAGCGAGCCTGCCGTTGCCCGAGGGGCAAAGTCGAAGGAGGGTCAATACCCAGCCCAAGGTTCGGGTAACACAGAAGTGGGTCACTCAAGCGGGATAAATTTAAGAGTCAAGAATAAAAGCGTCTCAGAAGATGAACTTGCACGCAAGTGCGGCCAGCTCGAGCATGAGAGGCACGACCTGAGCATGAAATTAAAGAATGTACAAGACGAGTACCAGAAGCTACACTTTGAATTCAAGAGTTTCGGTCTGGGTGACACCACGGAAGAGTGGGTCAATGGTATGATTCAGCTGAGGAACGGTTCAGAACGCTGGAAGCAGAAATGCAAGAATAGTAAGAATAAAGTCAGATCATTATCACAGAAGCTGGAAGAAGCTGAGGGCCAACACGACATTCTCCAAAGTGAGTTGGAAAGCAGTCTGGCCATGTAAGATATCCTGAAATCAAGTCTGCAGCAGGAAAGGAATGAATCACAAGCCTTTCAAATGGAAAACGCAGCACTCAAAGAACAGATAGCGAGGCTCGAGACTTCTTTAAGTACCAGTGAGATCCGTGCTGGGGCAATGACCGTTCAGCTACAAAAGGTCGAGCAAACAATACGGGAGAAAGACCGGGACATGAAGATGGTTACGACTCAAGCCCGACAAGTAGCTCAACAGGTAGCGGATTTAGCCGATGCAGCAGCACCAATAAGCCAGAATATGGATCCAGTATTGGACCGCGAAGGAAAGCTGACAGGACTGTTGAATGAGGTCAAGACATTAGGTGCCAGGGCTCACCGCAATCTGTAAAACCCTAATACCGGATGTAATGAAACCTTTTGGTCTGAATGAAAGATGTCCTATAGGGACAAACCACTTGTGGAATCGATGCTTTATTGCATTCATGCATTGCATTTGCATCACGTCTTTTGCATTGTTTAATAATTTTATCATCGCATGGCACTTTATCATTTAACACTTGGGGTTCGATGGCAGAATTAGTTGGAAAATGGAACGAACCGAAGAGTCAAGGCTTGACCAGCTAGAAGAAAAAATCGAGAAAGAGCTTAAGAAAAAAGAAAAGATAAATGTTTTCAATACGAGGGAACTCTGCCTAGTCCCTGATTTGGTCATTCCTCCGAATTTCAAGGTTCCCAGATTTGCGTAGTATGACAGAACTAGCTACCCGAAGATTCACATAACCATGTTCTGTAGAAAAATGGAAGGGTACATGAAGAATGAAGAATTGTTGATCCACCACTTCCATGATAGCCTGACGGGACCTGCAGCAGTGTGGTATAACCGTTTGAACAGAAACCAAGTTAGGTCATGGGGTGACCTCGCTAATGCATTCTTGAGTCAATACAAATATGCGTTAGATTTAGCACCCTGTCGTTAGTTTATTCAGATTGAGAAAATGAGACCAAGTGAAAGCTTCAGGGAATATGCATTAAGGTGGCGATGTTTGGCGACCCAAGTCCAGCCTCCTATAGCAGAAGAAGAGTTGACTCCCTTGTTCCATGCAACGCTTCCCTATTATTTCTTTGATGTGATGTTGGAAAAACCGAGAAACATATTCGAAGATTTCATGACGATTGGAAAAAGGATAGAATACGCAATCAAAGAAGAAAAATTGGGGTCTAAATCTAAGGACCGAATCGAAGATAAGATAGATAAGGATGGAGAGGTAAATGAGTGTCATCTCCAGGGTTCGCGTGGCCGCAAAAGAAGAAGACTGACTGACACATCGGGGTCATCAAAAGTGTTCGGAACATCTATCTCAGACATTTGGCCTCATTTGGTAGGGGGTCACTATCTTGCTCCTAGGTCGATGAAGATTGCACCTGATCTATCTGCCCATAGTTTTGACTCGAGTAGCACGTGCGAATTCCATATGGGGGCACCGGGGCATCCAACCAGAAAATGTAGACCTTTATTGGAGGAAATCAAGAAGCTGATCAATGCTGGAACCCTGACACAAGAGCTGATCAAGCAGTGGAAGACTAAGGATGTGGGGCAAGTCTACATGGTGCTGAGGAATCCAGAAATATCTCTACATTAAAAGACCTTCCTGAAGTAATACAAGGAATCAACTTTACTACATGTGGCCCCGATGTGGTAAAGATCTTTTGTGATGGGGCATGTTTGTTGATTTTTATTCCAATGAAGAACACATTTCGCTTAACATATAATGTTTTTTGAAAGCACATAGATATTTTCTCGCCGTTGTAGGACACTGGATATCAATTGCAAGATGTGACATTAGATAGATGTCGTGACAATGATGATGTGTAATCTTCCCCACCGGACTCTGGTCAGCAAAGCGAGATTATTACTCTTTCGATGATGTTCAAGGACAAAAAAGCTCAAAATGTCAACCATGTAGAGTTGCTTGAAATTGAAACTCTAGGCATAATCTTCTAGGTAGTAAAGAAATAAAAAATAAGAATTAAAAAGGGGGAGAATTGAAGAAAAAGAGAAGAAAGAAAAAGAAAGAAATAAAAAATAAAGAAAGAAAAAATAATAATAAAAAAGTACTCCTATGTTCGAAACCTGGTAATAGGCTTGTTCGGATAAGAGTGTGGGAATTTTGGGGCACTCCGCTGAAGCGATAAGGTAGAGATACATCATCCAATTCAAGAAACCTTAGCTTCATGAGTGATGGTAATATTTTCAAATCGTGACTATGCCGAGTAACTTGGGGCAGTGTTGTTTGCTCCATCGTTGTCCTCAAGACAAAGGACTGTGACAAATTGATTTCCTCAAATAATGAAAAAAGGAAAAAAATAAAAAAAGAAGAAAAAGAAAAAAGGAAGAGAAAAAGAAAAAGAAAAAGAAAAAGAAAGGGGAAGAGAAAAGAAAAGAAAAGAGAGAAAATATACGATATTATAGGAAAAATTAAGACTCGCACCACCCAGAACTCTATTCCTAGAGTAATATTTCTGCGCTCGAGTGGTCATACAAGCCCACCCTTTTTGGGGCGGAGTTGATAATGAGAATTGAGAAAGAGTAGTATTCTGCAGCAACGCGGTAATCATGAGAATGAACCGAGTCACCAGGGAAGACTTCACATCCTTGAATTACTGAGTGGTTGAATCTAAGCTGCTCTTGCACTTGATATCCAGAGCTCCTATGCTGTGTTTTCAAGATCCTGTATGTTAATCTAAATGATACCCTTCAGTGGAACACCAATCAACAAATTGACAAGTTAAAGCAACAAAGATTTACATGTATTACTTCAGGGGTAAGATCCATAACACAAGGTTACGGATACTATTGGAGCCCTTAACCAAAAACGATCCCACAATGCATAGAATGAAGATGATGACAGAAGTATAGGTGTCAGACAGCTCAATAACAAGAAGCGGATTCCAGCCATGATGCCTTGTTTGGTTCAAGAAAATGAAGGACGAAACAGGATAAGAATGAGCTTACAAAGTGTGGGGACGGTAAAAAGTAAACAGTGAGTCTCCAAAGAATTAAAGCACAGAGATCGATGAATGGTGCCCGTCAAGAGGCAACAAGAAGATTGAGGTTAAGAAGCATTTTGCTCACCCCGATGACGAAACTAATAAATACTCAGAATGTTGGGTCAAAAGAATTGGAAGGTAGCTGAGCACGATCGAGTGGGGCAATGCAGAACAGAAAGAATAGTAAGAATCTCTGCACACGCATGATATAGTGTTTGTTGGTGAAGCAGGCAGAGACCCCGAAGAAGAAAGGTGGGTGCTCGTGCAAAAGAACAAGAGCGGGTGCTCATTGAACAAAATTTGACAGAAATGAAGATCAAAACTGAGCATACCGCAAAAGGAAAGGAAATAGAGAAATCCGAAGAATGACTTTTCATGGCATAGGATTTTAAAATGGGTCTAAAAAAGAAAAAGAAATAAGAAAAGGAAAAAGAGAGTGAGAGAAAATGATGTTAAAAAAAGAAAAAAAAGAAGAAAAAAAAAGAAACAAGGAAAAGAGAAGAAGAAGAAGAAGAAGAAGAAAACACGACATTGCATGCATCATATAGATAGGGGCATGTCAATTTTGCTTGTTCCTAGACAGGTATTTGAAGAATTATCGAAGAATTTACCAAAGAAACGAAAGAACGGCAGCCATAGAGGCGTGAGACCCAGATGTTAAATCCTTCGGGTCATCGGTAAGTCCTTCGGGCACGATGTTAAGTCCTTCGGGCCACCAATAAGTCTTTCGAGCGTGGTGATAAGTCCTTCGGGCCATCAGTAAGTCCTTCGGGCATGATGCGGTAGCATGAGTAGCGTGAGTCCTGAAAGAACGGCAGCCATAGCGGCGTGAGACCAGATGTTAAATCCTTCGGGTCATCGGTAAGTCCTTCGGGCACGATGTTAAGTCCTTCGGGCCACCAATAAGTTTTTCGAGCGTGGTGATAAGTCCTTCGGGCCATCAGTAAATCTTTCGGGCCTGATGCGGCAGTATGAGTAATGTGAGTCCCGAAAGAATGACAGCCATAGCGGCGTGAGGCCCAGATACTAAATCTTTCGAGTCATCGGTAAGTCCTTTGGGCACGATGTTAAGTCCTTCGGGCCATCAGTAAGTCTTTCAAGCATGATGATAAGTCCTTCGGGCCATCAATAAGTTCTTCGGGCATGATGCGACAGCCTTAGTAGCGTAGGTCCAAAAATGGCAACAGCCTCGTAAAAAATGAAAATGAAAAATGAAAAAAAGGGAAAAGAACAGAGAAAAAAGGAAAAGCAGAAAAAGAAGAAAAAGAAAAAGAGAAGAGGAAAGTAGAAAAGAAGAAGAAGAAGAAAATGAGAAAAAGGAAAAAGAACAGAGAAAGAGGAAACAGAAGAAACGGAAAAGAAGAAAAAGAAAAGAGGAAAGAAAAATCGAAGACGAAGATTATATAAAGGAAAAGTCTACGTTTTTAAGCCCCAGTGAAAGGTTCCATAGAGGAGAACCCTAACTCCAGAATTTCAAGAATAACCAAAGGTGAAGAAGTTCTATACAGGAAGAACTTATGAGCCTGAAGATTCAGCCAAGGAAAAACGAAGAGTTCTAGAAGAACACGTGATTCTGAAGTCGTGAGCAGGGAAGTCAGATAAAAATGAATGCTTTCGGTCTTTGCTTTGTTCTCGTTTTACAAGAACAAGCAAAGAGGGGCAACTGTAATCACTCATTTTTATCCGGTCTGTAAATATTGTTAATATATTAGTATAATAATTAATGGGGAATTATTATTGCATGTATACGTATTACATTATATGTTTACTATATATATGCGATTAATGTGTGTGAAATATACACGTGTGATGTATGAGTGCATGTGTATTATATATATTATGTTTATGTATATGTTAATATTTATTATAATATATGTGTGTCACATGTGTGTTTATGTGTGTACTGTGTGTGACTGCGTAACATGGGAATGTTATATTAGTGATGCGTACAATTAGGTGTGCCTGTACATTTATGATATGTTAACTAAGGGCGTGTAACGTATATTAATGTCGGTATGCCATACGTATAGGTGTACGCGTACGAATATATATATATGTACATATTATCATAATCGTGTTATTGTTATTATTAATAATAATATTATTATCACACATATATATAAACAGATAATAAAATAAAATCAAAGTTTATTAGTGTCCAATCCAATATATTACACAAAAACCCAAAAATATATATAACAGGACCCATCGAGCCCAAAACCCTGAGCCCTATCAGACATCTAACCCTAATTATATTTGGGATATTTTTGCACAGCTGATCCAGAACCGTTGGATCTAATGTTGATCCAACGGTCGTGATTGAAGGAAGATGCCTTTCCAGATGCCGCGTGAAGGCCACGCTCGGGCCGGCCAGCTCCCCACACACACACGTATGTCGCACGCGCGAGACTCTTTGGATTCCCTAGAGGCCACGTGTCGCCATCTCGCAAGGTCTCCTACCCCAAGATCAGATCCTGGCCCTCCATACAGCAAAACATCCTAGCCGTTGAATCAGATCAGATCTAACGGCCAGAAACGAATCTGAGCGGATAGACACCGCCACCATGCCGTCGTACAGCCCTCCCTCAACCATCGGACATGCCAAACAAACACAAAAAGCAGAAATGTCAGATCCAAATCAAGAGCAGTATTTTCATTTATTGTAACTTGTTTGTATAAACAAAAAAATTAGGGTACGCATATATACAAGTGTAACCCACCATTGTGTACTCAAGGAGAGAGATATATCAGATCAGAAATAAAAAAAGTAACGAGGATCAGTTAAAAAAAGCAAAGAAGAAACTTTCAGTGGTAAAAACTTCTTGTCTTTCTTTCTTACTTACATGCATGAAAAGAGAAAAAACAAAAAAGAGAATTGACATAAGAAAAAACCTTTCCTTTGCCGGCGATAAGCTCTGAGGAGTGAGCCACATAAGGGGTTTTTTCTTTGCTCCTTCGTTTCGAAATACCATAGATCTAGGGTTTTGGTGGTCTCAAAATAAGAGTGTGACAGCTTCGGTGAGGGCTTTGGGGTTTGGCCGTTTCAAAAGTGGAGTTTTTGTTTTCGAGAGGGGTCTAGGTTAGGTCTTAGAACTGATAGAGTGTGGAGGGCGGTGGCCGGAGCAGCCGGACCATCGCCGGCCTCGAGAACCATGGAGGCTGAAGGGTTCGGGGCTTGGGTTTTTCTGGGAAAATAGAGGGAAGAAGAGAGGTATCTCTCTCTTAAAAAAATGAAAGGAAAAATGAAACCAGGGGCCTGATTATCAGGTCTTATAGACCCAAAATAAAATAAAAATGGTCTAATTACATCATAAATCCTCCTTTGTCCCCTATATTTTCGTTTTGAGCTCGCCGCATGGGTTAATTACAATTCTGGTCCTTTTTCTTTTCCATTTTATTTCGATTTGATCACTAAATTAACCGAATTCAGGTTTTAAATGGTAAAATTACCCCCTTAACCATCCCGCGTTTTTGGATTTTCCACTTCAAGCCTGCCCCTTGGTTCAATTACAGTTTTGGTCCTTTTAGGTTCTGTTTAGTTTGCAATTTCGTCCCTAAATCGCATATTATTGTTCTTTAATTTCTGTTCCTTATGTTTATTTCTTTTCATTTCAGTCATGATTCCATGTAAATACTCATGTTCATTTATTATAATCGTGTATGTTGATGTAGCCTTTTGCCTTATCATATATCCCTCGTATATACTTTGTATTTTCATGTTTATATGTATATATATTAAGTTTATGGTGATTATGTATTTTTATGCATTTGTTCGGTCATTCGTATCATGCATTTTAGATTGACATTTTAGTTGGTTCGTACACAACATGTTTTGTATTTTAGCATGTATTGTATGTTCTCTTTACTTTTAGGTTACGTGTTAGTATATTTTCCTCCCCTTTTATTTGTGTTGTAATTTTTATAATTTAATGAAGTATTAATTATTTTAAAATTATATTCTTATTTTTTAGTTTGTATGTTTATGTTTTAGATTAGTATTTAATATGTTTTAAATTTGTGTTTTATATTAATATTTTATTTATGTTAGATTCGTTTTTATTTATGTGTTAGAATAATATTTATTTGTGTTTTAAATTGATATTTATGAATGTTAGTATTTTATTTATGCTAGATATGTTCTTATTTATGAGTAGGGATAATTTATATGCATGTATGTTTTAGATTAGTATTTTATTTATGTTCTGTTAATAGTTTATTATGTGAATATTTACCGTATTTTAATTATTGGCCATGCTTAATATTTTGTTCACTAAGGTTGCATAATGAATTATATAAATTGTCAATGCGGTGCCCTTTTATCCGAGCGTAAACGGGGCCAGTATCAAGCGTAGTGATAGTGGTTGGGCGTTTACCCTTGGATAACGGGGCCTTTAAAATTTATTCGCAATTATAACTGAATTTTAAACTAATCGTCACTTTAATCCGGAAAGTCTAATATTAATAAAGCGGTAATTATTAAAGTACCAATTTTGGGCGGCGTGGGGGTGCTAATCCTTCCCCATCCGTAACCGACTCCCGAACCCAACAGTTTTTTAAATCTCTAGTTTTATGGTGTCCGACCTACCTAAGTGGCCGGTGGCGACTCCAATTTTTAAATAAAATGCGGTTTTTTAAAACCCCCACGGAATAAATATTTTATATCCGAAAAATCACAAACACCTCAAAAATCCATTTTTTAGCGAAAAAAGACATCGCTACAATTAAGTCTTTGGACAGTAATATTAACTGTATGGGTACTCTTGTTGTAGCAATCAAACATTGACAATAAACTATGTCAAACAATAGATTAATCTTTGGACTAACGTATTTTTCACATAAAATACCTTATAATTGTCACACATTTATCACCACGGTTGTCGTTGTAATTCAGCCAAATATTAACTTTCCTTTGGGCCAATTAATAAACGCATAAATTACAAAAACCCATAATTATCTTAATATTTTAAATAAACTAATCTACACAAAAGCGGTCACTTTGGTGACATTATGTTTCAATTAATCCATTAAAATATTAGACATCCGAAGCCAAAAAAAATATGAATTTAATTGTTTCAAAATATTTGTCTTAATTTTATCTTTCAATCAAATTAAAAGATAACCAAAATAATAATAAATTTGAATAAAGGTAAACTTCATATCAAGATACCAGACACTCTATTAATATTTCATCTTTGGACAAAACATTAACTTGCAAGTGATATCTTGGTACAGTAATCAAACATTGATAATAAGAATATGTCCAACAGAAATCTTCCTTTGGGCCGATTTATTGCTCACATATAAAACTGAATAATTGTCACATGTTTATTACCACAGTTTTACATGTAATAGTATTAATTATTAACCTTCCTTTGGGCCGATCAATACTAACATAATCTGACTTACATGCACAAAACCTTCTATATATTAAAATAAAATATTTTCTACAATAGAGGTCACTTTGGCAACTTAATGCTTCAATTAATTTATCTTAAAATATATAATATAGATATACTGATATTCAAATTTAAAATTTTGTAACAGTCAAAACTGAAATTTCTAATAACACTTAAGTTTATGAAATAACCTGAAATAAGGTTGTCTGAATGGGGCTATTAGAAATCGAAAAAACCGAAATCTTTGACTGTTTCTTAAAAAAATGTCTCAAACCTTAAACATGCATTTACCAAAATCAAAGTCAAATTCAAAATATTCAATCTTTAACTAAAAGCCAAAATCAGAAGTATCATACAAATGAGTAATTCATATAATGATCACATAAAACTTTAATATATATATTCGTAATAACCTAACGATCAAAATTAAAATTCTTGATCAAACCGAATTAAAAAATATATCAATTCCAAATATGTGTTATATAATTCATAACATTAGCTACATATAGACTTATATATTCGATAAGTGATATAAAGATAAATAATACTCAATATGAAATTGCAAAATAATATGCAACCAATAATCTGAATCCTTAGTCCAGTAGCAAGCGATAATCCACAGCTTATAATCAAAATTGATTATAAATTTGCAAGCAATGTGCCATATATAATTAAAACCTTATTGTAACCGTATGTCATTATCTAAAACTTTAATATCCACCATCAAAACAACAGGAAGAATTATGATTTTGATCATAATAATCGATGAAAAATGATTTAAAACCTCATACCAAAGCAATAGCAGAATCCTAGAATAAGTATTTGAGTAGCCTGAAGTGAGGAATAATATACATAAATCATAACTATAAAAAAAACATTAAAACTTTAGCTAACATATTATATAACAGGGACAAGGTTTTCATGAACGGGAAACAAACAAACCATTGAATATCTATTAAGCCGTAACTAACTGCTTGAACAAAGAAACATATGATCTTTTGAATCGTACCAACAGCAAGAGCATAAAAAAATCGACAATGATTTGATTAAAGATAACCTTTTCCCTTTCTTTTCATATATATTAACTGATGGAAAGAGATATGGTTGAAGAACAAAGCTAAGAAGAAAAGGATTTTGCGATTCACCATATTTATCTCAACTTTCGACACTTCCCTAACCATCACTTAAAAAATCCAAAATTATGATGTTTTAGTATAAATTCCTTCGCAGAAACACATAATCAAATTTAACCGATATTATCATAAAACCCTAAAAGAATCTTAATCCCAAAAAATAATTATAATCCAAATACCATATTTCAAAATGAATTAATCAAAAAAAATTGATTCTCAATGATTCAATATGACGAGTCTCTGATGCCACTTGTTAGAACCAAACCATAATAGATATGAAACTTAATACCTAGGATCTATCATGTCAAATCATCAAGAATAATAAACCGAATAAACTGAATGCGGAAGCGTACCTGAATTAATCGATAAATTGAAAAGCTTGAATCTTGATGTTGAAAACCCAAATCTTTGGTATTGATTTTCCAAGAAGATAGGTTTTCTCTTGACGTAAAACTCTCTGACGGAAATGAGAGAAAAACAAGTTAACCTATTTCTTGGGAACCACTACCTCTTCATATAGTTGATTTAATAATCAATTATTAAGTATTTATAACTCTGCCCCTCATCGAATTATAAATACATCTTATGGTATCTACACTTTTATTTTCATGACTTTTTAATACCCATGACACGCTTAACATAATTGGTCACTTAATTTTGTGTCATACTTTAAAATAGCAATATACATTATACATATGTGCCCACTATTACGAATTTTAATCCAACATTTTAATGGACTAGTTCATTTTTTTTTTTCTCTTTTTGATGCATTGTATTTGTAATATCTTTTATCGTATTTAATAAAATTCAAATGACATTGTTCAGAAAAATCATAAACCCTATTTCGATGGCAGTCAATTATTTTTTATCTTTAACGACTGACCTCTTACTTTTCTTTTTTTCTTTTACTATTTTTGTTTTTTCTTCTCTTTTTCTACTTTTTATCTTTTTGCTTTTTTTCTTTGATATGCTCGATAAGATTTATTTTTTTGCAATCAGGGTCTCTGTCTCAAGTCCTTCAGCGAGATGGTGGTTTGGACGCGGGCGTGAAGGAGATACTCGTTTTTCCTCTTTCGTTTCTTCTTCTTTCTCTTCTTGGTTCGTTGCTGGATTTTGATTTGGATCCTTTTCGCAGGGTTATTTTGGCTCTTTTGGAGGTGGTCATGACTTCTTCTCATCGTCTGAAGATCGTTTGGCCTTGAGTTTTCGGCTTGACTCTTTCTTTTTCGACTATCATACATCGACGAGTCAAGAACATGAGGCGAAGCTTGTTAATATTGTATCTTGTTGCATCACCATTATCGTCTTACCCTCTGATGACCACCGAGTTGACATGCAGATAAAGACGAAGTTGTTGACTCTTGTTTCTAGCTGCAATTTTCTCTTGGCCTTGGAGACCTGTTGTTTTTCTCCTTGTGTTTTGCTTTTCTTTGTGTCATGGTGCATGCTTGTTTTATATTTGTTTTGTTCTTGTATGTTTTGTTTCTAATTTTGTTGTTTTCTCTTTCTTTCCATTTTCTTTTTGTTGTTTTACTTATTTCTTTGTTTTTGTGTATTTTCGTTTGTTTTGAATGAAACCCACTTTTGTTAAAAACACTAACCATTTGAAAAGAAAAAAAAAAGACATTTTTCAAATGGTTGACCAAAGGTCCAAATCAAAAAACGTATTTTTTTATTGAAATATGTGCTTAAAGTTTTATTTTTTACGTTAGGTTGAATTAGGAAAAAAATCTGCAGCTTTGTTTTTACGTTAGGCTTAACTACAAAATAAGTGCTCAAACTATGTCACTTTTTTGCAATAGGTACCTAACATATTTTTTGGTTGAAATAGGGGCTTGAAGTTTTATTTTTGGCTGAAATAGGCGTCTAAAATATTTTTTGGGTTGAAATAGGTGCCTCAGTTGACTTTAAAACAAGCCAAAAATAAAAGTTTAGGCACATTTTTCAGCCCAAAATACTTTAGGCACCTATTGCAAAAAAGAGACATAGTTTGAGCACTTATTTTGTAGTTAAGCTTTTACGTTAATACATAACCTGTTTATGTTTGGATGGATTTTATAAATTCTTTGCTTTTTAATTAGAATAAACAATTCTTTATTAACAAAAAAAAGTGATTGTTTGAATTCAACAAGTGGTTCTAGTAGAAAAGATGATGGTGTTCATTCTAAGTGGTCCGAGTTCAAATCGTTTTGTATCTGTTTATAGATATTTTTAACCCTTTGACAATGTACATACACCTAAACACAAAATATTTTTCAATTGTGTCTAAACATAA
This sequence comes from Hibiscus mutabilis, assembly GCA_019671005.1. Lineage (NCBI taxonomy): Eukaryota > Viridiplantae > Streptophyta > Magnoliopsida > Malvales > Malvaceae > Hibiscus > Hibiscus mutabilis. The sequence goes on from CM033750.1 coordinate 11,617,343, forward strand.
AGGATTAGGATTTTTTGTGCAACACATTTTTACACTTTTCCTATTTTAATATTTATATATGTATAAGGGTAAAATTACTACTTCATACAATGGGACGGGGAGGACAAACAATTATCCTAACCACTCCATACCCACACTCCGGGAGAATTTCACTCGTCTCATCCCTCATCCACTTTTCAAAACAAAAAAGGTTATTTATTTGAATCAAAACATGTCAGAATTCATATTTTATCATGCTAATTTAATAAATTAATGAAATAACTATTGTATTCGATGAAATTTATTTATAATTTATAATATATAAATAATATTTACATCATATTTAAACTTTGTATGTATTTATAAAAGTTGGTACATAAATATACCGAATTCTCAGTTTCAATAAAAATACTAAGCTTAATTATTCCATTGGTATATGAATATACCGAATTCTCAATTTCATATATAATATTTTAAAATTCTCAATTGTATATCTACTATAGTTCGCGGTTAACAAGTTTACAGTCGACGTGGCATCTCCCCTGCAAGATGGCTGACGCCAAAATCGAAGTATAGGTTCACCAGTCCGTAAAAATTAGGGAAATATTGTATTTAGATTTTTATTTTTCAAAATGGTGTACTCCCCAAATTATTTGCAAATCTATGATTGTTTCTACAGTAGATTTGAATTTGAATGGAGGCAACCCGAAAATGAACAGTAATCTAAGTTTTTGAATTAAAAAAATTAAATCCGGTTAAAAGGAAAACAGAAAATGAATAGTGATTTTTTGAAGTTGAAATTGGGTGGGAAAGCAATCCGAAAATAAACAGCACCCCATTTTTTTTTTGAGATGACAGTACCCAAACTATTATTAAAAAAAAAACAGTGCAGATTCCTGCACACCCTGCGCGGACAGCCATGCATGCAGCAGATGTGCAGTGTGGCATGTAAGCCCGTCTCGAAGCATGGGCAGGAGGGGGCTTTATTATATGAAAAATCTATTTTTAATAGTTATCTACAAAAATGATCATATGCCAATGTTATTTAAAAAAAATAATCCTCAAATTGGTCACGTAAGGGTACCTCGCGTATTGGAAAAAACGAGCATTGATTTCGCGTTATACAAGTAGCGAGGTCCGTCCGACGTGGGCCGGCTTTTCATATTGCGTAATTTAAAATTATTAGATACGACCTCGCGTTTTCTATACCGCGAGGTCCCCGAGATATTGATTATATCGTGAGAGAAATTGCACTGACCTCACGTTCTACAGAAAGCGAGGTCTTCGTTTTCGAGGCTGAAATACAAGGGTGTATAGGCATGTTCGAGGCATTTTATCCTACCTTTAGCCGGATAATTTTGGTAAATTTTAAGCTTAGAGACGTAGTATTAGAACTTATCTTCCATTTGAGACTGAGATTGACTCGTACGAAATATTGCAAAATGTTTAAAAAGCGCGTTCAAAATGATTGGGATGCTAGTTTTTATCCAAGATACAAGGGTGTATAGGCATGTTCGGGGCATTTTATCTTGCCATTAGCCCGATAATTTTGGTAATTTTGAACTTTAGAGACGTAGTATTGGAACTTAACTTTAATTTGAGACTAATATTGGCACGTACGAGACGTTACACACTATATAAAAAGTGCGTTGAAAATGGTTTGAGCGCTAGTTTTATCATGCAATAATAAGAATTGTACAATAGCATGTATGGCATAGTTTGTCTGAGTTGTATGGCCGTCGAGAGATATGTCATTGATGCAGTCCCTGATAAGCTTCATGGATTTCTTCATACCCAGTTTACATCATAATTTGAGGATAAGTTCACATTCGCAGTCCTGATCCCGACCAAAGATGGCATCTTGTACATCACTCCCCTAGATATTATAACCGGTCAATTATACCCCTAAACATGCTTGCTTTGAAGAAGTGGACAGTCGAGGATTTTGAGGTTCCCTCGAAGGTTGCAATTGTTACCCACTTTCATCATCATCTGCAATGGTATGACCTTTGACTACGGTTAAATTCACCTTGCCGGCATTGTGTGAAGACCGCAGATTCCCTGATATTGTGATCTGTCGTTGATGTAGACAAATGGCGCCGAGAGGTGCCATAGTTTGTCCGAGTTATATGGCCGCCGACAGATGTGTCGTTGATCTGTTGCCATTAGTAACAAAAGTTTCATATTATCTTCGAATATGATACTGATTTTTTTGGAAGAGATAGCAAATGCCGCCTTATATAGGCAAGTATTAGGGTATGGACCTCGCATTATGCAAAACGTGAGGTCTTCAGAGATTTCTGACGTGGCAGTAGAGGAGCAGGCCAGAGATCTGACATAGCAGTGGACCTCGCTATATATAAAGCGCGAGGTCATTAAAAAATTAATTGTTTTTTTACTTAAATGATCCCAAAAGGTTCCTGATAAAATATTAAAAATGGTTTTTCATATAATAAAGCCCCATCAAAATGTTATCTAAAAAATGACTCTCAAAAGGTCTATGTAAAACGAATAGTAATGACTGTTTGGAACACGCGCTTTGCGAAAAGATTATTATAAATACGGTACATAAATTATTATTATATAATATTATTGGTATATTAATTTTAAAATATATATATGGTAATTAAATTAAATTAATTAAGATAAGGAATTAATTAATTATTATAATAATATTTAAAAAATGAAAACCCCTGGACCTCACTATCTGCAAATAGTGAGGTTCCTTTAATCTATTTCTATCCGTTTTGACTGAAAGGACGCGTCTTTTCAACGGACCTAGCGTTTTGCATATAGCGAGGTCCATTGATACCGCTTCCCAACAGACACGAGGAGTCCTATAAATAGAGGGCCCAGTTTCATATATTTTCATAACAACATATTCTCTTATGTTCTTCAATTCTCTAGTCTTTTTTATAAAGTCTTCGAAGTTTTGATATTATGGCGGGATTATTGAGGTTAGACAACATACACGTATTTGATTTCTGGCGCTCAAACCCGGAGGTACGATTTTTTTAATTCGTTAATTATTGTTTAAAATTGTTAATATTTATTTTATTTATTTTTTTGTTATTTTATTTATTTTTAATTTGGTAATTATTTTGTTGTTATTATTTTTTAATTCGTTATTTATTTTGTTAATATTTATTTTGATTAGTTAATTAATTAATTTTGATTTAAGGGGTATGAACGGGCGTTGGTTTGTTTCATCAACTGTACGGGACCACCACATCCGGATATTGTCCCGTTTTTACATAGTTTCAGTTTTGGCTATGTTTCTCACCTATTTGACAGTCCGAAGTTGAACCGACCAATGATAAATGCGTTGCTAGAGAGGTGGAGGCCCGAGACACATACATTTCATTTTCCCTGCGGTGAGGCAACTATTACTTTACAAGATGTTGCATTTTATCTTGGTTTGCCCGTTAACGACGAGATTATCACCGGCATTGCGGAGGTTGACTGATCGGACGTGTGTGAAAATTTGTTTGGGTTGAGGCCGGCGCCGGAGGATTTAGATGGTGGGAAATTGAAAATAACCTTCCTGGACAATAATTTGACAAACCTAACCCCAAACGCTGATGAAGTAACCAAGATGGTATAATATTTTATTTATTTATTTATTTATTTATTATAGTATTTTAAATTATTTGAAATAATTTAATAAAGATAAAAATCATTTTTGCAGCGGTTTGCTCGTGCTCATATTTTACGAGTTATTGGAGGGGTGTTGATGCCAGACAAATCCCGAAACAAGTTCCATTTGATGTGGTTGCCTCATATGTTCACTCTTGTGGAGTCAAAAAATAAATGTTGGGGAGGGGCAGTCTTGGCATTTCTTTTTCGGGAGTTATGCAGAACCGTGGACCCAGACATACGTGCCATTAGGGGGTGTCTTTGGTTACTGCAGTCTTGGGCATGGTATCGAATGTTGTTTTTAAGCCCGACACCTAGAAACCCGACCCTATTTCAATTCCCACTTGTTCGAAGGTAGTAATAAATATTTACTTTCAAATTTTATTTTTGAATATTAGAATAGTTAGTAATGTTTTTTTAATATGTTATAATACTTAGTAATATTTTGTTTGAATTATAGGTGGTTAGGTAAATTAACACACGTGGGACTACCGACCACGCAGCGGGATTATCGATTGTTGATCTATAAAATGGATGGGGTCAATATTTTTATTCGATTACTAATAATTAAATATTTACTTTGTAAATTTTTTGTAACTAATTTTATAGTTTTTGTAGTTCTTGTGGACGCCATACGAGAATCATGATATTCAGACATGCATTCCGCCTGAAATAATGTTGAGCGAGCCCGTTTGGATTCTGATGGTCTCGCTCATACACTACGAGATAGTTGAATGGCATCCTGCAGACTGCGTTCTACGTCAATTCAACTATGTCCAAGGGATTCCGGATGAGCCACCAAATATGGACACATTGCATAGATCAACGCGACAAGGCAAGACTGAAGTCTATTAGGGCAATTCTCACATATTGTGGATGCATTAGTGGATGACCCGTTTTGATAGGCGGCCACGTATTTTAGAACGCACTGAAGATCATGACATTACCTATGACTATATACTGTGGTACCATCAAAATAGAAAGCCACATATACTATCACCGGAGGAGCGAGAGCGAGAAATAGGCGTGTCTTCCCCAAATCGTCCACCAACGCAGCGTCCCCCAACGCAACGTGGTACTCGTACGGGGGGAAATGGCCAGAGAAGAAGAATAGAAGCTCTCAGGGCATCATCATCGAGAATAGTGCTGGCACCTCCACAGTCAGCCTACCGACAAAAGACACCGGTGCTAGAACCTGCATTCTAGCACACAACGTTCTCGTCATTTCAGCCAACAGGTAGTAGTCCATCGTTTAATCAAATATGGAGTCTGTTAGAAGGTTTTTTCACAGACGTATTTCATCTGCTTATAATGGTTCCCCCAGTCTACTATCCGACAATGCCTTCTGGATCTGTTCCTCCAGTTTATCAGTTTCCACCATTCGTCCTACAGTTCGGATCTGGTATTGTTGATCAGACACCGCAACAGAGCCTATTCTACACCGGTCCTAGTATGAGTGGTGGGACTCAAAATGTATTTGGGGAAGGCGATGACAATGACGATGATGATAATGATGACGACGATGATGATCGAGGTGGTATTGTTCGAACGAATCCAACTCTGGTTCATAGTCCACCGCGGTGCCGTAAGAGTGGACATAGACGGTATTAGGATATTTTTGTAATTTTCTTATTTATGTAAAATGGCCGCATTTAAATCGAAAAAAACTATGTTATATATAAGTTTATAATTACAATTTTTAATTTTTCTATATAGGTTTAGTTTATAATTATAATTTCTCAATTCTTTATTATAAATACTTAACAACTACTTAGCAACCAACGTAACTTGATAACATTATAGGTTTAATTTATAATTACAATTTCTTATTTTTCATTATAAATACTTAACTACTTAACAACCTAAATAACCTTAAGAACCTAAGTAACCTTAACAATTGTTTATTCGTTCTTTGATGAAGATCCATCTTCATAAAACTTTACATTCAACTCGATGTTCTGACCCCTGACATGAGTATAGCTTCTAACATCTTTCGAACGTCTTTATCGTTTGATAAGGGGAGCATGTAATGCTCCTCAGGGCCGGGCTCATGAACGGGTACTTTTGCCAATAAATAAGACATTTGCCGTGTCGTTTCCTCGTGAAGGTGCGTTGAAATCAAATCATATAACTCCTCTTTCTTGATCTTGCTGTTGAAGAAAGTGTAAAAATAGGTTCCAGAATGAAATACGGTTGTAGAAAATCTTGCCATCTTTTTGACAAGTTCGATTATAGAAGAATAAGTAAAGCTGAAGTGAATTTGAAGCGAGGTTTTATAATAGAAGATGGACCTCGTGGGTTGCAAAGAGCGAGGTTATAAAGAACTCGCATTTCACAGAAAGTGATGACTTAATAACCTCGCGTTTTACAAATAGCGAGGAATATCAGGAATCTCAGTCAGGAACTCGTGTTATGCAGGATGCGAGATTCTTTAATGAATTATATATATATAAAGCCTTCACTCCAAGTGATCCAGCGTTCTCAAAATATGTTGCGACGCAGAAGCATTACTGCATTGGTATATTATGATGGTAAAATGGTCGCCGACGCATCTCTCGGCGTTGTTTTTCAGTCTTCAAATACTGTAACCCTGCAGTTGCCTAGGAAACTAACGTATAATAAGTTGATGAAGAAAGTGAGGAACAATGTTCCACATGCTCGTGGAAAGAAGCTAGAGTCGTTAAAGTATAGACTACCGACGTCGTACGAACCATTAACGTACACAATATACCATGTTGCGGACAACGATGATGTGGAGTTGATGGTGGATGCCCACTTGCAGTATTCAATTGGAGGTCCCCTAGAGCTGTTTGTAATATTTTCAGATACCAATGATGCTACTGTACTTTCAAATTGGTGTTAGACGAATTTAGATTTCGATCCTAATACCAACGTTCAGAGCCCGACAGCCTATTTGCGCAGAGATTTTAATTTATTAACGACTCAGAGTCCACGCAAAGTCTTCGATGAATCATCTTCTAGTCCACGCAACAACTTCGTTAAATTATCATCTGCTATGCCAAGGTATTCTTGCATAGCGCGTTTTGACTTCGACTTGAACCTGCCACCGAGTTCTGACTTTAGTGCATCATCATCACAAAACTACATGATGTCACAAGACCATGAAGTATTTCATCCGTTTGACGATTTTACATCTCGACGATATTCAACATATATCCCTAGTGCGGAGTACGTTGAACAACCTATAGGCAGACATTCTTCTGTTGGTTTTGGCGACCTTGATCTTTCTCTTGGTCTAACGTTTCGTGAGCGGACTCTTGGGCATTCTCGCGGTCGACGAGCAATTGGAACATATGTTTTCGTAGCATTCGATGACCCAGACCTATTTTGATTTTTGGGTTTAGAAAACTGTGACAAAGAACCGATAAGGGAGTCGGGCCCCGATGGTAACGAGAAAGGCCTTTTCTATGATAAACCAAAAGACCTTGATATGTCCAACGAAGTAGAGAAATATGAAAGGTTAGATGATTTAGTCGAAGGCAACGAAGAACTTACCAGCTTACCAATATTTCATATACTACCAACGTTTAACATTTTGTCAACCCAGTTTCTATTTACCAACCACCATCATACTACACGATGATTGATATTGAAGCCTTCAATATTCCAGAATTTCTGCAATTACCAGAACTTGCACAGTACAAGCGGCGTGCTGATGGTGAACTCAGTATTGGAATGAGTTTTTTCACAAAATAACTCACCATGGCTGCCATCAAAAACTACAACATACGCAACTCTATTACGACAACTGTGAAGAAGACTCAACCGGATTACTACATTGCAGAATGGGCCCACAAGATGTAAGGGTGTAATTGGAGGGTTCATGTATTGTGCCTGAAGAAGCAAAACTGGCTATGGCAAATCACAAGACTCGAGGGGCCTCATACTTGCACCATAAAAAGACTAATTCAGGATCATCCTAACTTGGATGTGCATGTGCTCTGCGACACCTTCATTCTACTAGTCAAGGCAAATATGTGTGTAACGGTTGCCACGTGTATCGCTGCAGCCAAATCTCAATACGGATACATAGTTGAGTACTAGAAAGCCTGGTATGCAAGGTGGAGGGCCATACAAAAATTGTATGGCCAGTGGGAGCAATCGTATAGAGAATTGCGTTCATGGCTAAAATTGATGCAGAAACACATAACGGGAACGATTGTGAAGCTAGAAATTGTACGGGCGTACCAAAATGATCGTTTCGTATGAGGAGTGTGTCAATTTCACCGGCTATTTTAGACATTCATGTAATGCATTCAAATATTGCAAGCCGATGGTTCAGATCGCTGGCACTTGGTTGTACGAAAAATACACACAAACTTTATTACTGGCGGTTGCACAAGACAGTAACAGAAAAATCATTCTCACCGCCTTCGCAATAGTCGAAAAAGAAGATCTTGACTGATGGTTATTCTTCCTTACGAACTTACGAAGATATGTGCTATCTCATGTTATGCGTGAAAAAGAAGATGAGTTAAGTGTTATTTTTTACAGGGGCGCCGCGCTCTTTTGGGCAATTGAGTGTATGGGCCCATCCTGGCAACCTTCACATATTCATCACCGATATTTTTTACGCCACATTGCTGTAAACTACTTACAAAGGTACAAGAATGAAGATGAATGCCAAATTGTGCTTCGAATGGGTACGTCGTCCTCCAGTACTTTCTGTTTAAGATACCTTCATATTTATTATTCATCTTATTAATTAATTTAACATTTTTATAGGCAACACCCATTACACGCAAGAGGTTGACGAGCTATTTGAAGAACTTCTACGCAGGAACAAATATGGGTATGACTACCTTGCTTCTATCCTGAGGGGAAAATAGCTTCGATCATATGATGGTGGTAAACGATATGGGCACATGACAATGAACTTGGCTGAGGTAGTTAATTTGTCACTGAAGGGAGTGTGACACTTGCCTATCACCTCCGTTGTCAAGGCTATATATTATCGGTTGGCTACCATATTTGCAACCTTAGAAAAGCAAGCATCAGACTATATATAAGGCAGCCACATAGTCCACCCACACATTCGCGATAAATTTCAAAACTATGTACAGTATTCAAATGCGATGACTGGTACCTGCTTCTAGCGCCTAGAACATTCGTTTCGTGTATCAAAATATTCGAGGCCATTGGAAGGTATACAGCACAACTCATACGTGGTTAATCTGGAACAAAGAACCTGCGAATGCGGTGTATTCCAAACATTCAAGTACCCGTGTCCGCACGTCATTGCTGCTTGTTCTTTTGTACGAGTTCACTACATGACAATGGTTGACCCAATATACTTACTCGAAACCGTATCCAAGGTTTATGCATACAAGTTTCCTCCAATCGGAAATGAAATTGATTCGACCGCAGTTGATGGTGAACCTGTCATATGGCCAAAGTTTGGACTACGATGCAAAAAAGAAGGTCGTCCACGATCAACAAGGATTTATTGCGATAAAGATTTGGTCAAACATCGAGAAAAAACTCAACAACCAAAACTACGCAGTAGATGTGGGAATCCCGGACACCGAAAGAACAAATGTCCTAATCGCTCAGGCCCCCGTATTAATAAATTATACTATCTTATTGTACTAATATTTTCCTAAGTAATATTATCTCTTAGTTAAAGTTATAGTTTCCAGTGTTTTTGAAACATTTTTAACGTGATTTTTTACACTATTACGGAGTTTAATTCCGTTGTTCCAATACAATTAATTTTAGACTTTGGGATTAAAAATTAAAAGAATTCGGACCTCGTTCTCTATAAATAGCGAGGTCCATTTAAAACGTGCCACAAAACCTCGCGTTTTGGAGGGCGCGAATGTTTGACTGTATAAAGCGTTCTTACTTTTGCTTCAGAATAGTCTGTATCAGATTCAAAGAAAATATACAATTGCTGCTACTAATGGAAACAGATCACGTATCAGGAAAATAGGTTTTGTAATTTATTTCCCTGATATGCGATATGTTGGTATAAGTAGTTGCATCTGTACGGTGAATACATTATTTTGGCCGTTTAATCATCATGTTCGCGTTATGTGTCTTCCGTGTTTCTGTTCAAGATCTACAACAAATCGCAATATCAGGGAATGAGTGGTATTTTTTAAGCGTCGGGAACAGTCTTGATCTTTTTTCGAGGCTGCCGGTAAGTTCTTCGTACGCATCCATCGTGAAGGCTACAAGAAGACCACCGCATGTAACATCTTTGGAGCCTTTAACATCGTGGATGATGATGATTTTAAGGTACACATGAAATCCACGAAGCAAATCCTCGAATTTCTAGATCGTGAGGCCTCCACCAACTAGGACGATCTATGGCGGGATATATCTACAACAACGACACATTTCTCGACGGCCATACAACTTGGACAAACTATGGCACATCTCGTCTAAATCAATTCCTATGTAATTTATTTTATCTACATCTTTAGGGATACAAATGACCGCGTGTTTAGGGTAGATTTTGGCTCATAGTGTCCTAACCCAATAATTTATTTTTTTCATCTTATGTATTTGGAACCATTTCGACGCAACAAAATTTGCTTCGGCAACATGATTTATAATTACAATTATTGAACGACTAAAATTTTTAGCTTCTTATTTTTTAATTACAATTATACGCCTCAGTACTACGCCTTTAAGCTTTAGGATTACGCAAATGCGACAATTAACTTTTCGGATAAACCCTTCAAACATGCTTCTGAATGCATTTTACCTTTTTATTCATGCCTAATTTTGATCTATTTTCAAAGCCATTTTTATACCATTTACACTATTTGTTATGTGCCAATATCAGTCTGAAATGTAAAGTTAAGTTCCAATTAGCACGTTGCTGGTGGAATTTTAGGCTAAATAAAATTAATTAAAGTGACCTCGTGTCTTGCAAAACACGAGGTCCACTGCCATGTCAGATCTCCGGCCTTCTCCTCTACTGCCACGTCAGGAATCTCATAGAACATTGCGTTTTGCATAACGCGAGGTCATTCCTTTAAATTGAGGGCTCAGGGCAAAGCAACCACCATCCAGCAATTGCAACATCGTGCTGTGGCTGGAACCTTAATATCAAATCTTAAAAAAAAAATTAGTTGCAGCTACTAATGGAAACAAACTACATATCGGGAAAATTTTCTCACAAAGCTATTTTCCCGATATTATGGTTTGTTGGTATACGTAGTTGTATTTACACGATCACAACAAGTTTTCGTCGGGTTAACAATATTGGTGAGATGTGTCTTCAGTGTTTTCGCACGAGAACAACAACGAATCACAATATCGGGAAATGATTGGTCTTCTGCAAGTGCCTGTAACATTCTTAACCTTTTGTTCAAGGACACGGGTAACTTATTTTTACGCCTTAATTGTGGAGGCTAGATGAAGACCACGACATGTAATCGCAGTCAAAGCCCCCACCATTGCGGATGTTGAGGATCAGTGGTTCAAAGTGACCGTCTGAGATCGGCACACGAAGCTTCTAATCTCCATCCATTTTGTGGAAGGATTTTTCGGGGTTCTATTGACCGGTTACAATGTCTAGAGACCCTTATGCCAATATCAGCTATAAATACGCCTTTTGAGCTTGAAGAACAACCCGTCTGTTTGGGGTTGATTTGGCATGGTAGAATTGACCATCTTTGTCGGCCACCTCAAATACGTCTTTGGAGCTTAAAGAAGAGCACCACGTGTATTTGTTTGAAACGTAATAATTTTATTTTCTTTTACTTGTTTTATAAACGAGTTGAAATATGAAACAGTGAACTTAAATTAAATTAACTTCAATTAAAATGTCATTTTAGCTTATCGTTCCTGTACAAAACCATGCTTCGGAACCATTTTCAGCGCGATATTTATACTGTTTACAACATATCGTGCGTGCTAATATCATTCTTAGATGGAAGCCAAGTTCCAGTACTACGGCTCCAGGCCCAACAATTTCGAAAATTCTCGGATTAACAACCCAAGAAAACAGCTCGAACATGCCTATGAAGCCATTTTCAAGCCCAAAAACAAGCTTTGGAACCATTTTCAGGGCCATTTCTATATCGTTTACAATGTTGATTTTGTGCCAATATCAGTCTCAAATGAAAGATAAGATACAATACTAGGCCTCTGAGCTAAAATATTACGAAGATTATTCTAATAATAACCCAGGAAAACACCTCCAACATACCTACCAAGCCATTTCAACTTCATATTCTTGGACAAAAACTAGTGTCCCAACCATTTTGAACGCGTTTTTTAAACATTCTACAATGTTTCGTATGAGCCAATCTCAGTCTCAAATGGAAGATAAGTTCTAATACTACGTCTCTAAGCTTAAAATTTACCAAAATTATCCAGCTAATGGCAGGATAAAATGACTCGAACATGCCTATACACCCTTGTATTTCAGCCTCGAAAACGAAGACCTCGTTTTCTACAGAACGCGAGGTCAGTGTAAATTTCTTTCACGATATAATAAATATCTCGGGGACCTCGCGGTATGGGAAACGCAAGGTATTATCCAATAATTTTAAATTACGCAGTATGAAAAGTCAGCCCACGTCGGATGGACCTCGCTATTCGTATAATGCGAGGTCAGTGCTTGTGTTTTCCATTACGCGAGGTACTCTTACGTGGCCGCTTTGGGGGTCATTTTTGTAGATAACATTGGCAGAGGGTCATTTTTATAGATAACTATTAAAATAAAAATTTTCATATAATAAAGCCGCAGGAGGGGCGTCCGCCTAAGTCCCAGTTTTTTTAATATTTGGTATAAAGGTCTATTTTCTTAATATTTATTATTAAAGTTTTTTGTTAAAATTTAATTATTCTAATATCTATTATAAGGGTCTAATTCTTTTACAATACTTATTATTAGAGGTTCAAGTTTTTTAACACTTGTTATTAGGGGTCTAATTTTTTCCAATACTTGTTATTAGAGGTCAAGCTTTTTCAATATTTGTTATTAGGACCCTAATTTTTTCAATACTTGTTATTAGGGCCCCAATTTTTCAATATTTGTTATTCGGGGTTCAATTTTTTCTAATATTTATTATTAGGGGTCTACTATTAAATTTTATTTTTCCTAATATTTGTTATTAGATGTCTAATTTTTTCCAATACTTATTATTAGGGGCATGATTTTTTTTCTAACATTTGTTTTTAGGGACATACTCTTAAAATTTATTTTTTTCCAATACTTGTTTTTAGAGACCCAATTGTTTTCTAATGCATGTTATTAGGGACATACTCTTAAATTTTAATATTAGGGGTCTAGTTTTTTCACAGTATTTGTTATTAGGGGTCTACTCTGAAAATCCATTTTTTAAAATATTTATTATTAAGGGTCAATTTAGTTTCTAATACTTGTTATTAGAGCCTAATGTTTCTCAATATTTATTATTAGGGACATACTCTTAAATTTTAATTTTTTAATACTATTTGTTTTTAGAGGCTGATTTTTTGCTAATATTTGTTATTAGGGGTCTACTTTTAAAATTTAATTTTTCAATACTTATTAATAGGGGCCTAATTTTTAGATTCGCCTTAGGGCCACAAAAATCTCAGGAACAAGCCTGGTGGCATACATGGGCGTGGCAGGCTGACAGCCATCACATGGGCTTTTTTATATGAATATTTCTTTTTTATTATTTAATTGGAAGAATGACACCCATCCATCATTATTTGGAAAAAATGACCCTCAAATCGCCCACATAGGAATACCTCGCATTCTACGAAACGAGTTTATAGACATCGCATTCTTCAGCAAGCGAGTTCCATCCTACGTGGATGGACTTCGCAGATAACTCATTATTAAATTTGGATAAAAGACCTCGTATTTTGCACATAGCGAGTTCTACGAGAAAATGAATTTATCGCCGGATAATATAACACTGGAATATAAGGGTTTATAGACATGTTTGAGGTGTTTTTTTTAGTTATTAATCAGAAAATTTTTGTAATTTTTAAGCTTAAAGTCGTAGTATTGAAAATTATCTTTCAATTGAGGCTAATATTGGCACATACGAGACATTATAAACGAGATAAAAATCACGTTGAAAATAGTTCCAAAGCTTGGTTTTGTGCATGGAGAACAATCTAAAATGGCTTGGTAGACATGTTCGAGGGGGTTTTCTGGGAATTTAATCACAAAATATGCGAAATTTTTAAGCTTAAAGGAGTAGTAATGGAACTTATCTTTCAGTTGAGGCTAATATTGACACATACAAGGCACTATAAACGGGTAAAAATCACGTTGAAAATGGTTCCAAAGCTTGGTTTTGTGCATGGAGAACAAGCTTATAGGCATGTTCGAGTGGTTTTTTTTGGGATGCTAATTTCAAAATTAACGTAAATTTTAAAGTTGGAGGCGTAGTATTGGAACTTATTTATCAGTTGAGACTGATATTGCCATATACGAAGTATTATAAACGGGGTTAAAATCACGTTGAAAAAGGTTCCAAACCAAAAGATTGAAACATAACTAAGAGATTTTGTTAATTAGAAAAGTAGCAGTGCAATGAAAAAGTACAATTAATCGATGCGAGGGTCTGACAGATTAGGACATTTGTTCTAGTTGTGTCTGGGATTCCTACAGCTAGTGCACAGTTTTAGCTGTTCGGTTCTTTCTCGATGTTCGACCAAATCCTCGTCACAGTAAATCCGCGTTGATCGTGAACGACCATGTTTCTCGCGTCGTAGTGTACGATCTGGCCGTATTGTAGGTTCCTCATCAGCACCCAAACGTTCGAACTCTGAAATATTTCTGCTTTAATACATGCACTAACATCAGGATCATCGTACGACGTCCACAAGAACTACACAAAATTTTTGTAAACTAAGTTAGATAAACTCGATTTAAAAAATAAATAATTTTTAAATTAAAATAATGAAATCGATTAAAAATATTACCATATCTCTCTTATTGATCAACAGTCTAAAATCCCGTTGAGTTGTTGCTAGTCCCACGTGAGATAATGGACCACTCCACCACCTATCATTCACACAACAAAATATTATTATTGTCATATTATAAAAAACGTATAATATAAACTTAGTTTATTTGTTATTACGTCTGAAGTAGTGGAAATTCGAATGGGTCGGACCCGTTTGTTTAAGAGTCAGGTGTAAAAAAGGTATTCGAAATCAAGCTCACGATTGCAGCAACATAAGACACCCTCCAATGAAATATTTTTTTGATCAACAGTTTTACATAGCTCCCTAAACATATATGCCAAGACTGCCGATCCCCAACTCATATTTCTGGATTGCTAAAGTTGTGTAGATGAGGCAACACATCAAATACACTTTGTTGCGGGATTTGTCTGGCATCAAGATCCCCCCAATAACTCATAAAATATGGGCACAAGCAAATCGCTGCATAAACAATAATTATAAATAAAAAGTTACAATAAAATAAAATAAAATAAAATAAATTTTCAAAATTATAAATAAAAAATAAATAATCATAAATAAAAATTATATTAACCTTCATAATTTCTTCATAAGCATTCGGGGGTAGATCTATAAAATTTTTGTTCAAAAAATCATCAAAATTTTACCTCCATCTAACTTGTCTAGAGGAATTTTGAGCAATTCACAACACAAGAGGTACCAATCCTCTTCGGTAACACTGGTTATAACTGCTCCGTCAACAGGCAGACCAAGATGAAATGCAATATCTTGCAGGGCAATAGTAGCCTCACTACATGGAAGATGAAATGTGTGTCTCCAGCCTCTACCTTTCTAGCAACGCGTTTATCGATGGAGGATGCAACTTGGTACAACCAATTATAGTGCTGACATGGCCAAAACTGGCTTATTCCAAACACAAAACAATATCCGAATGAGGTGGTCTCATGATACAATTGAGGTAACAAGTCAACGCACTTTCATACCCCTTGAAATTAAAATTTAAAATAATAAATAAATAACAATTAATAAAAATTATTAACTAAATAAAAAAGATTTTACCAATTCATTTGTCCGTCAGAAGTCGAAGACATGTCTCTGATCCAGTTTGAGTAACCCCTCCATAATATCAAAAATTCGAACTTTTAACTACTATTTGCTAAGAAAAAATAGTAGATAAGAAAGAAAAGAAGAAGAGATGTGAGAGTTTAGGAGATGACGGGTCCCCTATTTATAAGAGCCCTCGTACCCCTTCCAAAGCGACTATTCAATGAAACTCACTACCTACAGAACGTGAGGTCCATTAAAAAGACACAACTCTTCAATTCGAATCAATTCCAACCTGTTAGAACGAAACTCGCTATATGCAATAAGCGAGTTCCCAGGATTTTTAAATTCTTTTTTAAATTATGAAGATAATTCATTTTTTATAATTGTATGAAGATAATTCAGTTTTTATCTCAATTTTAAATAATATTCCAATGTTTTTAATTTTTGATATTTTTCTTTTTTATTTATTCATTTATAATATTTTTCAATTTTTTATATTCAATTAAAATATGAATCAATTCCTATTAATTAAGATCATTTAAAATATAAAATTATCTTTTAAAATTTTTTAAAATTAAGATCTTTTTTAATTAGGATCTTGAAAAAATAATGTTTCCCATCTTTTTTTTTAAAAGATGAACGAATCTCCTAATAATTAATGTTTACTATTTTTTAATTATGATCTTTTTTAATAAGGATCTTTTAAAATATTTTAAAATTATACCTTTTTAGTTTAAAAGTTGAATGACCAAAATAAGAGATAAGAAAGTTGAGTGATAATTTATGTATTTTATCTTTATTTTTTATATATAAAAGAAAACTATTTAACCCCAAACTCTCTAACACCAACTGCACCCGTACCCCTACTGCATTAAAAAAAAATTGGTTCAGCTGTCCGCTGCCGCCCTGAACACCTGCTGCCAGGGCTGTCCGCGCAGGAATCTGCACTGTTTCTTTCTTTTCGAATCTGAATATGGGTACTGTCATCTCAAAAAAAAATGGTACTGTTCATTTTCGGTTGCTTTTTCACCCAATTTCAACTTCAAAAAATTACTATTTATTTTCGGTTTCACTTCCAACCGGATTTATTTTTTTAATTCAAAAAATCAGATTATTGTTCATTTTCGGGTTGTTTTCTATTGGAATTCAAATTTAACTGAAGAAATAAACATAAATTTGCAAATAATTTAGAGAGTACAACATATTGGAAAATAAAAAATCTAAATACAATATTCCCCTAATTCCCCCCCCCCCCCGCCAAGAACTTACAATTTGCCAGTTTACCATAAACCATAATAAAGGCTTATGGTTAAATTTTGGATAAATTACAGCGTTGGTCACTCAACTATTACATATTTTATACTTTGGTCACCAAACTATTCTTTCTTTCTACTATTCGGTCACAATGTTAATATGTTTTCTATTTTGGTCTTTTTTAAGGAAATGGTGACGTAATCTGGTATAATAATAATTTTAATCCCTAAAGTTTATACATATCATCCATTTGATCCTTATTTTTTAGAGTTTAGCTTATTTTGACTTTTTTTATAATTTGATCCTCTATCTTTTGAATCAACAGTAAAAACCATACATTTGAGGTTTTATAGTTGAATACCTAGCAGTGTCATGAAAAATACAATATGATTCAAAAGTTCCAGATCTAATGGAAAAAAACTGTAAAGTAAGAACATTGGTTTCAATCAACATACTTTTAACATAATATAGTACAAATTTGTTCTGATTGTGATTAAAAGAATAACACAATGTCATCAAACTCGGGTACTTCTGGTGGTCAGATTTTTAATCAAAATTAATTTGCTGCTGATATCTTTGTCTCCATTCGAGCCGATTCCAAGAACTTGGGCAGTGTCCTTTTATTAAGGATCGGAATCACTGACGTCCCATTTTAAATATTCATTGGTCTAGCCATGTCCTGTTTCTAGTATTTCCGACAACAATAAAAGCAAGCATCCATATCAGTAAAACATTAACAATGCCCAAGAAATAAAAGAGAGGTTTGCATGTTTTTTTTTCTTTTTCCATCAAAAAGGCAAAAACTTTTCTTTTTTGTTGAGTTTTTTTTCCTGGAAAACAATAGTGGACGCATCAAAACGAAGTCATATTTTCCAAGGAAAATGAGAAGCGTTGTACCGTCGATTTCATCATACACCCACCCTTGCCGCGCATTACATAAAAATAAGTAAAATTGTGTTAAGGATGAGGGATGAAGCCGGTCTCTTTCAAAGTTTTTGACATAATGATGTTTTGTGTTAATTTTAGTTTAAATATTAGTTGAATAAACTTTTTATCTTTTTCAATTTTAGATTTAAATATGTTGTTGATCCTTAACCCTTCCTAATTAAACCTAGCTCCGTCTCTGAAATGATGATCAGAGGAACTCGTCAAAGAGGACAAATGACAAAGATGGATGACGTCAACCTGATTTCCTAGAAGAGAAGGTGGTTGTTTATAAAGGAAGGGAAAGTGAGAGGATCAAATTATAAATAAATCGAATAATAGCTAAACTTTAGAAAATTAAAACTAAATTGATGAAATGTATAAATTTATGGAGTAAAATTGTTATATATCAAGTCACGTCACCATTTTCGTTAAAACTTAACAAAAACCCAACGGTTAATAATCAAAATAGAGAGGAAAAAGCTAACGTTAATGACCAAATTTGAAAAAAGAAAATAGTTTGTTGAGAAAAGTAGACAACATTAATAATTGGATGCTAATAGTGTAGTTTACCCTTAAATTTTGTCACTAATCTTTGTGGTGTATAAATTGTGGATTTAGTTTCTATACTCTAATTTAGTCAATTTTAATTCCTATACTTTTTAAATTGTAAATCTTATTTCTTAACTCAATCAATGAGTAATAATCTAACTAAATTACACAAAGTTAAAATTATCAAAGTTAATTTGAATTAAATTCATAGCATACGCACAATACTAATAATAATATTTGACTTAACATTTTTTATTAAAAAGAAAAAGAAAAATACTATCGTATGCCTCGTTAAAAATCTCCCTAATCTTAATTAGAGGGAACAGAGTGTATACAATAGTAATTACATGATCAACAATCCAAGACGACGGAAACAAGAAATAACCCACAACATCGAATCGCCATTGCAAAAGCAACTAACCAAAGCACCTTATCCCAATTAGACCCCCGTCTAACAGCTCCCAGGGATATGCAGGCACGGAACACAACAATGTACTCAACCGATACCAGCTAAAGGCAAAGCTTGTTGCACCGGTCGCCGAGCCTGGTTCTGCCCGACAACCACACTCGTGGAACTTTGAATATCCTGTAACAATAACTCACGCGCTTGATTCGCGCTGTAACCAGAAACACTTCACCAATCGGCTGCCCACGCATCATACAAGCGAGGCGATCAACGACACCTTTAGATTCACGACGAATATGTTTCAAAGACACCTCCCACTCCCGTTTCAACATTTCTTTGATCACAATAGAGATTGCATTCCTCATATTCTCCAGAGAACTTCCCTCAATACATCTAATCGCTTCCAAACAGTCCAATTCTATCACCACTTGCCGCAATCCTAAACGTCACGCATGACGTAGGCTATCAAGGATTGCCGGCAACTCCGCATTCACAACCGAACAGTTTCTGATACTCTGAGCGAAACCAAAGACCCAATCGCCAGCCGTGGACCGAAACACTCCCCTTATCGCTGCCGATCCATCACCATCATCTACAGTTCCATCAGTATTAATTTTAATCCATCCCTCCATCCATGAAGTGGCAGGGTTGCTGGAAGTAGCCCGTAACATGCCGTTACCAGTTCCACGAAAGCTGGCAGTGACCACCAGCTCCGCGTACTCCTTGCTAGCCACAACAAGATCCTTCTTCTCAAAAAAATCAGTGTCAAAAAGAATCAGGTTTCTCCTCTGCCACATCTTTCAACAAAGAACCGAGAATAAGATATTTCAATGTCCCTGAGAAATCGTAAAATCCGCATCCGGTCTAAGATTCGCCACAAACCAATCCTCTAAAAAATGATCAAATTCAATTTTCAAAACTTTAAATATAAACATTAAAATGATCAAACTAGAATACAAATACCAAATTTATGACTTAAATATAATACAAAAACCAAAAAAAATTTAACCAGGCTTAACTATGCAACGCCAGCCCCACCCATAGCATCGGCCCATGATTAATACATCCACTTAACCGGTTATTAACTGCATCACATCGGTCCTCCAAGCGGAATTATGGGAAATTTTAGAAGGTTTGCACTTTGCGACGAACAATGGTTATGACTCTGTACAGGTTCAATCGGATAATGCTGACGTTATCAAAATGCTCTCTTCACCGTCTCCGCACAACCTCTTCCCACTAGTTCGCTCCTGCTCTCTTATGTATGGAAGATTGGAGCGTTGAATTCAAACAAATTCCTCGTGAAGCTAATATGGCGGCGAATTTCATGGCGAAGTTTAACTCTCCTTCAGATTTATTAGTTCATATTGCGGCTTCCTCGCCTTTCGACCTTATTAATTTGGTTCATAGAGACTCTTTGCTCTCCCCCTTTTATTTGTTTAAAGAATGTCTAATGTAATGACTACGGCCTCATTCTTTAAATAAAAAAAAAGTGCACCTTTTTATTCAATTGAACATATAAATCATTTTTTTGTTCAAAAAACATATAGATCAAATTATGTTTAATCTTAATCGAAAAATGATTTTAATCCCGTAAGAATATGTAAAATTTAATATTTTATAAATAAATCAGTCAAACCATTATGCAATGCCAAAATAATTATTGCAATCAAATTTTGATTATTTCGAGCAACCTTTTTCCTCTTCTACCCAATATTTTATTAAATAATATCAATAAATATAAATTTACGATGATTATATTATTGATAAACTATACCAACAAACTAAAATAAATTTCTCTGTGTTTTTTTAATTTAATTTTTTTATACCCAGATAATTTTTAGTTGATCTCAAGAAATTAACAGTATAGAAAAATATAAAATTACAACAACAACGCACATCATAGCACACTATTGTTTTTATGTGAAATCTAAAATATTTATTATTTTACCGATTGAGTTTAGTTCTCAACCGACATTATTATTAATGCAATATATAAAAAAGTGAAATCAAATATGTTTACGTATTTAATATCTTTCAATTTAAAAGTGGAGAGAAATCTAAATAATCCAAGTGTTGTATAAAAGTATTCAAAATTTCTCTTAAATCTCAAATGATAGATAATTCAAATTCACGACATTTAAAAGATGTCAAGAGAACTAGAAGTCATTTTGGCATCACTTTTGAAAAGTAGGTGAAAGGGTTTTTCAAAACTGTTTTTGATTATTTATTTTTAAAATACAAATGTTTGAAATTGTTCTAGAAAAATGCTTTTAAATATATAAAATATCTATTTTAAAATGTTTTAAAAATATAAAAAAGTAATAATATCAATAATGATAAATGAATTGTTTTACGCGAAAATACTTGCGGCAAAAGTCAAAAACTAAAAATTTTACTTTTGAAAAAGTGATATTAGTCTGAAAATTATATGTTATGCATTGTTATTTTTACTCAAAAACACTTTTAATTCCAAAAAAATTAATAATCGTTGTTCCACTTCTTCTAACAAGACAAACATTCCTTTTCTCTCGCTTAACTTTCCCTTATTTTCTAAAGGTTCTAATTCTAGATATGTTTTTTTGGGCAGCTAGTCGTTTTTAACCTTTCTCTTCTTTTTTCTCACTGCTTTCTTTATTTCTTGTTTTCGACAGTTTTTTTCTCCTGTCGGTTTCGTTGTTTTGGATAAGAATAATTTCGTTAAGAGCTCTTTTCTCCGACGCCTTGCTTCAGGCAAGGACGTCCTCTTCAATGAAGAAAAGGGAACTGTCAGGCGGTCTTTAGCTTCGAAAGGCGGTTTTATTTTGTCTTTGTGGTTCTCTTTTTTGGGTGTTTGGCTTATGTTCATTCTTTGCAGGTGAGGTT
Organism: Hibiscus mutabilis; assembly: GCA_019671005.1. Taxonomy (NCBI): domain Eukaryota; kingdom Viridiplantae; phylum Streptophyta; class Magnoliopsida; order Malvales; family Malvaceae; genus Hibiscus; species Hibiscus mutabilis. The sequence goes on from CM033750.1 coordinate 11,638,917, forward strand.
GTGTGCGGCGGCTTCGTTCTCGTCGGCGGTCTGGTCAATGACCTAACTTTCCAATTCCACCTCTCTTTGGCCTTCAAACTTCGGTGATTTCAGATCCTAACGTGAAGTTCTTGTTGGTCATTCTCTCTGCATCGCCACAGCGTTCTATCCTTCAGTGACCCTCGGATTGACCTATACTTGAAAGGCACTTGTAACACCCCCTCCCCAGTCCGGAAGGAATTCAGGTCGAAAAGTGTTACCGGTGAATAATACGGTGATTGAATCGATGATTACAATAATTTATGCAATAACCATGTCTCAATAATTTATAGTGTAGTATAATAAACATTTCTAATCAATAAAGTTTACCCAACTTATAATTTGGGACCAATTGGTAACTTATTCAAGTTTAGGGACTAAATTGTAAATCCAATAAATTACAGGTCTTGTCTAAAATTAGGGTTACCAGTGTGAAATTCAATGCTTAAATATGTCGCCTAAATTTTTTTAATACAATCAGAGTTCATTTGTATCCTTAATTAAGTCTTATAAAATTCAGTGAGCAAATTACAATATTCTGAAACCTTTTTAATCATCTTTTAGCCAACTTACCTACCTCGGTACGATACTCGAAGAGACTGTATTGGTACACCTGTGTCATGGTCGTTAAAATAGTTAGAAATATTAGGGGTTGTACCGGTACGGATTTATCCATATCGATACGCTATGTTGGTCCCAAATTCTAGTGTCGATTGACCTTACCGATACGCTAAAGGCTGTATCGATACGCGGCATACACCATTCCACGATCGTTAAAACGGTTAATTTTATTAAGCTTGTACCGATACTGGGTATCGATACGCGTGGTCAATGTTAAGAAGGTCAACTTTAAGGTTCGATACGGTGTCAATACGATGTTACAACATTTTTCCAATGATTAAGACCTGTACCGATACGCCTATGTGCGTATCAGTACCCAGCTACAGAATAATCCCAGAGACTAAGCTCTGTACCGATACGCCTATAAGTGTATCGATACCTCAACGTTAATCTAACCAAATATGCAAGGTCGTACCGATACTCCATCACCCGTATCGGTACGACAAGGCCTGTAATGACATATTTTATCTGGTTTTTAATCGAATTAAGGACCTTAACCTTGTCCAATGGTTACCAAATTTTACCATCAAGTTTATGAATATCAAATCTATGTGTATGCCGAATTTCATGCCAATACGAATCCATTTACTATATTTTCCCTTGTTATAGCATTTTAGGTCATTTCTCCACTTTTACTAAAACACCAACATACCATATTTCATACTTTAGTCCTTTCAACATAGGGAGCACTATATTTACACAAAATGGGGCTAAACTAAAATGTCTAGACCCTATGCCACCATACTAGGAGTTCAAAGGCTAGGTTTACATTACATATAGCTTGTGTGACTTGCTTCAAAACTCGCCTAGCTCTAATCTTTGATCCGACCAACCTTTAACCTGAAAATGCATGGAAATGAGATGCATTAGGCTTATATAGCCTAGTGAGGTAGTCAAGAACAATAACATGAATGCCAACAATATCAATAACATATATATCAATGTAAATGCATCTCAAATCATGTTTTAACAATAATTTCAATAACTTAGTTCCTTGGATCGATATGTGAATGTGGATACGCGAATTCCCAACCAACATCGCCAACAATAAATGGTCAATATCCTCTAACATCGCCAATAAGACCAATACCGTCACATCCCGCCAACATTGCCAAATAGAGCTCTAGCTCAAGGACCGTAGTCCACTTCATACCAATGAGCTCATGAATTCTATGGCATGCCAATTGTATCCCGTGTCCATTCGTATCCAAGGATTCAATACTTAGGCTAATAACAATAACAATAGCGATAACAGTAGCGATGACAATAACAATATACAATGATCAATATGGCCTTTCTCAATGTTTCAATGATATCAATAACAATGTAATGATTCGATAATCATTATATCAATGCAATAAGCTTACCCAAGCTTACCAATAGTACCTCCTACGAGGTATTGGTGTAACCATACCTTGAAATCATGGATGGAAATGCAATAAAAATATCAATGAAATCGAGAAAGGCACCTAGCCAATCTCGAGACTCCGACTACACTCACCGATACTTCTGAAGCTTTTAGGGCTCCCAGATGACAATTTTCTTGTTCTTTGACTTATTAAAGTTTAAGGGATTTGGTGATTTTTCACCTTGATTTTCTTGAGCTACAAAAGAAATAAAATCACAAGGATTTCATTATCAATAATAGATTCATAGCAATTTATTAGTTATGGAAAACAATAACAAATAAGCTATGATATCCCTAGAGAATTTCTAGGGTTTTAAGTTTCTTGAATTTGGGTTTAAACATGTTTTAGCCATGGAATTGATGAATCATTGAAGGGATATTGCTTACCCGATCAATAGCAATAACTTGGGAATGATAACTTGAAGGAAAATAAAGCTTGACTAAGCCTACAATGGAGGTGTTTGCTTAGGTTAGAGGAAAGGAAGAAGATGATGAAGGAGATAGGTGTAACTTAGACAATTTATCAGTGATTTTCCTATCTCTTTCTTTATCTTTTCTTAACTTTTTGGTTTTCCTTTATGTGAAGAAACTTCACCCCAAATGTCCACGTAAGTGGTGATTAATCTTGAGGAAGGGTTAATTTCAAGGTTAGTCCCTCAACTCTTTACCTTCTATACTTCTATCCCTAAACTTTCAATTTTCCCAATTTAATCACTAGGACAAGTTTCAAAGTTTGCAATAAGGTCCTTAATCAATATCAATACTTAATTAGGGTTCAATAATCTAATAATTGACTACTTGGTCTATGGTCAACTTTATAATGTGACTTTTCGATGCAAAATTTTCAGTTGCCGAAATCGAATTTCGACTATACCCAATTTTGGGGTGTTACAGCACTGGTTTGTTGGCTTCATCTCTTGCCTCGACTTTGGTCGATGATTGTTGCTCCTATTGATTTCTTCCCTGCACTATCCCTACTATATTTTCTTTTCACATGTATTGTGTTTAGGCTTTTGCCCTCGTATTGTATTTATTTTCTGTTGTGTTCCTTCTCCGGTGTATGTTCTGAATTGTTTATCATACCCTTTTGTACCCCTTTTTGTTCTTTGTCTTTTGTTTTATTGAATGCCAGTTAACATTTGTTCAAAAAAACACATTTAAAATGCAATTAGGGTCAATTTTGAATTAAATAAAGATTTCTAAGACTAAAATGAATAAAAATCTAATTATATTCAAAATATTTGATTAAATTATAAATATTAGAAAGAAATAAGGGTAAATTTCAGGTTAAATTATAATTTTTAGGACTAAAATGAACAAAAATATCATCATAATAAAAATATATTGAACTAAATTATAAAAATTAGAGAGAAATTAGGGTTAATTTTAGGTTAAATAAATATTTTAGGATTAAATTAAACAACTATAATTACATTAAAAATATTGGACTAAATTATAAAAATTAGAAATATATCGTAATTAAATTCGGATTAAATAAAGATTTTTAGGACTAAAATGAGCAAACATCATATTAAAATAGTAGACTAAATTATAAAAATTAAAAAAAAACGGCTATATTTCTAAGACTAAATTAAACAAAAATATCAAAAATATTTGACTAAATAAAAAAATTAGAAACAAATTAGAGTCAATTTAAGGTTAGATAAAAAATTTACTAATTTGAACAAAAATAAATATCTGGTAAATTTAACGTGCAATCCAATTTTTTTAAAGTCAATTTAGGTTTCATGACATGTTCTGATTGAATAAATTTAGGATAAAGTTAAAATTTATTAAAAAAATAAAACAGTAGTCAAACTTTTAAATATTACAAAAAAAATTAAATTTTATATTTTATAATAAAATGATATTTGGGACATTAAATCTCGTTAACCCCTTTAAACATAAATTGATTATGACTGTCACATCCTACCTTTTTCCACCTCATTTCCCCCTTTTTTCAGGTCATATTTAAAAAATAATAAAATTTATTTTCATTTCCTTCCTAGCTTTCACTTCTTCTCGTCTATCCTTCTCGAGTTCTCCTCCATCACCTACAATTTGCTATCTTTTATTCCATTTTTATTTGGTTTGTTTTCGATCGATATCAATAAAGTATTAATGAGGATTCGAAAGAACGCGAAGCTATTATCGCTGATAAACTCCACGGGTTCGAGGGCCGAGGCTGTGCACGTGTGCGAGCGGAACCAGTTGCCGTGGGATGTGCTTCTTTTCGCTCAAGAGTCTAATTTATTGGTTATTAAGGGTTAATTTATTTTCTAATATTTATTATTAGAGTCTAATTTTTTTCTCAACATTTATTATTAGGGACGTACTCTTAAATTTTAATTTTTTTAATATAATTTGTTTTTAGAGACTAATTTTTTACTAATATTTATTATTACGAGCATGTCTTTATCACCGGGTAACACAAACCCTTTGCCTCCATTTTATGTTTCTTTGTCTGACATTTTCATCTGCATATCCCCTCATTTCTCTTTTAGGGTTTCCCATTTCAGGGTTTCGATAAAACCCTAATTTCTCTCCTTCCCATCGTGCGTTCTCTTCGAAATAGTCGATTTAGGTTAATGGGTGTTTGTCATTTCTGCGTATTATCTCTCTGGTTCGAGATTTTGGTTGTTTGCTACCTCCGTTTATTGCTTTTTTTAAAAAATATATTGTAATAGGGGTTTTTACCCTTATGAAAGTATGTAGATTTTAGAAAATGTTTTTACGGAGTCAATTGAGACGTCACTCAGAGATCGGGATGATACTCCCAGCAAAACATCATAAATTTTAAAGAAACAAAATGAAAATTTTAAAAAATTGGAAGTGGAGCCACTACCGGCCACTTTAGTAGGCCGAACACCTTTAAAAAGTAATCAGAGATTCAAAAAAAATTGGGTTCAGGAGTCGGTTACGCGTGGGGGAAGGACTAGCACCCCACAACGCCCAAAATTGGTACCGCTTGATTGAGTGTTGATTTTACAAGAAAATAAAAATTATAATTTTCAATTTAAAATTTAACCCCCAAAAGTACGATCTAAGGATAACATTTCTTTATTTACGAAAATCAAGGAAGATGACACCTGAACGAGTCAGGCTCTTACTTCCTAGCCGGTTACCCGAAATAAAGTGAAAAATATTCCCTTAAATTGGCCGAGTTTTAAATATATATATATATATATATGTAAAATAAAATAAACAAAAATATATGTATAGGTATAATAATATGATATACGCATATAATATAATATTTATATATTATGTAATAATAATAATTATAATGCATATATATTTATAATATACAAAATATAAAGTAACATACGTATTATAGTAAATATACTAATATATTATACATTAATAAAAATAATTATAAAGATACTAATAAACATATTAATATATATTACAAAATATAAATAATAATAATAATAATAAACTATACAAATATACTATACATATAATATATAAAACCATATAATATAAATATATATACTATTAAGATAATGATAATAATATACATATGTATATAAATACAACATACATAAAAAAAATATATACATATATAATATACTATATGCAATAAAATATATATATACATACATATATATAATAATAATAATAATAATAATAAAGATTATATGTTAGTATAATAATAATAATAATATACATAATAATAGTAAAAAAACAAAATGACTAAAACAAAAAATATAGAAACTTAAAAACTGAAAAAAGACGAAATCGCAAAATAATTGAAATTTCAGGGACTTAAAAGGTAATTAAACTGTGCGGCAGACCCACTTTGAAAACATTTTTGGGGCGGAGGGACTAGTAGGGTAATTTCCCTTTCAAAATCGAATAAAAATTGGATTTGGTGACCAAATTAAAAAACAATTTAAAATCGCAAGGACTGAGGGAAAAATTATCCCATGCAGAAGGGCTGAAAAGCAATTTCCCTTTTTTTAAAAAAATTCGAATCCTCTCAGGTCGGTTGAGTATCCGGTTCGTGGCGTAAAACGACATCGTTTTGGGCTTGAAGATCGGATGCCAAAACGACGTCGTTTCGAGATCCCTTTAAATATTCAATTTTGCTAAAAAATACTTTGTTTCAAACTTATAAAAAAAATAGATGTTCTCTCAAAATGTTTTGAAGAGCTCCGGTCGGCCGAGAACTGCCGGCAAGTCGTCCGCCGTGTATCACCGTTCGTCAGCGGTCGAAATCACTCAAAAGACACCCTTAAATACGATTTTATCCAAACTTGATTTTGTTGTTATTTTTTGTCGAATCTATTCGAGAAGTACTAGATCTACGAAATAAATACCCGAAAAAAATCTTTTTTACCTTTATTTATTGTTTTTCAGAATCGATTTCCCTTCCTTTTTTTGAACTGAAACAACTCTGTTTTTTTATTTCCAAAATCAAATCCCCTCTTTTACAAATTTGAAAAACCACCCTCTTTTTACATGATTTCATGGGTATTTATACCTGGTTTAACACATAAAAATAAAAAAATAATCCCCACTTGTTTGCTTTTAAATCTAAAATGACATTTGCTTTTTTTCTGATAGGGGTGTGCGGATCAGACAAGTGGCCGGTGGTGGGAGTGTAGCGATGACAGACGAGTGGTTAGAGAGGGATTAGGATCTGCGCGTGACAGCCGCGGGACACTGAAAAGCCGCGCGTGGTGGCCACGCGAGGGGTGTCAAAAGGCCATGGCCGGTGGCAGCTAAGGGGCAAATGGGTGGCTACGGTTTTGATTATTAAGGTTAGGGGTAGTCTAGTAATTTAGGATATTAAGGGTATTATGATAATTTTAATTAAATGGAAATTGGGTTTATTGGTTTGGGCTGCTGAGTTTTCTAATCCGGATATAAAGTCTGTAATTTAATTTGGATTTAGGTCCGGACTTAAAATGAGTACTATATATATATATATATATATATGTATGTATATGACAGGCACAATCAACTTATAAAAACAAATCAGGAGTGTCGAGTCTGGAAAGGAATATTTTTTTTTAAATATAAAATGGAAAAGGGAAAATGAAGTGAAAAAAGAAATGAAGATGTGACAGACACAATTAACTTGCCGTTGAAGATTAACAAAATTTAAGGTTGCAATTATTATTTTGTTATAAAATATAAATATAATTATTATTTTATAATATTTAAAATTTTAATTACTATTTTATTTTTAAAAAATTTAATTTTGTTATATTTTGACTCAAATTTTAATTAGTAATTAAGATAGGTTTTATTGTAATTTTAGTGGTTAATGATTACTTGATAATTAGAATTTACTTTAATGTGTAAATATCTATTTTAGTAGAGATCTTATTGAATAAAGTTTCTTGATGACCAAGTATTTGGATCTATAAATATAGACTATGTTTAATCTTTTAAATTATGAAAGAACAAGAAAATGAGAAAGATGAGAAATTATTCTGAAGAGACCTAATTACTTTTAAATACTCTATAACTATTGTGCCTACGTTGTAGAGATGAGTATTGTAAACATGTCGAAAAGAGTGTTCTGATCATGAAATTTGTACACTGAATTTTAAGATTGCATGAGTTATCATGTATTTGTACTCTTCGAATTTTCTACGTTATTAGTAAATTGTTCGTTTCTCTCATCCGTAAAAATAAATTAAGTTAAACCATATTAAATCTTTTATCTTGTGAATGTCTTAATCTATGTCGTTATCACTTTAATTATTTTATCGCATACTAAATTTCTAACAAATTATCATTTACAAATTTTACTGATCCATAAATTTATTTAAGCAGACACAATTTTTAGTTTAAGACTAAAACATCTCAAAAAATTTTTGTGAATTTAATATAAAACGCATATTTTTAATAGCCTTTAAATTTTAATAGTTTTCAGATTTTTAATTGCCAAAAAAGACGCCATACACGGACACAACATTTCACTGGTCAACAAGGCAAAGTTCGTGCAAAATAGGTTAAGGAAATTGAATCCCATCCCACTTTTACAACATAAACAGTAATCAAATTAATTAACTAAAAACGTGCTTTGTTAATACGCCTGAGCAACTTGTACTTTATAACATCTATAATAAATAAATAAAAATATAAGACAAACCCTCAAGAAAGGGCAAAAACAATTTACAGATCTGCTAACCCTCGTATTTCGCTTCGTTTAATTTTTTTGGGACTTGTGTTTAAAACTTTTACTACGCCGACAGAGTTTCCGGCCGCCATAACTGACCGGAAATATTGAAGGAGTCGTAATAAACATCGGAATACTCGAACAATCCGTCATAAGCAACATGGTCTACATTGTAACTATCCACGAATCCAAACTCAAAGGAATCATAGCTCGGGTTCGGCTCCTCAAAACCCCACAAATCAACGATTCCGGACGACTGTGAGTCGAGTCGCCCAAATCAATCACTTCCGACCTTTCTTCACCGCCAGTTGTAGAAGCAGCGGGGGTAGGTAAACCGAGCTCGTCATCGGAAGCCCCGAGAAGGTAACCTAGATCCGGTTGCGACTCACCGTAATCGGAAGTAATATCAACAACCGGAACCGATTCCGTCGAAGTAGACGGCGCGGCAGATATCTCCTCTTCTAAACTCTTCATCACCTATGCGAGGTCTTGATTAACAGGCAAAGAATCCGACTCATCAAGAAAATCGAACAAGTCATCTCTGAGTCTCTTCACCTCAGGCGAGTCCAGGACATACTCGTTCGAGTCATCTCTAACTCGCTTCTTACTGTTTAACTCATCCATGGAAACGAGCAAACAAAAAAACTCACCAAACGGCGAAGGAACTGAGTTAACGATCCTTCACTTTGTATCGTAAAGTGGTTTTGAGAACAAACAAATAAAGTGGTTTTGAGAACAAACAAACGCGAAAGAGCGAGTTTGTGGTGGAGAGAGAGGGTGGGGGAGACACAAGTTTATATAGTGAGACCCGATAGAGAGAGAAAGGCAGGGAGAGCGTGGGTGCGATGGAGACGCAAGCGCGTGGGGAAGCAAGATCTTAGGTCATCACGGGGAACCTGCTTTTTTTTATGTATTAGGGGGGTTTACTAATTAAAAAAAGGTGGGGGCGTCCCGAGACAAGTTTCCAAATTGGATTTTATTAAAATGATTTGAAGTCCGTGCTTCAAGTCCGGTCAGAGCGGGACCCACAATCCTAGTCAATCACGGCCATTTGGGTTTCAGCTTTTTCGTTCGGTTGGCGTGGATCGGCTGTTATTTTGTGGTTTGGTGGGAAAGTGGAGAAGAGTGTGGATGAGGGCATTTTAGTCACCTTCATTGAATGCTTTAAATTTGGTTTTCGGTTTGGAAAAATCTAAGATATTTTCCCATGGAACGAGTTAGTGCGTGTTTGAATATTAGATGGGAGGCTAAAAATTTTGATTGAACGATAAAATATATTTCGATCGTTGTGTGAACATATTTAGAAGTGAAAAATTAAAATTAATTATAGATACTAATTATGATTATAAAAAAAGTAAAATATAATTTAATTTTATGATTGGTCGTAATTTTTACAAGATTGTATTTTTCAAGAAAAAATTCCTAAATATAAATCATGTTAATCTAAAATTATTTTTATACAAAATTAATTCTATAAAGTCACGATGATCCAAAATTAATTTTATTATCGTAAAACCAAACACACCCTTAATATTTCGTCAAATCTCTAATTGGGTGGTTCAAATTGTTCCTTTGTTTTTATCAGATATATTATCTATGAGGAGGGTTGAGAATAGGTATGGATATTTGATCCAAACTCGTCGGATTTTTTCTCAATCCGATCAAATAGGTTGTGCTCTTAAAAAATTGAGTTTAGGTTCGAGTGAGATTTTTTAGAAGATGAGGTCGAGTTTGGATTTATAGTGAAAAAATTAGACCCGAAATAATAATTTTAGTTTAAATATTTATGTATAATTGCTATAACTTTTTTATATTTTTCAATTATCTCCATATTTTTCCGACAAAAATGAAATAATTATTATAATGCACCCATAATATTTATATTTTTTAATTAACTCTCTGTTTTATGTAATAAAAATCAAAAATAATTTTTCATTTATGTTGGGTCGGGTTCGAGTTCGGGTTAGGTAGAGCATTATAAAATATCGGATCAAATTCGGATAGAGGTGTTAAAATTTTGGGTCAAGTACGAGTCGGCAAAAAATCCGACCCATGATCATCTCTAGTTGAGACGATACGTGTAGAAATCTAGAAAATAACTAATGCAAAGCCAACCAAGATTTTTATTAAGTAGGGAATAGAATGAATTTAGAAATATTTAGAGAGGTTAATGTGCATTTTTTTTTCTATTTTACTAATTTTATTATTGCATGTTTTTAAAGGTAATACAATACAAATTTTCTATTTAGACCCACCAGCTTTATCTCTATTTCTTAACTAAAATGATATATTAGTTATATTGAATAAATAAGGAGTATATATCACAAAATTGTAATTTAAAAAAGTATAAAAAAATAAAGTAGACTGGTTTCATTAATCAATTATTTTTTTTAAATTATCAAAGTGTGCAGGCTAGACAGTCAATAACGAGAGTATGAACATGAGGTTTACCATGTCAGTTAATCGTAATGTTTAGTTTAATCATTATAATGGTTATTAAATTTTATTAACCATAACTTAATTGTTAAAAAAGATTAACCGTTAACGATTAACTATTAAAATACAGTTAACCGATGGTTCGGTTAACGATTATAGTTTACGGTTATGGTTAATTATGCACACCCTAATGGACATAAAAAGTAAAAAAAAAAAACAACAACTAAACAACTAAAAAAATATAATATTTGAACAAACCACCAACACTAATATAAAAGTGAATATAACAATGACAACACGTTGACAATTGACTTTATCACAATTCAAGTACGATATTTATTTTGATGATTGCAAGCATCGATCAATATGAGAAAAAAATGAGGGTCCAAATCACAAGTAGATCAACAAGATAACCAAATAAATAGTAACTGAAAAATTAACATCAAATTCAATCCTGAAAAAGAGAAAAAAATATATTACTAGAGCAGGGAAAAAAAGTTAAAATACACAAGTCACTTAATTATATATTTAGAAAAAAACGTCATGTTACTTTGTCGTTAAAACTAAAATGTGACATGTCATAATAACAACGTTAAAACTGAAATGTGACATGTCATAATAACAGTTTTAGTTCCTAATATTTATATATTCTATCATTTTGGTTGTAATTCAAAAATAATTTAATAAATCTAACATTTCATATTTAACAATTTCGACATTTCACCCTCAGACCACTTGTCACACTCCATGCTTTTGTCCCTCAGCTTGATAATCGACAAATGTGATAGCTCGACAAACACAACCACTTAACTATTGTACATCTGATAGACTAATGGAACAAACGCAATATGACCTTAACGTTGTCGGTTAGTAGACAAAGTACTTCACTAATGAATTTTTTAAATATGAATGGTTAAACGTATTAGATTATTTCGAATTAGGATAAGATGAATATAATGTATAAGTTTTTAGGACTTAAATTATTATTATACCAAATCGTCCATTTAAATTTTAATAATATGGTAATCTTTTTGTCGTAATTTTAATTGAGTGACTATATTATTATTTTTACAAGAAATAGCTTCGTCCTAACTAAATGGTAAACGTACCCTATTTATAAAATATTATTCCATTGATAATGTATATGTTAATAATCCTTGTTTTCTATCAAATAATTCATAATCTGTATTAATCTTATTAGAATACATATTTGATGGTTGTTTAGAATACCTAATCCATAGAACCTAACAAGTGGTCTCAGTGGAAAAGCGGATGATGTTCATCCTAGGAGACCAGAGTTTAAATCGATATGTTTGCAAGATGCATGTGCATTGTCAAAGGGTTAAGAATATGTATGAACGGATGCTACCTTGTAATCACATTAAAACTATTAAAAAAAATACATAATCCATAGAATGTAAGGAATGATATCACTAAAAAAGGAAATGTTATTCTCCCTGAGAGACCCAAACTTAAACAATTTTATAAGTACGGTGTGCGTAAATTTGTAAAAAATATATATATTACCAGGTGATCGTATTAAAAATACACAAAAATACCTAATACATATTGAGTTTTTAAAAAGGAAAATATTAGGCGTTAATACGTCTCCAAACCTAATTTGGAACTCTTTAATATGTGTAAACACATATGAATTGGTGCCAGGTCTATTTTCGATTCACTTGAAACTTTAATATTGAATTGGATACATCTCAATCCAACTCGATGTATGTGAAAAGCAAATATAGGTATTATGTTAAAAATAATTTTTAAAAAGTCTAAATATATTGTCTATTTAGGGATTTCTTGTTACTTTATATAAAACAAATTGTCTCATTACATCCTTGTATTGGCATCTTGGCGGATTAAATACAAATATTATGTATTTTGTATACTGTTTGAAGGTTAGTAGGATCATTCTAATTATAGAATAAATAAAATTAAAATCGATACAATAACTGTTTAGAATATTAATGTATATTTGTTTTGTTTTCAAATAATGTACCAAGGTGAATCCAACAAGTGATCTCAGTAGAAGGATGATGTTTATTTTAGGAGATTCAGTTTCAATCAAGGTCGGCATGGGCAAAAAGGGTGCCCACCAGGGCCCAATTTTTAATTAAAAATAATCATTTTTCTAGTATTTGATATTATGATCTATTTTTAATATTTATTATTAGGGTCTATTCTTAAATTTTATTTTTTTAATATTTGCTATTAGGGTTCAATATTTTTTCAAACTTGATATTAGGGGCCCAATTTTTTTAACACTTGTTATTAGGGGTTTAATTTTTCCCCAACATTTGTTATTATGGTCTACTCTTAAAATTTAAATTTTCTAATATTTGTTATTAGAATTTCAAGTTTTTCAATGTTTGTTATTAGGGGCATACTCCTAAAATTTATTTTTTTTTCTCAATATTTGTTATTAGGGCTCCAATTTTTCTCAATACTTGTTATTAAGAGCTTAATTTTTTACTTATTATTATAGACTCGTTTTTTCTAATACTTGTTATTAAGGGTCCAATTTTTTCAATACTTGTTAATAGGGACTCAAACTTTTCCAATATTTATTATTAGGAGCTACTCTTAAAATTGAACTTTTTATAATATTTGTTATTAGGGGTCCAATTTTTCCCATTACTTGTTATTATGAGCCTATTTTTTTTATAGTATTGGTTATTAGAGACATACTCCTAAAGTTTAATTTTCTTTATAGTACTTGTTATTATTATAGACTCGGTTTTCTTTCAATATTTATTATTAGGGGCTTACTTTTAAAATTAAAGTTTTTTTCCAAAAGTTATTATTAGGGGCCTAATTTTTAAGTTTGCCCCGGGCCACCAAAATCTCAGGAACGAGCCTGGATTCAATCGCTCTGTCTATAAGGTGTGTGTGCATTGTCAAAGGGTTAAGAATATGTATGAATAGATACTACCTTATAATCACCTTTAGATTTTTTAAGTGGTAAATAAAATGATTTTTTCCTTCAGATTCTAAATAAACATTATAATTAAAAAATGATGATTTTAGATTTTTTAAAATTACAATATGTTACTTACATTGTGTGAGTGAGAGGAAAAGATGTGTAAATATATAGTTTTTGGAATGAGTATATATCTATAGCATAAATATATGATTTAAATGAAATAATTAATAATATTTTTTAATTAATAGTTTAAGATAGTAGTTGTCTATGTTTTGTACTAATTAACTAAATAGTAGTTTAAAAATTTTACAATACCCTTAAAATTTAACGAACCGTAAAATTGTTAATAATTTAAAATGCAAGTACCCCCCCCCCCAATCCTAGTCATTCCTTTGAAATAATTACTCATAATCGATAGAACTAACCCTTTAAGTCCGAATAATAAGTGATTTTTTAATTAGGATGGTAATTAAAAAATGTAGTTTGCAAAGAATAAATTATATAGTGGGTCATTTTTATTATATTAGTCAAGGTTTTAATCAATATAAGTTACTTATTTTATTTTATTTTCTTTGTCATCAACCCACCCGAAAGAAAACTTTCAAAAATTATTTCTAAAATTTAATGTAAAAAACATGATTGAAGATTTAACTGGTACAAAATGACATAAAAAATAATGAGATTGATGGTCTTAATTGATAAGACCACTACTAATGTGGTGAGAAATGTTTATAATAATGGTTTACTTTGCGAGGAGATATAATATTTTCAAAATAACCGAAGTTTTCATTTCAAATGTATTATACTTTATCGGAATTTGTCTCGCGTATAATATTAGTGAATAAAAATCGTTTTACTAAAAACATATCTATAAAAGTTGTTAGTTGTTTTATTTAAAGATTATATAAAATAAGGATATTTTAGGTTTTTAATATTCTTAATATAGCGTTGATGCAGAATTTGTTCATTTTTTCACTTGAATCACTCATTAGATTTTAACCGAATTCATATTCAGTTAACTGATAACATCAATTCAATTACAAATTTATATAATAATTAGATTATAAACGGTGTAAATACTTATTTTTGTTTAACCATTAGTATTCGACTCATTGGAGGACTAATTCGGATCGAGTTTTTATAAAGATTCAATATATGGACGGCCATCCCAACCCAGTTTTCTCCATTCACAACGTCATGATTCGAACTCCTGACCTTACTCAAGAGACCTAGCGACTCATCTCACTAGACCAACAAATTGTTGATAACAATATAAATATGAAAATACTTCGATACACAAGCTTGTGTAAACTTTAGAGTTTAGGGTTTATGGTTTTAGGTTAGGGTTTAGGGGTTTAGTGTGTATGGTGTAGAATTTTATCTGTTGGGCAATTAGCGGATAACAGATAGCAGATTACATTAGCTAATTGTATAAAAATGTTTGATAAAATTAACTGATAGCTGATAACTATGTGATTATCTGAACAAGCAAAATGACATATAAAGACATGATTATATTCTATGCTTGTTTAAATAACTTGTTAGTTATTAACATTTTGTATCTATTATTATTAATTAGATTATAAAATTTATTTTTTTTTAATATCATTACTGAGCATATATGAATGATGTACATATTATTTTTTATTTTTAAAATTATATTTTTAATATAATTTAATAATTATTAAATTTGATGTATATATTAATTCCTTATTTATGAAATTACATTTTGAATATAATTTTATTAATTATTAAATTTATATGTATTTATTAATTTATAAAATAATTTTTTTATAATTTTTTTAATTTTATTAATTATTCAAATTTATGATATTTAAAGATTTTTTTATAACTATCAATAATAAAATAGTCTTTACAAACGTATAACTTAAAAAACTCATAAAATGAATTTTTTAAAATGAAAAATTTCACCTCAATCCGCTATTACAATTTTCTATTTATAAAATATTTAAATTAATAGATTTAACTGGTCAAACATCTAAAAATAATTTAAACCAATAATTTTTGCTCTAACAGCAGAACTTGTCCCGATGAAAATCAATAAAAAATCACATCATTTTCCCTACCCCTTTAACAAGCAAACAAATATTGAAACCACAACCAACTCTTTCACGTTTCATGAAACAAACAATCATTGAAAGATTGGTGAAACGTAATAGTCCACTTCTCAAACACGTGTAAACAATACCGACAATCCCGTTGCGACAAGGCATTTGAAATATTCAACCAGAAATTAGGGTAAGCAAATAAATCAGTTTTTTTTAAATATATATCCATTAAATTTAGGATGCGAGGCTGTTTCTCCTATTAATACTGTATTCAAAATTTAAACTTACGTCCTCACATTAAGAGTGCAATGTATCTTACTAATACACCAAATATTTGCTGGTTAAAATAATTTTTTTAATAAAGCAAATAAATCCGTTAAATTGAATAAATTAAATCATTTTATTTTTTTTCAATTTATTCAATTACATAAGTTAATAATATTCCATTTTGGTTCTAGAAATCTAAACAGTAAATTGAATACGTTTTTTTTCAAATAATAAATTACATATAAATGTTTAATTGATTTAAACTAAACAAAAAATAAAAAATAAAAAAAATTATTCAAACCAATTATTTAATTAATTATAAAATATTTAACTTTACGTATCATATATTTTTTATTTTATGAAGAAGTCTTAAAAAAGTAAAAGAAATATTAATATGGTTTAATTGACTATTTCAGTTCGATTAAAAAAGCTGGGTTCCATTGTTTTTGGTTTTTATAATAAAATTGGTTTACTTTATTAAATTTTAAGATTTAATCAGTTTATTCAATGTTTGATATATAAAAATTAAGTAATAAAAGAGATTTACTAATTGGTCAATGGTTAAGGACGTTTACGTTGCCCGTTTTGTATAGATTTTGATTTTAATATTTTTCTTGAGAATGTAAATACCTTTGTACTTAATGAAAAAAATGATGTAATAAAGAATCCATCAAGGGATCTTAGTGAAGAATGATATATTGTTATTTATAAAAGACTCGAGTTCAAACAACTTGTCTACATGATGTGTGTTAAAGGACTATAATTAATAAATAAATATTATCATGTAATCACGTTAACATGTTAAAAAAATAAACCGATGAAATGAAAACATCTATCAAAGCCACCAAAAATTTTGAAAATTGTTCATATACAACATATATTTTATTTAAATGCTTATAAAATAAATGAACATGGTCGGCTAAAGCACCATGGTCGGTTTAGTTTTAGAAAATATTTTTAATTTTTATTTTTAAAAAATAACTTTTATTTTTAATTTTTCAAAAATTAGAAAATACACTTGACTAATAGAAGTGGAAACTTGTTTTTGAAAATGAGAATAGTAAAAATGTGTCTAATATCTAGTTTTCCAAAATATAAATAAACAAATAAATAATTAAATTAAAATATAAATTATTAGAAAATATAATAATAATATATGATTAAATAAACTAAAATTTTAAAATTTGCATTAGAAGGGTTCAAACCCAGATTAAATAAAGTTGAAATTAAAAAAGTTTTCGTTTTCATCTTTTCAATTTTCTAAACCATTTTCAATATAAATAGTGAAAACATCTTTTTTTATGTTTTCAAAATTCAATTTTTCCACTTTTGTAAATCATTTTCAATGAAAATAGTAAAAATATCTTTTTATATTTTTAAAATTTCATCTTTTTTATTTTTTATAAATTATTTTCTAATTTTACAGCTAAATACGTTTTTTCAATACTATCTAATTTCCAATAAAATAAAAATAAAAACAAAAATAATATATATTCTCTTTAACCAAATACACGCTAAATTTCTGGATTGTCCTAAACTCATTTTATTGACTAAAAATTAGTAAATTTACACTATTGTTAGCGGAGACAATACGAAGGTTAGTTGTCGGTCTTTTCTATCTCTTCAAAGTTCCTCCTCTTATTTTTTCCATCTAATTAGAATTTGTTTTGTATATTATATTTTTCATTTTTGTTTAACAAGTCTTCATTTTTCATATAAAAATTATTGTTGTTTTTGTTAACACGTTTTAGTCTTATTTTACAAGTTTTTGAAGATTGAATTTGTCTTTGTATCTCCGGTAAGTGGTTATTTAATTATTTAGTTGATCTACATGTGGAGCTAGTTCTGTAGTCAGATCGTATTTAAATTATGATAAAATCATTTGTTAGCATATCTTCATATTCTATTATTGTGTAAGTGTTGATGCTACCGATAATAATATTTATTTACATTTTTTTTCATAAATTGTTTGATTGGTGTTCTTTTAACTTTTTATATGATATTGATCAATGAAATGAATTGATTATATTTTGAAAAGAAAAATATTTTTGACAGGTTTACTCACGTCTATCTATTTTCTGTTGCCCTTTTTGATTTTTCCGGGCTTTGGGTTGATTAATCTAGACTGATCAGCATTGCATACCTAATTTTGATAGGTGTGTCTCTCAGTTGGAATTTTCTGCATACACAAGGCCTTGAACTCGAGACCTGCTTAAGCTATATCAAGCTGCTTACCACTTGGATCAACCTTCGCTAGTTAACGTTTATCTATTTTAATATTTAAGTTTTAAGATTTAGAATTTAATGTTTTGTTTCGGATTTATAATATTGGAGATAAAGATTTAGGATTTTATAATTTCAATAAAAAGTGTTGAAAGAGTTATATTTTGATATACAAGTTGTTTAAAAAATTAGCACAACCCTTCTTATTTAAACCCTAAAACCTAAAACTCAAAATTTAAATCTCTAACGCTAATATATAAACCATATATTTATAAACACTAAATGCTAAATATAAACCCTTAAATATAAATTCTAAACCATAAACTAAGTTCATAAGGACTAATCCCTAAAACTAGCATGTTTGTATAAATTTTAGTTTACCTTGACTGTATATCAAATTATTTTTTAAAAGATATATATTTTAATTTACAAATTGTGTAAAAAGTTGCACAATTATAATCTCTAAACCAAAATTAAATCTCTAAATTTTAAATTTTAAAATTGACAAGCTAATTTAAAAAAAAATTTGATACACAAATATGAAAAAAAAGTTTAACAACCATTTATATTTGAAATTATAAGATCTAAAATTTAAATTTTTAACCTAAAATAATAAATCTTAAATTTTAAACTATAAACATTAAATTTTAAATTTAAATATTAAATTATAGACTCTAAACTCTTAGATCCAAACTAAACAACTAAAAATATTATTATAAATAGGGATTATATTTTGATACATAAATTGTATAATTTTTTTTTACATAACTTTTTATATTTAAACTATAAAATATAAAATATAAATTTCTAACCTTAAATCCTAAATTATAACTTAAATTTATAAACCTTAAAATTAAAAATTTATTTAAATTTTACACCAACTTATATATCAAAATATTTTCCTTTTAAATAGATAACTACTACCCAAAACGTTAGCGCAAAATATAGAGCCCGACTTTGGCGACAATTATAGATAATTTCGGTGGACCTCCTCAATTCTCACCCGTCGAAGTGGAAATAAAATAAATAAAAAATCAATTAATTTTTTAAAATTTAATTTTGTGGACCCCATCCTTTATCCAGTTTTAGCCGGCTTTCAATTTCGGCGAGGGTTAGCCGACACGTTTCCAGAAGCAGCTAAGCAAAACACATAAAGTTATCTCCAAAGAAACGTCAGCTTTTGCCGCTGGTTTCACGGTCAAGTTGGCTGCTACTTGGTTCCGTTTGAAGCCGCTCCTCAAAAAATTAGGGGGGGTTACTAATAAAAAAGGTGGGGGCGTCTCGGGACAAGCTTCCAAATTGGATTTTATTAAAATGATTTGAAGTCCGTGCTTCATGTCCGGTCAGAGCGGGACCCACAATCCTAGTCAATCACGGCCATTTGGGTTTTAGATTTTCGTTCGGATGGCGTTGATCGGCTGTGTTATTTTGTGGTTTGGTGGGAAAGTGGAGAAGAGTGCGGATGAGGGCATTTTAGTCACCTCCATTGAATGCTTTAAATTTGGTCTTCGGTTTGGAAAAATCTAAGATATTTTCCCATAGAACGCGTTAGAGCATGATTGGATATTCGGTGAAAGGTTAAAAATTTTGATTGAATGATAAAATATATTTAGATTGTTGTATTAACATGTTTGGAAGTAAAAATTTAAAATTGATTATAGTCATTAATTGTGATATTGAAAAAAACAAGATAAAAATTGATTTTATGATTGGTCGTAATTTTTATATTAGACTTTTATAAAAAAATTTAAATATAAATTATGTTATTTTAAAATTAATTTTATACAAATTAATTCTATAAAATCAGAATGATCTAAAATTATTTTATCACTATAAAACCAAACACACCCTTAATATTTCATCAAATCTCTAATTGGGTGGTTCAAATTGTTCCTTTGTTTTATCATATATATTATCTATGAGGAGAGTTGAGAATAGGTATGGATATGTGATCCAAACTCGTCGGATGTTTTCTCAATCCGATCACATAGGGTTGTGCTCTTAAAAAATTGAGTTTGGGTTCGAGTGAGATTTTTTAGAAGATGAGGTCGAGTTTGAGTTTATAGTAAAAAAATTAACCTGAAATAATAATTTAATTTAAATTTTAAATATTTAAGTATAATTGCTATAACTCATCTTTTTGTTTTTTCAATTATCTCCATTTTTCCCAATAAAAATAAAATAATTATTATAATGCATCCTTACTATTTATTTTTTTAATTAACTCTCTATTTTATGTAATAAAAATAAAAAAATAATTTTTTATTTATGTTGAGTCGGGTTCAAGTTCGGGTTAGTTAGAGCATCATAAAATATCGGATCAAATTCGAATAGAGGTATTAAATTTTTGGGTTAAGTGCGAAGTCGGTAAAAAACCTAACCCATAATCATCCCTAGTTGAGACGATACATGTAGAAATCTAGAAAATAACTAAATGCAAAGCTAACCAATATTTTTATTAAGTATGGAATAGAACGAATTTAGAAAAATTCAGAGAGGATAATGTGCATTTTTTTCTATTTTACTAATTTTATTATTGCATGTTTTTAAAGGTAATACAAGACAAATTTTCTATTTTAGACCCACCAGCTTTATCTTTATTTCTTAACTAAAATGATATATTTGTTATATTGAATAAATAAGGAGCATATATAACAAAAATTGTATTTTAAAAAAGTCTTAAAAATTAAAGTAGACTGGTTTCATTAATCAATTATTTTTATTAAAATTATCAAAGTGTGCATAGGGATGGCAAAATTACCCGACCCGGTGTGCCCCGACCCGATCCGATCAGGTTTTTTCTTATGATTTTCGGGGATCGGGGCGGGGCGGATATTTAAAAATGTAAAGTCGGGGCGGGTTCGGGTATGATATGAAAATTCTCTGTCCCGCCCTGATATTTTTTATTATATTTATTTATTTTTATTATATTTATAAAAATACCACTATACATAAATACTTTTAGGAGTTTCAAGCTATTTTTTTAGTTTGTGTTTATCGTAAATTTTTGTTAGATATTGTTCGAATTTTAACATATCTGATTCTAAAAGTCAATGGTCGAGTTTATTTTTTTAAATATGTATTTTTTTCTTCATATGAGTAATTTAACTAGTTTTATTTTATTTTTTATATAGTTTAAAGTCTGTGAAATTTATATTTTGTAAATATAATGGTCGTTCGATCGAATCTAACATTTATCGTCGACGAAATTTAATATATTTTTTTACATTTTCGGGTCGGGGTCGGGTTTAGGATTTATAAATTGGGGCGGGGCGTGTAAATTATTATTTTATTTCCGGGGCAGGGCGGGGTCGGGTTTTGGGATTAATATTTTAGGGCGGGTTCGGGGCGCCAAAAACCTGCCCCGCCTCGTTGCCATCCCTAAGTGTGCAGGCTAGACAGTCAATAAGGAGAGTATGGGCATTAGGGGTGTACATGTCGGTTAATCGTACCGTTTAGCTTAAACGATCGGCCAACCGTTATAACGGTTATTAAATTTTACTAACCATAACCTAATTGGTAAAAAAACAGTTAACCGCTAACGATTAACTATTAAGACACGGTTAACCGGCGGTTCGATTATAGGTTAACAAATAATTTATTAAATTTTTTATATGTTCTTTTGAGAATAATAAAACTATCTTTACGATAAATATTATATAAAAATATTAATGGGAAAAACTTAAATAGTGAGATTCTAAACACTAACTTCATACTTGAATTAAAAAAAGTACCTATATACTACAAAGTTCTAACACATCACAAAATACAAAAACTTCGTACTTAGTTTAAAATTTCAACAGTATTCAGCACATAACAATACACCATCAAAGTTCAGGACATAGAAATACACCGTTAAAGTTCTAAAGACAAATGTTTAACTAACATAAAAAAACAAAAGGTAAATGAAACTTCAATGAGTTAGTACAACAAGCTACAAAAGTTAACTCTATGATCAAATCACTCGAGGTCTTCATCGATTTATATATGTATAAATAATTTAAAAATCATTAACCTATAGGTTAACCATTTGCAAAATTCGTAACCGTAACCATTAACCATCATTTTTAGCTGTTCGATTAACCAAAATCGTTTAACCTTAATGGTTCAATTAATTAACCTATAAAATACAATGGTTATATCGGTTAACGGTTATGGTTAATTATGCACACCCGTAATGGACATAAAAAGTTTTTTTTTTAAAAAAAAAACTAAACAACTAAAAAAATATAATATTTGAACAAACCACCAACACTAATATAAAAGTGAATATAACAATGATGACATGTTGACAAATGACTTTATCACAATTCAAGTACGATATATATTTTGATGATTGCGAGCGTCGATCAATATGAGAAAAAATGAGGGTCCAAATCACAAGTAGATCAACAAGATAACCAAATAAATGGTAACTGAAAAATTAACATCAATTTCAATCCTGAAAAAGAGAAAAAAAATGTATTACTAGAGCAGAGAAAAAAAGTTAAAATACACAAGTCACTTAATTATATATTTAGTAACAAGCATGACATGTTACTTTGTCGTTAAAACTGAAATGTGTCATGTTATAACAACAATTCTAGTTCCTAATATTTATATATTCTATCCTTTTGGTCGTAATTCAAAAATAATTTAATAAATTTAACCTTTCATATTTAACAATTTTGACATTTTACCCTCAGACCACTTGTCACACTTCTGTAGTAATGTCCCTCTCGCTAAAAAAGGTGTTGGTTTTTGTTTTGAAAAATATTTGCCTTTCGCGGGGAGTTTTATAAAACCCGTGTTTTATTTAAAAATGGAGTCACCACCGGCCACTTAGGTAGGCCGAACACCGTAAAAAACCAGAGATTTCAAATTGATGGGTTCGAGAGTTGGTTACGTATGGGGAAGGATTAACACCCCCACACCGCCCAAAATTAGTACTTTAATAATTACCGCTTTATTAATATTAGACTTTCCGGATTAAAGTGACGATTAGATTAAAATTTGGTTATAAGTGCGAGTAGATTTTAAAGGCCCCGTTATCCGAGAGTAAACGCCCAACCACTATCACTACGCCTGATATTGGCCCCATTTACGCTCGAATAAAAGGGCATCGCATTGACAAAATATATATCCATTATGCAAACTTAAAACACATGGCAAACATACAATGGGATAAAAATAAATACTAATAAAATACTAATATAACACATAAAATAAAAACGAATCTAACATTAGTAAAATACAACTCTAAAACATTCATAGATATTAACCTAACTTAAAAAATATAATGATAATAATAATAATAATAATAATAATAATAATAATATGTATGCATGGATCATATTAGAATGCATGAAACAACATAAAATTAAATTCAAGGACTAGAATGCATAAATATTAAATGACACGGCAAGAAAACATGAAATAGGACTAAAATGAGATTAAATGTAAAATGCATAGGCATAAATATGAAATGCACGAAATAAGGAGGCATAAATGCGAACAACCAAAATTAAAGGACTGAAAACTAGAAAAACATAATAAAAAGTGACCAAATTGAATAACAAGTAAAATAAAAATGCTAAAATAACATACAAAAGGATGAAAAAAAAGAAAACCAGAATAAAGGGGAGGGACCGAAATCAATATTAGATCGTGGGAAAAAGTGAAAGCGGTAGAGTAAATGAGGGACCAGGGACGTAAATTTCCCATAACAAAAAAACGCGGATCCCTTCGGGTCGGATCACCGCATCGGGTTGGGGACTCAAAACGGCGTCGTTTCGCATGATGGGTTTAAAACGTAATAAGGGTTTTTTTTTATTTCGAAACCAGTGTAATAAAACTAAACCTAAACCTATTTTGCTCAACCCTAACATCTCAAAACTCTCACCCCTTTCAAACCAACGGCAGCGGCCGATCCCCTTCTCCTCCTTGCGCCGTTCACTGGCCTTGCGGCCTCACGGCGTCGCTTCAAACAACCAGGTAAGGTTCAAATCGCCTTTGCTATTTCGATTCAGATTTAAAAAAAATTCAAAATAAAAATGGATTTCGGATGGATCAGATTGAAAAAAAAAACTACCTTTTATTTGTTCAAAGTTTCTTTTCACAGATTTTTTGAATCCTGAATTCTCCTTACAAATTTTTAGATCTCCCCCTTTCGATCTCTCTATTTTTTTGTTTTTTTTTCCGCCCCTATTTTTACATTTTGTTTCGGTTTATATACTGAATCTCCTATACTAACCCTTCTTCTTTTTGATTTGATGCAACAGATACGATGGAGAAAACTTGGATTTTAGGGAGATGACAGGGCATGGTTGAGGGTTTGGCGTGTGCAGGGTGGAGTTTTGCAGGGCATGGGGTTGGTCAGATTAGGTTTAGGATAGATTGATTCAGTTTTAATTTTAGGGATTGGGTTAGGGTTTGTTTTAGGGTTAAATTATTTTGGGGATTTGGCTTAATTTGGGGTTTCAGGGGTTGACGGAGATGGTGATCAGAGAGTGAGGACGGCGGCGGCAGCACTGGCGGCGATGATATAGTTTAGGATTAGGGTTTTTAGGTTAAAGGGTATTTTGGTAATTTTAGGGTTAATGGGTTTGGATCCGGGTCTGGTTCAGGTCTGAACCGGGTTTGGTTTAGGTTTTGGGTCGGGTCTGGTTGTAAACGGGTCATTACAGTTGCCCCTCTTTGCTCATTGTTGTGTAACAACGATAGAGCAAAGACTAAGAATGACCCGTTTTGTCTGGTCCGGTTGAGCTTCTTCTCTTGACGTATGTCTTATTTCTTCAGTAGATCTTCTTTCTCTTTGATGCAAATCTTCTTTCTTGTCTTGGTTGATCTACTTTGTCACTCTTGGGGAAACGAAACCTTCAAAATGAGGGTTGTCTATTAGGGAAGCAAAACGAGTACGGTTTGCTACATTATTGATGACGAGCTAGTTCCTAAAGAAAATTTGGCCCAGCTGCAACACTGACGAAGAGGCAGGATCAAAAACTGACAACTTCTTCCCTTTTTTTTCATCATGGTAATATGAGAGTAAAAATGACCTAGCTACAACACTGACGAGGAGACCGGGTCGAAAGATAGATGTTGGACCCCACTACTCCATCAACAGAGAAGTAAGATCGGAGAACGTTGGTAACATGGATTCAACCACCCCATCAGCGGAGGGGCTGGATCGGATAATGGCAACCTGGGACCGGCTACACCATCAGCCGAGAGTAGGATCAGAGGACGACTACAACTTGGACTTAGCCACTCCATCAGCGGATGACTAGATCGGGCGATGAAAGTTGATAAATTTTTTGATTTTTTCTTTTTTCTTTTTTTCTGATTTTTTCTTCTTCTTTTTTTCTTTTTTTTTCTTTTATTATTTTTTTCTTCTTTTTTCTGTTTTTCTTCTTTTTCTTTTTCTTTTTCATTAATAAAAAACTTGAAAATCAGTAAAGTTGGATTTATCAACGGAGAAGCAGAACATTAACTGGAACCCTACTACACCATCAGCGGATAAGTAGGACAGCAGCAACTGGGACCTAGCCACTCCATCAGCGGAGGACTGGATCGGATAATGACGACCAATAATCTGCTACACCATCAGCAGAGAGCAAGATTAGAGGACGACTGTAGCTTGGACCTAGCCACTCCGTCAGCGAAGGACTAGATTGGATAACAACGACCTGGAACTGGCTACACATCAGCAGAGAGCAGGATCAGAGTACGACTATAGCTTGGACCTAGCAACTCCATCAACGGAGAGCAAGATTTGATAATGACGACCTGGAACCGGCTATACCATCAACGAAGAGCAGGATCAGAGGACGACGATAGCTTGTACCCAGCAACTCTATCAGCAGAGAGCAAGATTTGATAATGACGACCTAAAATTGGATACACCATCAGCGGAGAGCAGAATCTGAGGACGACGGGAGCTTGGACCCAACCACTCCATCAGCGGAGGACTGGATTGGATAATGACGACCTAGAACCGGCTACACCATCAGCGGAGAGCAGGATCTGAGGACGACGATAGCTTGTACCTAGCCACTCCATCAGCGGAGAGACTAGATCGGGCGATGAAAGTTGATAAATTCATTTTTTCTTCACTATTTTTTTTATTTTTTCGACTTTTGATTTTTTTCTGATTTTTTGATTTAATTTTTTTTGATTTTTTTTTATTTTTTTCAACTCTATTTTTTGATATTTTTCTTTTTTCTTGAACTGCACAAAGAGGTAAGACTCGAGAAAAATTAGGTCTGGTTGCACCGTCAGCGGAGAAACAAGACCTGAATAGAAATTCGATCTGCTTGGGAAAATGTTCGGATCTGTCGCACCATCAACGGAGAAATGAGATCTTCAGGATGTCTATACTGTTGCACCATCAGCGGTAAAGCAGAATCTGGAAATTGTTGGCCTTTTATTGATGCTTCAGCATCCTCTTTGTGTTTGGCCTTCTTCATGGCTGGAGGTTGGCAGTTGTGTTGTTGCCCCAATGGCTGAGGTTCTTTGGTTTATTTCGAACCTGTTTGTATGCACAAGCAAAAATGCATGAATTTTAGGCCTAAATGCATGTGTCTATCCTAAATGCAAGGTGACTTTAGTGTATGCACTGAACATAGATGTGTGACGTATGCAAAATGATTTAATGCAAGATGAATGCAACTAAATGCATGAATGTGATATGATTTTTTGGCCTTCAAAGGGATGCCCCTAACACCTCACTGGTCTCGTCAGGATCTTGGTTTTTTCATGTGGCGGTGCCCCGACTTTGTCCTGAGTTCTATCAGCTTTCATCTGAGTGGATGCCCCAAAATTTTGTTGATTACATGACATCATCTGACACTGTTCTCGTAATATTTTTGAAACTTTAGGGTGATGTATTTTGGATATTCAAGACTTAGATATGAACAAAAGATGTTTGCGTTGTTATTTGTATTTTGGATATTCAAGACTTAGATATGAACAGTGGGGTATTCCTACCGAGAATCTAGAGGTAGAAGTCAGTGTGACTAGTCCCTTGGGACATGATGTGATTGTGGATAAGGTGTATTGAAGATGCCCGATCGAGGTTTAGGGGTCGTTATTTCTAGCGGATTTAATGGTTTTACTGTTTCAAGAGTTCGATGCCATCTTGGGGATAGATTAGCTCTTTGAGCATGATGCTAGTCTGGGATGTAGAGCAAAGAGTTTGAAGCTTCGTGTTGCGGATGGTTCCAAGCTGATTGTGCGATGTGAGAGAAACCAATGTCTACCTGGTGTAGTATCGGCCTTGTCAGCTCAGAGGTTATTGCAACAAGGTTGTGAAGCCTTTTTGGCCCATGTGGTGGATGTAGGGGTTGAGGGTCCAATGCTTGAAAATCTTCGGACGGTTAATGAGTTCATTGATGTGTTCCCAAAAAAGTTACCCGGGCTACCTTCTGACCGTGAATTAGAGTTTCAGATTGATATAATGCCAGGTACGGCAACAGTGTCCATCGCACCATATCAGATGGCACCCGCAAAAATGAAGAAGTTAAAGAAGCAAATTCAAAAAGTTGCTAGAGAGAGGTTTTATCCGGCTGAGTGTCTCACCTTAGGGAGCACCAGTCTTGTTCGTCAAAAAGAATGATGGGTCTATGAGAATGTGTATTGATTATCGGCAGCTTAATAAGGTAATGATAAAGAATCGTTATCCCCTTCCGAGAATTGATGATTTGTTCGACCAGTTAAGATGTGCTCATGTGTTCTCTAAGATAGACTTAAGGTCAAGGTACTACCAGTTGAAGGTGGTGGATAAAGATGTCCAGAAAACTGTTTTTAGGATGCGGTATGGACACTATGAGTTCTTGGTAATGCCGTTTTGGCTTACAAACGCACCTGCAGCTTTTATGGATCTAATGAATCGAATCTTTCAGTCGTACCTAGATCAGTTTATTGTGGTCTTTATTGATGACATCTTGGTGTATTCGCGTTCAGAAGAAGAGCATGATTCCCATATACGTGTAATTCTATAGACTCTTCGAGATAGACGTCTTTTTGCTAAGTTCAGCAAGTGCGAATTTTGGCTTTCGGAAGTGGCTTTCCTTGGTCATATAGTTGCTACGGACGAGATCCACGTGGACCCTCAAAAGATTCGGGTTGTGGTGGAGTGGAAACCTCCACGAAATGTTTCTGAAGTTCGTAGTTTTCTAGGACTTACTAGGTATTATAAGAGGTTTGTTAAGGGTTTCTCTATTATAGCCGCATCGTTGACCAAGCTGTTGTAGAAAGGGGTCCCTTTTGAATGGAATGAGAAAAGACAACAAAGTTTTGAGCAACTAAAGGCTTATCTCACAGAGGCTCTGGTTTTAACTCAACCTGAGCCCGAAAATGAGTATGTTATGTTTAGTGACGTGTCTTTGAACGGACTTGGTTGTGTCCTTATGCAAGAGGGTAAGGTGGTTGCTTACTCTTCGAGACAGCTTAAACCGCACGAACATAATTACCCTACCCATGATTTAGAGCTCACTGCAGTTATCTTTGCATTAAAGATTTAGAGGCATTATCTATATGGGGAAAAGTGTTATATTTATACGGATCATAAGTGCTTGAAGTACTTGCTTACACAAAAAGAGTTGAATTTGAGGCAATGCCGGTGGATTGAGTTGTTGAATGACTAAGATTACATCATAGAGTATCACCCCAGTAAGGCGAATGTTGTGGTTGATGCCCTAAGTAGGAAATCTATGTTGGACTTAAAAGCTATGTTTGCCCGTTTGAGGATGACCAAGGATGAAGGTCTTCTAGCCGAACTTCGGATTGAACCTACATTGGTACAAGAGATAAAGAGGACCCAAGCTTTGGACGAAGAGTTAGTAGCATAGATTGAAGCGATTCAGAGAGGTGAAGCTTCAGACTTTGAGGTACGAGATGGTGGGTACTTGTACTTCAAGGGGAGGCTGTGTGTTCCGGCCTTGGAAGATTTGAGAGACCGTATCTTAAGAGAGGCACATCGTAGTTCTTTTTCTGTACATCCGGGAAGCAACAAAATGTATCAAGATCTTCGTCCTTTTTATTGGTGGCCAAGCATGAAAAAAGATGTCTCTGAATTCGTGACAAGGTGCTTAGCTTGTCAGTAAGTGAAAGCGGAACATCAGGTTCTATCAGGTTTGCTTCAGGCTATTCAGATTCCACAATAGAAGTGGGATCGGATCACCATGGATTTTGTCACTGGGTTACCAATGACCCAAAGGAAGCATGATGTCATTTGGGTTATTGTGGATCGTTTGACCAAGTCTGCTCATTTCTTGCCAGTACGAATGGATTTTACCTTGGAAAGGTTGGCTCAGTTGTATATAAAGGAGATAGTAATGTTGCATGGCGTGCCATCATCGATCATTTCGGATAGAGGCCCGCGTTTCACAGCTTGGTTATGGAAGAAGATCCATAATGCCTTGGACACCAAGCTGCATTTTAGTACAGTTTTTCACCTTCAGACTGGTGGTCAGTCTGAGCGTGTCATTTAGATTCTTGAGAATATGCTCCGGTGTTGCACTGTGAATTTTGCAAGAAGCTGGGAGGACCAGTTGCCGCTCGTAGAGTTTGCTTACAACAACAATTACCAGTCAAGCATTAAGATGGCCCCTTTCGAGGCGTTGTATGGTCGTAAGTGTAGGACACCCTTGTGTTGGATCGAGCTCAATGAGAAGAGGATCGTGGGATATGATCTGATTAGCCAAACAGAAGAGAAAGTTCAGATCATCAAAGAAAGGTTGCAAGCGGCTTTTGATCGTCAAAAGGCCTATGCGGATCAGAAACGCAAACATATTGAGTATGATGTCGGTGAAAAGTGTTTCTCAATGTGTCTCCGTGGAAATGAATCATTCATTTTGGACGCAAGGGGAAGTTAAGCCCAAGGTATACCGGACCTTATGAGGTACTTGAAAGAGTGGGATCAGTAGCTTATCGGTTAGCCTTGCCACCGAAGTTGGCTCGTATCCACGATGTTTTTCATGTGTCTATGTTGAGACGTTATCGTTCTGATCCTTCGCATGTTGTTTCGCTTGAAGAAATTGAGGTAAATACCGACTTGACATATGAGAAAGTTCCATTCGGGGTTCTTGACACAAGAGTTAAAGAGCTCCGCAACAAATGCATCCCTTTGGTGAAAATGCTATGGAAGAATCATGGTGTTGAAGAGGCAACGTGGGAAGTCGAGGATGACATGAGAGTTCTTTATCCGTATTTGTTCCCATCAGGTAAATTTCAAGGACATAACTTTTTTAGGAGGGGAGAGTTGTAACGACCCAGATTCCGGAAATTCGAGGGTCAAGTTTAATCGAGGCATGTGCCTCGTGTTTGGGTCGTGTTTCTTCAAGCTTTTATGAGCCCTTTTGGGCCAGCTTGTGTGTTGGGCTCAGTAGTTTTTGGTTTGGGTTGAGATAGGAGGTAGAAGGGTAATGTGGTAAATGCTAATTTTGAAGAGTGAAAGGGGGAGGCTTGCTTTTCTTTTGCATTGTGCAGGGAGGTGAGATCACCTTGCCTTAATGTCATATTTCTCCCATTTCAAACACCATCTCTCTCCTAAAACACCACTATCAAAGGTAGAATTTTGTGAGTTTGTGTTGTGAATCTCGTTTGGCTTGTGGAGGGAAGTTTTACCAGCATCCAAGGATCTATATTTCAAGGTAAGCTTTGTTTGGTTTGGAGAAAAAAGAGGGTTGTTGGAGGTTTGAGAGGGTAGGACGGGATTGGAGTTTGGAAGCTCTAATCTTTGGTTTAATTTATGTTTTTGGCCTCTATTATCTTCCAGCAACGTTGTAATACGTTTTGTAATCCTCTCGTGTAGAAAAAGAGTTTGGGAGCTCATCCAAGGCTCAAGAAGGGAGAGATACTTGAAGCTTTGGAATGAGGGCTTGTGTTATCAGCTAAGCTAAGGTTAGTACACTATTAACTCTCATAGTTTCCTAGAAATCATAAAGTTAGACTTGAAGCATGATTTGGTGTTTTTGGCCTTGGTGTAATTTGAGGGGTTGTTAATGGCAAATTATAGAATTGTTGTTGTAAGGGCCTAAAATCGATAGAAATCCACTTAATACCTTCACAATAACTTGTAGGATCGATTTGGGGTTTAACTATGGGGTTAAACAGGGTTTCTAGGTGAAACCCACACCCAAAGTTTGAAAATCGAGCTCACATACTGATATTGGGGCTAGGGTATCGGTACGCCTTAGTAGAACAGGGGAAAAATTGTGAAGGGTGTACCAGTACGCCTCCCCGTGTTTCGGTACCCATTGCAAGTCAGAAATTCCAATAACGCTTTCGCGTATCGGTACACATAGGGCATATCGGTACGCACTATTACATTGCCTAGGAAAGGCTTGGCGTACCGATACACATATGAGGCGTACCGGTACAGTGGTGCATCGGTACGGGGCGATCTTGGTACCGATAGTGCATACCGGTATGGAACGGAGCGTATCAGTACGGCTTATGAGTTCAGTTTTTCGAACCTAAAATATGTATCAGTACGCATGCTTGAGTGTCGATACGCAGAGGGGAGTACCGATACCCATATAGGAGTATCGGTACTCATTGGGCATTCTGCCCAAAAAATTTGGCTTTGTGTTTGGGGGTGCTATAATTTGAGGCAAAGGGCCTTAGGGGTCCCTCAAGGTGTAAAATAAATACTAAAACTGAGAAAATGAGATTTTAACCTCGTATGAGAATTAATTGGCTAATAACTTGGTAAATATTGAGTAAACCGTATGAGGTAGAAATCCATAGGGATCCTAGGTCGATCCATCAAGGCTGTATGGTAAATTAGGGTCCTTGCTGTATGCTGAGGGACGCCTAGGTAATTGAGTCATCCCTTGTTGTTGGGATTGGATACCATAAGTGTGTTGAAACACCTTGAAGATTTCCCGAATGTTGGATCCCGATGCTATGTGGACGCGAGCCTCATTCGAAGATGCTTGATGTGAGATTCCAGGCATGGATGTAGGATCCCGATGCTTAGTGGACGCGGGCCTCATCCTTGAGTATAAGATTCCGATGTTTAGTGGACGCGGGCTTTGCTCAGAGTATAGAATCCCGATGTTTAGTGGACGCAGGCCTTGCTCAGAATGTGGGATCCCGATGCTTAGTGGATGCGGGCCCCATTCTATATATAATTATGGTTATCTGCGTGATGTTATGTAAGTGTAAGAGGTTCTCGTATGAGCTGTGTGCGTGATCATACATTCATAATGCCATGTGTTTAGGCGGTTATGGTAGCACCATTGTTATCTTGCCATGATATCGTTTTTGTTGCATTGCTTTATTTATGATTTGCATGAAGCACGGTTGAGTGGCAGTGTATCCACTGAGCTTGCTAGCTCAGCGTTCAGAATCGTTGTTTTCGTTCGCAGGTTAGTAGGTTACCGTGAGACTTGAAGGGGCACCATCAAGGTTGGATTTCAGCATCGACTCTAGTGGTTGAGTACAAATACTAGATGTAATGGGCTATGTATTTCGTAGAACCCTATATGTATTTGTAACTTTTATTTTGTATTATTCGGTCAAGTTGAATGTTTTTAATATTTGTAAGTGGAGCTCTGTATTTACTATTTAAAACATCGGGATTCAACTATATTTTTAATGTATGGACTCATATTTTTATTAAACTTGAAAAAGAGAAATTTACCCGAGCTTTAGGGAAATACGTACAACTTTGGAGAGACGTAGCGACACAAGTTCAACCCCCGCTTGGTGAGAATGAGACAGTGATCATATTTATCAAAACACTGGAAGGCCCAATTCTATGTCGCCGTATAGGAAATGCAACTACCAATTTTGTGGACCTAGTCCTATCTGGTGAGCTCATTTAGAATGCTATTAAGAACAGTAAGATCGACACCGATGAAAGTTCGTCCCATTAGAAGCCATCGCAATAGAAGAGAGACAGCGAAGAAAATTCATCAAGAGTTTATAATGTTGGTTTTCAAAACCGATGACAGTGATACAACCCAAAGCTACAAGTTCTCGAAGTTCCTCAAACCAAGATTCTGGACAAAGGAAGAATACCGAGAAGATGGAGTTCACCTCGCTACCAGTTTCCTATGGAGAACTGTTCAAACATTTGTACGATAGCCATATAGTGGCACATTTCTACCAAGCTTCAATACAACTTTCTTTCCCAAGATGGTATAATGCCAACGCGATATGTGACTATCACACTGGGCAAATAGGCCATTTAATTGAGAATTTCATAGGCTTCAAAAGGCTTATGGAAAAATTTATTAAGCTTGGGGTGGTAAGTTTTAAAGACTCAGCTGGGCCAGTCACAAACAAAGATCCCCTATCGAAGCATGAAAGTGCATGAGTATGTCAGTGGTGTCTTTAATTATTTACCCTATATGTATTTGTAACTTGAAACTTTTTTATCCAAGCTTACTTTCACACGATCGAAAACCACTCACTATACAACTACTTGCTTTCGAGAAATAACCACCGTCACTTGGGAACTTACATGAGCAACCCAAAACTTAGCCATTCCACTTGCAAGGTCTAAATATCTTCTTCCTCACCCTGGCCTCAGTCCTAACCATCAGACGTGGAAAGCCATCAGGCTGTTCTTAAGGATCACCAACTGGTTTGTCTAAAAACATTTTTTTGCAAAATAACCGTCCGGTTACCCTCAACACCACTATTGACCCACATTTCCGCTGCGCTATGTTGGTAACCTCCACACTGCTTGCCTTAACTGATAACAACTTGGTCGAACCCGATTGGAAAATTCTCTAACTCTACAAGATCTAGCTCAATAGTTGTACAAGCTAAGCTGCTATTCTCACGGCTCGCCTTTTTTTACGGTACCTTACTCCGACAACAAACAACAAAGTTCTCACGTTCTATGGCCGTAACAGGGCCGTCGATCTCACAATCCTGTCATCAGTCTTCCACCATTGTACTACAGCTCAGCACATCCAAGGCCACCATACAAGCTACTCACACGCAGACACAATCTCGGCAAAACACTTTGCATCGACACCCAAATGGTTGCTGGCACAAGTGTGTCTCCAACAAGAGTCCGTTAAGTACCATGCCATGAAGCGATAGACACACACAACGAACTCAACCTTACCTTTATCGCGATTCTAAACCACAATCAACCGGTAAGATTGCACACTCACCAAGGGTACCTTCATACCCTCAAAACACCTACAGCACTAAGACTAGGAACTCTTAACCCTAATGTCTACAACGCAAGCTAAAAACACCTTACAACCTATACAACCCTCATTGAGCTAGCACTACGGAGCACAACGTTAACCTTAGAGAGGTTAAGATCCTATACAACCAACACTAACAACTAGATTCAAGCAATTGAAAACTTCAAAACTTCTCACTCACAATATACGGCGCACTTGCCCTCTCAATAACCATCTACGAAAAAACCTTATCTAGCAAAGGATGCAATTCTATTTACCGCCTAAAGCAACAACAAACCCAAGATTTACCAAGATGCATATCACAAAAACCGGTCTATTACACAACCGAAGAGCTAAACGGCTAACACAACAGCTAAAACCAACACAAACTTATTTACCTGCCATATCCTCGCTCACAACGCTATCAACTCCAATCTAAGCTGCAGACTGCCTAGCAACGCCTCGCGCGCCTACCCTGGTAGTGGATCTCATAGGACCTCTACCTCGATAGCTTGACGGTGCTCTAGCTCCACTTCTAGCAAAACTCTGATCAAGTTGGGGAGCAGCCAACCTTTGAGACTGAACCAATGAGTCCTTATCCATGACTGTGCAGTCCTTTGCCATATACCCTGGTGCCCAGCACCGATAACAAACTCTCTGAATCAAAAAGCATACTCCAAGATGATGTCGGCCACAATGCTCCAACGTCGGTGGTAGTGGTGCTCCAACAGAACCATCAACACTC
Source organism: Hibiscus mutabilis (assembly GCA_019671005.1). NCBI lineage: Eukaryota > Viridiplantae > Streptophyta > Magnoliopsida > Malvales > Malvaceae > Hibiscus > Hibiscus mutabilis. The sequence goes on from CM033750.1 coordinate 11,673,902, forward strand.
CCTTCTGGCGTAGAAAACAAAGAGCTTTTACGAACCCTCAATCTAGATCCTAAGCCGACTCTCGGCGACTGGTCTAAAGCAACTCTCTTGAAACTCCTCGAAGCATAAAACCTCTCGTGTGGATAGGGAGGATGATTCATGATATCCGGGGTCTCTGAATCATGACCTCTAGAATCGTCGAACTGATTAGATGCTAAACTCTAGAGCCGCTCAAGTGCCTTCGCACTATTGGCCAACTCGGAGAATGTCCCAAGCAGACCCGCTGTCACATGCAATTGAAGGTCAACATTCAAGCCTTATATGAACCTCTAGCACCTCAACTCTTCCGTGGCAACCAACTCTGGGGCATAATGGCTCAAACGCAGAAACTCTTGCTCATAAGCAAACACTGTTCGATCTCCCTAAACCAAATGTAGAAATTGGTCCCTCATCTCATCCATGTGTACCTCACTGATGTACTTCTTCTGGAACTCATCCACAAAGATGTCTTTTGTCGGGAGCGTAGGCTTTAGACCCAATAGTACGGTCTCCCACCACTCGTGTGCATTGCCCATCAGAAGGGAAACATTACAATCAAGATCATCTTCTGGGCTTCCCTATATCTGTCTCAAGATTCTCTGTGTATCGCGCAACCACTAGTCAGCCTTGATCAGGTCATCCTCACCCAAGCATTCGAAACTCTTAGGTCCAAAACGACGAAGCCTCTCTACAAGGGTCTTGCGAGGCGTCTCAAATTGCGTCGGGATAGCTTACACCACACGCAAAAGGGCAGAGGTTAGGTCGCGGAAGTGACTTGCCTCTCCACTACCGGTTCTACCTTCCATCAATCCTTTTCTGAAACACAACAAACAATGTGGCATATTAGGATCCCTAGACTTATAAAGTACACTTAACTTTATGAACTTGTATTCACTAGACACCTTACCACGACCTCTACAACACCCTGGGGTTTCCTAGAACCGACTAAACCTAGGCTTTGATACCAAATTGTAACACCCCGATTCCGTCCCAGATCCAGAGCATCACTTTTGGGTCACCCAAAACTGACCCATCAAAATTTATCATTTAAAACCACAAGTTAGGAATTCTCAAAATAATCTATTACCGTAAAATCCACGTAGATAATGATATTGAAAGGGGTTTACAAAACATAAGTTCCAATTAAAATACTCTGTTCAACCAAATACAGTAAATCAAAATAAAATACAGACTCAACTGTGGTAAGGTCCTATGAATACAACCAGTCCAAACTAAACATCAAGTATTGTACTCTGAGATTGGCTCGATGCTGGAAAATCCTACTCGATGTGCTCCTCCAAATGCAACCTATCAATCTACGTATAGAAGAAACCACAATTCCGTACGCCATGCTAACAAAGCTCAGTGGTACATTTTTACTCTGCCGTAATTCATGAATATCATAAAACAAGCATGCATGATAATATATTCAAGAGTGCACAGAAAGGTTTCTCCACATCTAAGGATCATCTTCTAGCCTATCCTAGCTAGCGCTAACCACTGTCTCAAGATACCACTATTATGTAAGAAGTCTACCAAGCCATCCCAGGCTTACCGTACACGAGGTCCCACCGACCATTGAATTACATCCCATACCTTGATCACATAGCCCAAGGGTTATCTAGCTTATACCCGAGATCACAAAGCCCTTTGAGTTACATCTCATACCCTGATCACAAAGCCCAAGGGTAATACAACCCATACCCAAGATCACATAGCCCATCGAGTAACAACCCTACCCTAATCACATAGCCCAAGGGTAACTAGTCAACATCGTTTATCCATACAACAACATAAATAACATACATTCCCTAATGGCCAACGAAGCTCTATTATATTTCCCGTGCTCACATAGTCGTTGGGTTACCCGTGATCACATAGCCTTCGGGTAAGGATCATATCCAGATCACTATATCCATAGATACGTCCTAGACATTCTTGGATCACAATAGCCACAAGCAGTCTTATCCTGCGATCACATAGTCGAACATGATTACTCGAGATCACATAGCCATCGAGTTACTCGAGATCACATAACCCTTCGAGTTGTATTTCCATATCCTGATCACATAGCCTAAGGATAGGTTTCGGACTGCATCCAGATCACATAGCCTATGGACACGTCGGATGTACTCGATCACATAGCCTGGAGTATCCATCCCCTTATCTAAGTGCCCTTGCACTGACTCTAGGACAGCCGGATTCCTGACCACGGCTCATACGATACCACATGCTCCCCCGGGCATCAATATATCTCACCGAGAGATAAAGGCTTCCAGCCAACCATTACCAATGCCTCAAGGCATGACTCGTTTGTTACACTATTTAATATGTGTCTGTAGGATTCGTTTACGAGTTTCTCATTAGATTATCTCATTACTCACGGCAACTAACCTACATGGGCATCCCTTCAGCACACAGCAAGGACCCCAAGCTACCTCGTAGCAATAACTGATCCACCACAGACCCCTATGGATTACCAAACCAAGAAACTTATCCAACTGTTACTAAGCCATTAGCCCTTAATCCACATACGGGTTGCTAACCTCGATTTCTTAGTTTTAGAGTTTGTTTTATACCTTTAGGGACCTACCGGATCCTTTACCACGAATTATAGAACCCCCGAACGTGAACTCAACTTTCTTTGGCAGATTGCTCAGCTAGTATCAGTACTCCAAGATGAGTATCGGTACTGCCCTCCTAGTATCGATACTCACCCATAAGTATCGATACCCTAACTAGGTTCAAAAGAGTTAGACCTCAAGCCGTACTAATACGCTCTTACCCCGTATCGGTACTCAACATCAGTATTGGGATTGCCCCGTACCGATCCAAGCCCGTACCTGTACTCTACCCTTCGCATACCGGTACGTTAAGCCTTTCCTAAGCAATCAACATCACGTATCGGCACTCCCCAATGGGTACCGGTACCCCTACTAGATTCGAAGGAGTTCATCCTAAGGATGTACCGATACGCTACGTATCGTACTGGTACTCAAAGCCTTTCCAGGCAATATAACAGTGCGTACCGATACGCCCCCTGCGTATCGATACGCCTAAGCGCTACTGGATTTCCATTTGAGTGAGGGGTACCGATACACGGGGAGGCATACCAATACACCCCTCATAAACCGTCCCTCAATATACAAAGGAGTACCGGTACACAGCCTCTTCGTACCGGTACTCAAGCCCAGATTTCGAACCTAGAGCTCGGGATTACACCAATCCCACCCTTAACCCCTATGATTAAGTCTCAAATCTTTTATACAAGTTATTTGGAGTATATTAGGTGATTTCCTGCCAGTTTTACCCATCATCAACTCCCAAAACGCGATTTACCATTAGAGGGGTTTAAAGCTCAAGAACCCTATCTAAGCAACCCATAAACATAAAACCAAGCAAGGCAATCATCTTATGAGGCTCATAAAACGTAGGAGTCAGAGATGTACTGACCTTTAGCACGATTCACGAACTTAAGCAGCAACCAAGCTTATTCCACCTCGCTTTCCTTGCTCCAAGCTTCAAAACCAACTCCCACCAAAACCAATGATGTCTAGCTCGAAATGAAGATCCTTTGATGCTGATAAACTCTCCCTTGATGGCCAATCCGAGATTCACACTCCTCCACAACAAGTTTACATCTTTTACTTTGGGTTGGGGTAGAAATTAGAAGAATGAGATGTAGAGAGAGAGGACAAGGGTGACTTCACCCTCTTACAAGTATGGCAGCCCACCTTAATGAGGCATCAACCCTTGTCTCCCTCAATTATGATTTTACCATAATACCCTTCCTTAAGCCCAACATAAGCCAAGCCCAAAACCACCAAGCAAGCCCACAATGTATGGAGGCCCATTACAGCCCAACACGTCGGTCCAAGACCCAGGTCAACGTCCATTGTTGACTTGAGAAATCTGGGTCGTTACAATTCTCCGATCCTTTAAGAAATTTAGTCCTCAAAATTTAGATGGATGAAAGGGAGATGTAACCAAAACAGATCTAACCACTTCACCATTCAAGTAGGGCCACCTTGATTAGGGAGAGTTCTCCCTCAACCCACCTAAAATAGAACCCTAGCACTAAACCACACACTCTTAACGCTTCTCTTAAGATTTTTAACGACGCATTTTTCAACAATCAACGACACTTATGATGAATTGCTAAGCATGATAACATAACTAACCTCGGGCCGCGCTGCTCAAACATCAACCAAAACCTAACTTAGGCTTTATCTACATCTAAAACACTGCACCACACCCACAACCATCGTCAGGAACATACCATGTCCAACAACCATATCCGGTCAGACTATTAAAGGACAAGCAAAACCCCAACAACCGGTCATTATCATCAATCTATCTTGAACTGGCAGCTCTTTTTCTCGGACTTGACCCATCTAGTCAGAACTTGAAACTTCTTTTTATCCAAACTTACTTTCACACGATCGAAAACCTCTCACTATACAACTACTTGCTTTTGAGAAATGACCACCGTCACTTGGGAACTTACACGAGCAACCCAAAACTTAGCCATTCCACTTTCAAGGTCTAAACATCTTCTTCCTCACCCTGGCCTCGGTCCCAACCATTAGATGTGGAAAGCCATCGGACTGTTCTCAAGGATCACCAACTGGTTTGTCTAAAAACATTTATTTGGAAAGTAACCATCCGGTTACCCTCAACACCACTATTGACCTACATTTCCGTTGCGCCACGTTGGTAACTTCCACACTGCTTGCCTTAACCGATAACAACTTGGTCGAACCCGATTGGAAAATTCTCCAACTCTACAAGATCTAGCTCAACAAGTGTACAAGGTAAGCTGCTACTCTCATGGCTCGCCCTTAGGACCTCTACCATGCTCATCACAACCTTCATTTACCCATTTTTACGGTACCTTAATCTGACAACAACACTCGAAGTTCTCACGTTCTATGGCCGTAACAGGGTCGTCGATCTCACAAACCTGTCATTGGTCTTCCAGCATTGTACTACAGCTCAACACATCCAAGGCCACCATACAAGCTACTCACACGCAGACACGATCTCGGCAAAGCACTTGGCATCGACACCCAAATGGTCGCTGGCGCAAGTGTGTCTCTAACAAGAGTCCGTTAAGTACCATGCCACAAAGCGATAGACACACACAACGAACTCAACCTTACCTTTATCGCGGTTATAAACCATAATCAACTGGTAAGATTTCTCATTCACCAAGGGTACCTCCATACCCTCAAAACACCCACAGTACTAAGACTAGGAACTCTTAACCCTCAAGTCTACAACGCAAGCTAAAAACACCTTGCAGCCTATAAAACCCTCTTTGAGCTAGCACTACTGAGTACAACGTCTACATTAGAGAGGTTAAGATCCTATACAACCAACACTAACAACTAGATTCAAGCAATTTAAAAACTTCATAACTTCCCACTCACAACATACGACACACTTGCCCTCTCAACAACCATCTATGAAAAAACTTTATCTAGCAAAGGATGCAATTCTATTTGCCGCCTAAAGCAACAACAAACCTAAGATTTACAGAGATGCATATCACAAGAACCGGTCTATTACACAACGGAAGAGCTAAACGGCTAACACAACAACTAAACCAACACAAACTTATTTACTTGCCATATCATCGGTCGCAACGCTATCAACTCCAATCTAAGCTGCATACTGCCTAGCAACGCCTCGAGCGCCTACCCTGGCCGTGGATCTCACAGGACCTCCACTTCAATAGCTTGATGGTGCCCTAGCTCCGCTTCTAGCAAAACTCTGATCAAGTCGGGGAGCAGCCAACCTCTGAGACTGAACCGATGAGTCCTCATCCATAACTGTGCAGTCCTTTGCCATATGCACTGATGCCCAACACCGATAAAAAACCCTCTGAAGCAAAAAGTATACTCCATGGTGATGTCGGCTATAATGCTCGCACGCCGGTAGTAGTGGTGCTCCAACAGAACCATCAACACTCTCTTCTGGCGTAGAAAACAAAGAGCCTCTACGAACCCTCAATCTAGATCCTAAGCTGACTCTCAGAGACTGGTCTGAAGCAACTCTCTTCAAACTCTTCGAAGCATAAAACCTCTCGTGCAGATAGGGATGAGGATTCATGATATTCGGGGTCTCCGCATCACGACCTCTGGAATCTTCGAACTGATTAGATGCTGAACTTTGAAGCCGCTCAAGTACCTTCGCACTATTGGCCAACTCAGAGAATGTCCCAAGCGGACCCGTTGTCACATGCAATTGAAGGTCAACATTCAAGCCTTGTTTGAACCTCTTGCACCTCAACTCTTCTATGGCAACCAACTCTGGGGCATAACGGTTCAAACGCAAAAACTCTTGCTCATAAGCAAACACTGTTCAATCTCCCTAAACCAAATGCAGAAACTGGTCCCTTATTTCATCCATGTGTACTAATGTACTTCTTCCGAAACTCATCCATAAATATGTCCCATATAGGGAGCGTAGGCTTTAAACCTAACTCTACGGTCTCCCACCACTCGTGTGCATTACCCTTCAAAAGGGAAACAATGCAATTAAGATCATCCTCCGGGCTTCCCTTCATCTGTCTCAAGATTCTTTGTGTGTCACGCAAGCACTGATCAGCCTTGATCGGGTCATCCTCACCCAAGCCTTCAAAACTCTTAGGTCCAAAGCGATGAAGCGTCTCTACAGGGGTCTTGCGATGCGTCTTAAATTGCCTCGGGATAGCTTACACTACACGCAAAAGGGCGGAGGTTAGGTCGCGAAAGTGACTTGCCTCTCAACTACCGGTTCTACCTTCCATCAATCATTTTCTGAAACACAACAAATAATGTGGCACATTAGGATCCTCAGTTTTATAAAGTACACTTAACTTTAAGGACTTGTATTCACTAGACACCTTACCACGACCTCTACAACACCCCGGGGTTTCCTAGAACCGACTAAACCTAGGCTCTGATACCAAATTGTAACACCCTGATTCCGTCCCGGATCCAGAGCATCACTTTTGGGTCACCTAAAACTGACCCATCAAAATTTCTCATTTAAAACCACAAGTTAGAAATTCTCAAAATAATCCATTACCGTAAAATCCATATAGATAATGATATTAAAAGGGGTTTACAAAACATAAGTTCCAATTAAAATACTCTGTAGTCTGAGATTGGCTCGATGTTGGAAAATCCTCCTCGGTGTGCTCCTCCAAACATAATCTGTCAACCTATGCACGGAAGAAACCACAATTTCGCACGCTGAGCTAACAAAGCTCAGTTGTACATTTCTACTCTACCGTAATTCATGAATATCATAAAACAAACATGCATGATAATATATTCAAGAGTGCACAAAAAGGCTTCTCCACATCTAAGGATCATCTTCTAGCCTATCCTAGCTAGCGCTTACCACTGTCTCAAGATACCACTATTATGTAAGAAGTTTACCAAGCCATCCCAGGCTTACCGTACACGAGGTCCCACCGACCACTGAATTACGTCCCATACCCTGATCATATAGCCCAAGAGTTATCTAGCCTATACCCGAGATCACAAAGCCCATAGATTTACGTCTCATACCCTGATCACAAAGCCCAAGGGTAATACAACCCGTACCTAAAATCACATAGCCTATCAAGTAGCAACCCTACCTTGATCACATAGCCCAAGGGTAACTAGTCAACATCGTTTATCCATACAACAACGTAAATAACGTACATTCCCTAATAGCCAATGAAGCCCTACTATTTTCCCGTGCTCACACAGCCGTCGGGTTACCCGTGTTCACATAGTCGTCGAGTAAGGATCATATTCAGATCACTATAGCCACAGATACGTCCTAGACATACTTGGATCACAATAACCACAAGCATTCTTATCCTGCGATCACATAGCCGAATAGGATTACTCGAGATCACATAGCCCATCGAGTTATCGAGATCACATAGCCATTCGAGTTGTATTTCCATATCCTGATCACATAGCCCAAGGATAGGTTTCAGACCGCATCCAGATCACATAGCCCATGGACACGTCGAATGTACTCGATCACATAGCCCGGAGTACCCATCCCCTTATTTAAGTGCCCTTATACTGACTTTAAGACATCTGGGTTCCTGACCAAGACTCATACGATACCACATGCTCCCCCGAGCATCAATATATCTCACCGAGAGATAAAGGCTTCCAGCCAACCATTACCAATGCCTCAAGGCATGACTCGTTTGTGTCTGTAGGATTCGTTTACGCCTTTCTCATTAGATTATCTCATTACTCATGGTAACCAGCCTATATGGGCGTCCCTTCAGCACACAGCAAGGACCCCAAGCTACCTCGTAGCAATAACTGATCCACCACGGACCCCTATGGATTACCAAACCAAGCAACTTATCCAACTATTACTAAGCCATTAGCCCTTAATACGCATACGGGTTGCTAACCTCGATTTCTTAATTTTAGAGTTTGTTTTATACCTATAGGACCCTACCGAATCCTTTACCATGAATTATAGAACCCCTGAACGTGAACTCAACTTTCTTTGGCAGATTGCCTAGCAAGTATCGGTACTCTAAGGTGAGTATCGGTACCGCCCTCCTAGTATAGATACTCCTCCATGAGTACCGATACCCTAACTAGGTTCGAAAGAGTTAGACCACAAGCCGTACTGATACGCTCTTACCCTGTATCGGTACTCATGATCGGTACTGGGATTGCCACGTACCGATCCAAGCTCGTATCGGTACTCCATCATTCGCGTATCGGTACGCTAAACCTCTTCTAGGCAATCAACATTGCGTACCGGTACTCCCCAATGGGTACATGTACCCCTACTAGATTCGAAAGAGTTCATCCTAAGGACGTATCGATACGTTACGTACCGTATCGGTACTCAAAGCCTTTCCAAGAAATGTAATAGTGCGTACCGATACGCTTAAGCGCTACTGGATTTCCATTTGAGTGAGGGGTACCGATACACGGGGAGGCATACCGGTACACCCCTCACAAACCGTCCTTCAATATACAAAAGAGTACCGGTACGCAGCCACCCCGTACCGGTACTCGAGCCCAAATTTCAAACCCGAAGATCAGGATTACACCAATCTCACCCTTAACCCCCATAATTAAGTCTCAAATCTTTCCTACAAGTTATTTGAAGTATATTAGGTGATTTCCTACCAGTTTTACCCATTATCAACTCCCAAAACGTGATTTACCATTAGAAGGGTTTAAAGCTCAAGAACCCTAACTAACAACCCATAAACATAAAACCAAGCAAGGCAATCATCTTTGAGGCTCATGGAGCATAGGATTCAGAGATGTACTGACCTTTAGCAAGATTCACGAACTTAAATAGCAACCAAGCTTCTTCTTCCTCTCTTTCCTTGCTCCAAGCTTCAAACCCAACTCCCACTAAAACCAATGATGTCTAGCTCGAAATGAAGATCCTTTGATGCTGATAAACTCTCCCTTGATGGCCAATCTGAGATTCACACTCCTCCACAACAAGTTTCCATCTTTTACTTTGGGTTGGGGTAGAAATTAGAAGAAGGAGATGAAGAGAGAGAGAGAGGACAAAGGTGACTTCACCCTCTTACAAGGATGGCAGCCCACCTTAATGAGGCATCAGCCCTTGTCTCCCCCAATTATGATTTTACCATAATACCCTTCCTTAAGCCCAACATAAGCCAAGCCCAAAACCACCAAGCAAGCCCACAACGTATGAAGGCTCATTACGGCCCAACACGTAAGTTCAAGACCCAGATCAACGTTCATTGTTGACTCGAGAAATCCGGGTCGTTACATCTACCCCCTTTGAACAACATTTGAAAAAATATCGCCCATTCGGGCTACGCAATAAATATTCGCAGTTTTTCAAACACATTTTTAGAACTCGCGTTTAGGCAGACATGAGTTTCAGTCTGATGTGGTGCAACTTATTCGTTGGCCTATTTTTTAAACTGTTAAAAGAAATTGCGCTTACCAGGATGCGAGTTTTGCAATACTTTGAAACGATACGGCGTGAATTTATCGCACTGTAACAAACGTAAGTTTTATGTATTCCTTTTGTTAAAACAATGCTCTATAGGCATGTTTTAGGTGAATTTACAAAGTGTTGGGGGGTAATATTTCGTATTTTTGAACTTCGACGTCGTATTAGTGAAACATCTCTTAAAAATGGTGCAAAAATCATCTTGTATAAGGCATCCGAACGGGTGTAAAAATCGCGTTAAAAATGTTATGTTGCCATGTTTTTATGCATGAAGAACATGGAAACAAGGGTCGATAGGCATGTTTAAGTGGATTTTAGGGTATGTTGGGGGATGTTTTTGCTAGTTATTTAACTTTTACGTCGTAGTACGAGAACATATTTTTACAATGGTCTAGAAATCGACCAATATAAGGTATCCGAACATGTGTAAAAATTTCGTTAAAAACGTTATGTTGCCATTTTGTTTATATGAAGAACATGAAAACAAAGGTCAATATGCATGTTTAAGTAGATTTTGGGGTATTTTTATTTCCATTTATAGTGAAAATCGCACCGTTTGGGTTGCGAGTATTTAATGAAACTCGCGTCCTGTGAACGCTAGTTCCAAAATTCGCACCCCACCAAACGCGAGTTCTGCGCAAATTTCACGCGGTAATTAAAATTTTCAACCATTCAACTTATTATCCAGGAACCCACGGCGCAAGTTTCATCCTTCCCCAGATAACACAATAAATTTGCGTCGTTTTGTATGAAAATCTCGCCAAACTCGCGTCCTATAAGGAGCGAGTTCTGTTTGTTTTTTAATCAAACTGTGATAACGAATAAGATAATCCACACCGGATGAAACTCGCGTCTGGATAACCGTGAGTTCTAAAACACGTCGTACATACCTCGAATTCTAAATACGTGGCCCAAATGGGAGATATTTTTCTAAATGTTGTTCAAAGGGGATAGATTTCCAATTAAATTCCCTAAAGAGAATATTCAACCAATATTACGGAAAATAAAGGGTGCATGCATGACTATCATATTGTTGTGCATTATTATTATTATTTTATTAATTTTATCAATTATTGGCTGGTATAGCAAGACAATGTATTAAATCTGTAAACAAAAATAGAAGTTTAAATCTTGATATTATGAATAAAACAAATTAGGTTGGTAGAGTCGTCCTCTGCAATATTCATTTCAAATTAATTGATTAATAGATCAAATATCAAGGATTATAATATATATCTTTCAAGGAAATGGGTATCCAATCCAACTTGAAAAATAAAACAACTACCAGAGATAAGGTATTGATTTGAAATTGGGTCCATATATTTGTGTTTCACTTTCGCTTATTAATTTTGAATCAAGAAAATTCCTAATTTGAAAGCAATTTCTACCTATCTTCCTCTTCCATCCCTCTTTTCTTTTTCTGCATAACCCTTTTAGGCAAAATTTGAATCCGTCGATAAGATGACTCATAGATCTGATTGTGATCTAGTTTTAAATAATTTTCAAAATTTGAGTTTAAACCTGCCACGGACCTTTCAAATCCGCACAAAATACTTGTTTTCTGCTCAAAATATTTTATATTACTTTTAAATATGTTTTATAATTTTTAAAATTATTTTGTTAAATTGGATACAAATCTATGTTAAATTAAAATATAAGAATTAATATTAAAGGTAAACTTAATAGAAAATTTGAAATCATAACTTCATATGGTTTGATAGAAAATAGAATGATGAAAAAAATATATCTATATATAATATTTTTTGTTGAGTTGATGTTACGAATTAATTGAATACTGATTAAATTAAGAAATATTAAAATTAATCGCAAATGACTAATTATTTACATTTTCTAAGTTGGGTGACTATTTTATAACTTTTTATAGTTGGAGGACTCAATAAAAAATAACATATCATCGAAGGACTATTTACCAGTCTTACTCAAACTTTAATTGATTTAACGGTTACGATTGCATTATCATTTAATCAATAGATTATATTTTATATCAGTAGTGTATATCATGTACTCTAAACACATCCCTATAATCAATATATTATACATTGAAATGACAATCTAATTGATGATTAAATCCGAGTTTTATCATCTTAGATCTCTTTTCCCTTCGTACGACTAATAACGGATTGACCAAAAGCTTTTCCTAGCCTAGGGGAAAAGGCCAAGTTGGCCAACTGCGTTTCATATGATTTATTTATAAAATAAATATTAATGACTTATTCAATACAAATTTATTCGAATTCTTTTAGAAGTATTCGTTTAAGTTCTAAAAAAAATCACATTTTTAACTATAAAAAAATCACGCCAACACCAAAGTATGAATTAGGAAATCTGAACTATTGACTTACAAGTTATAAACATCTGATCAGAAAACGTGTAAAATGGACCGATGACTCGTCGAAATTCAAAGGCACTTGGTGATAAGAAAAAAAATCAATAGATGAGAATTTAAATATTAAATTCTTTAAATAAAATTAAAATTTTAAATTTTAATATTATAAATAAAATAAATTAAGTCAAAAGGACTGTTTTCATATTAAATCTCTACAGTATCCCCTCTAAATTAAAAGGACCATCCCATAACATACCTCTATAAATATAATTCAGTTAATAAACTAATAAATTAAATAATAATAATTAAAATAACAAATAAATAAATGAGAAAGTAGGAGATTCTAGACAGAAAAAAGAGGCAGATGGCCTAACCCCTCAATCAATTGCACCTGGCCTACGACCACCACCACAAATCAAGTCCCCACACCCCACATACTAATTACTACTCCATCTGTCTTATTTAAAATATTTAGTATTAATTTTTTATTGTTTTTTATTTTAATTTATTATTATATTAAATTTATTATTGATAAAAATATAAAAATATATTTTAAAAATCTTCAACTAAATAATTTAAAAATATATATTTTATAAATCTTATTTAATTAAAATATTTAAAATAATTATGATTAAATTAAAAAATTATTTTTTAAAAATTAACAATGAACATATTAAATGAAACAGAAAAAGTATAATTTATTATGTTTTGGTCTCGTCTTATGAATTTACTATTCTGATATTCAAAATTAAATTCAACATTGATAGGATCATGTTCTTTATTTAAGATTTTCTGGGTTGGATCATCATTTCGGTGAATTTATTTAATTCTCTTTGAAATGAAAAGTTATATTATGAGTCTGCCTTTTTATATTAGTTGTGATCTTAACCAATAAAAAATATTTAATATATTTTTCTATGTTTTTTTCAATTAGTAAATCTTCGCTGATATTTTTTACATATCATTCAAAAATAATTTTTTTGGAAGCCATTATATAATGAAAAAAATGACAAGAAAAAATGATGGAGTAGATAATTTTTATTGGTTGAGACCATATTTGATTTTGTAAACTATGCTCATGATATAATTTTTCCTTTGAAATATTTATTAGGATGTATATTTGATATTTGAATTATTTTTATATAGTTTGGTTTATTTTTTATAATAAAAAACATATTTGATTTAGGTTTTGTTTAATAAATGAAAAAATGTAAGCGTTCTAAAATTTAAAGTACATTTAGACACCACAATATAGTTGTATGGAAATGTAATTATTATTCTCGTAATTAGCACTCATATGTGATATTAAAGAATTCTAATTTCCTTGTCATGTTTAGTACTGTAGTAATTTTCTATGTTATATTGTTTAGTAGTAATTTCAGTATTCAAATCTCATCTGATTAGGTTGATTTTGTTTTTAAATTACTGCCAATCTTGTTTCAATTATTGCACATGATACCACTATAAAATAAAAATTAGATTTTAAAATATCATTTTATTTAAATCTAACTTATATTTTGTTCATAAAAAATCTAACGTATATTTTATATTTATATTAAATATGTATTTTTACAAATATAATGGTATCTATATTTATAATACTATTTTTAGGGTTATATTTTGATACACAAGTTGTGTAAAAATAATTTACACAACCCTTCATATTTAAGCTATAAAATTTAAAACCTAAATTCCTAACCTTAACACCCTATAACCTAAATCTTAAACCCTAAACTCTTAATTCTAACCATAAACCTTAAATTCTACACTTTACTACCTAAACCCTAAACTACAATCTAAATCTCTAAACCCTAAAATTGAAAGGCTTGTATAAACTAAATGTAGTGACTCTTTTTTATACCTTGAAAGCTTTTTTGTATTTCTTCTAATGACCCACCGAAATCCTCTTTACAAATTTCTGTTTCGATTTTTATACACCGAAGAAAATACAAGATTTCAAAATAAAAGAAATAGAAACTAAAAAATGATTGGTTGCTCTAAAATTTTTGTTTGGGTTCAACTGCAGGACTGAGATGTTGTTTGTCTCTTGTTGCCTCTGTTTTCTTTTGTTGTTTTTTCACATGCACCATGTAATCCTGAAGTATTCTGACATTTTTTTTTCATTTTTGGCGTTTTATACGGCATGGCCGGAGGGTGGAGGAACAGAGGTGGGGAACTAGAGAGCTAGGTGTGCAGCGCACGCGCGCGTAAAGACTCGAATAGGCCTGTTGGCAAGGCTTGTGGCACGGAACTGGACGGTCGGCAGTCGCACGTGATGATCTGAAGCAACGGGCTGTATGGCGCACGAGCGCGTGAGAAATTCGAAGGCCAGGGCATACATCACGCGCACGCAAGGGCTTGATCATAGCCCTTCGATGCGCTCTTGATCCAACGGCCGTGAGGATTGTTGTGCGAGACGCGAGATCCCGGCTAGGGTTTCCATATGTTGGGGTGATCTAGAGCGTTTGATCAACAACCATATCTAATGGTCAAAATTTGGCTGCGTAAGAAAAAGAAAAATTAGAATTTTTAGTTACCGAATAGGTTTTAGGGTTCAATGTATTGGGCTTAATGGGCCAGATGTAATATTTTAGTGTTTTTGGGTTTTTTAAAATTGTAAAGGGACTTTTAAAATTAAAATAAGCTTTGGGCTCTATTTAAATTATCCATTAATTTTTATCTTTTCCAGTCTTTAATAATAATAGCAATAATAATCCTAATAACTATAATCGTAAATGATAAAACTGATAATAAAATAATAATAATATATAATACTAATAAGGGTTAATGATATTATAATAAGAGGCAATAACTAGGAACAACATACAATAATGTTTTTCGTTTTCTCAAATTATACCAACATATCACATATGGTATCACACTAATACTAATGATAATATTTGTGGTTTTAAACAATGATAAAATAGTAGTAACAAAGTAACATATAATAATAATAATAATAGTAATACTCACTAGAAGAAAGCCCGTTATTATTGACAGAAATATAAAATGGGTTAATACCCTGGCAAAATTAGTGATTACAGCTGCCCCTCTGTGTTTATCCTTATAGAATAAGAATAAAGCAAAGACCATAAGCACTAATTTTATCCGACTTCCCTATCTGAAGATTTTGAGCTGTGAGTTCCTCCTATATAGAACTGTTCGCTCTTCCTCATCCTAAAATCCTGGAGCTTCAAGTTCTTCTTGCGTAGAGACCAAAGGAAAGAAACCCTCGAGATGGTGCCTCGATTTGTTATACTACCGGGACGATAATGAGGAGACAAGTAAATAAGTGCAAACGCAGAAAAGAAAAATAACACCAAAAATTTACGTGGAAAACTCAAAAGGAAAAAAAAACCACGGGTAGAGGATGATAATTTTCACTATGATAGAGAAAGAGATTACAACTGATTTATGATGTTCTTTCTAAACCCTAATCCCTAGTATCTATTTATAGGGTTAGATTCCTTGTTTACAGAGGAAACTTGCATAGAAACAAATTATACTCAAACTGACTTTCCTACCTTTAATTAATATAAAGTAAACAAGATCTACTAAAAAGTAGGATTCTAACTTTAAACCAAATCCCAAAAGAATTCTATGGTTCGAGCTGTGAGATTGTAGAGGAAATTTTGCTGTGGATTTTGCGGTGTGATGTTGGAGACATGCCAGAGGAGTATTGCTGCAACGAGCTTTCAGTTGCAGATGGAGTAATTCTCAAAATTCAACGGTGCTTCAATGGATACTACGTAAGAATTGGAGTTGTTGAAGACTTGGCGGCAGTGCTTCAACATATATTTGGCTTACGTAAAAATTGAAGCTGTTGAAGACTTGAAGACCAATGCTCGAATAGAATTTGTGTCAAGGGGGAGATTTGTTATATTTTGGCTCAAATTCTAATTGGTAATTAAGTTGTGTTTTATTGTAATTCTAGTGGTTGAAGATTACTGGTAATTAGGATTTATTTTAATGAGTAAATATCTATTTTAGGTAGGAGATCTTATTGAATAAGGTTTATTCGTGACCAAGTATTTGGGTCTATAAATATAGACTAGGTTTAACCCTTTGAATTATGAGAGAACAACAGAATGAGAGAGAGGGGGAATTACTCTGGAGAGATGTAACCACTTTTAGGTTCTCTACAACTATTGTGAGTACGTTGTAGAGATTGATATTGTAGGGATGTTGGGAATAGTGTTTTAGTTCCACCGGGTCATGGGATTTGTACACCGAATTTTGGGATTACATGAGTTATCATGTATTTGTATTCTTCGTGTTCTCTACGTTGATAGTGGATTGTTCGTTTCTCTCGTCCGTGGAGATAAGCTATGTTGAACCACGTTAAATCTTGTCTCTTGTGCATGTCTTAGTCTATGTTGTTATCGCTTTGGTTATTTTGCTGCATACCAAATTTCTAACACGATTTCTGATCGCCTCGGCATAGGGTGGTACCTTGCCTTGAGGCTACCGCAGATTTTCACCGTATTCTTGAAGGTTGAAAACCCTATCATGATGTCCGGATTTCTGGTCGCCTTGACATCGAAAGGTATCTTGCTTAGAGACTGTCGGAATACCCTGATTTCTGTTCGTCTTGGCATAAGATAGTATCTCGTCCTGAGAATATCAAAAGATTCTCACCGTTGTCTTGAAGGCTGAAAACTTTAACATGATGTCCCGATTTCTTGTCCTGATTTTACCCCTCAAATTATTTTTATTATCATTTGACTTTCAGTTAAGTTATTCTTTTGACACATCGACAGTATATATTAAATATAATATATACAAATATAATTGTATTGCTAATCACGTGTATATATATATATATTGTTTGATATATTATACACATATATACATCAATAAATATAAATTGATACATATCAATATAATTAAAATAAAAAATTAAATTATTTAATATTGATTTAGACATACACGATGCAATATTCAACGTTCAATACGTATAGATTCCGATATCAATCATAGACTAAAATATAAAACAATTAAGAATGTTCAATATAACATAAGAATCCAAAAACTCATATTTATTTATCAATCAATGGATAAGCATGTCTACCATGACTTCGGAGAATCAAATCTTAAGCCACTTGTGAATCAGACAAAAAGTTATACAGCTTATGGCTTTGTCCTAAACCAAAGTTTAGTTGTGACTTTAACTTCAACTTTGTCGGTAAAGTTTAATATATTTAGTTACGGTTGCCTCATTTTTATGTTTGGTTTCGGCTTGATGACCTAAATTAATTAGCGTTGCCGAAAAAAAAATGTTTGGTTAAGCTTAGCTTTCCCGATTTTAATGCGTTAATAACAGCGTTAGGTTTCTTCATGCTATAATAGTTGGCCTGCTGGCTCTATTGAATCTATTAACCAACTTTATTTGTATAATGTTTTTAAAGAAAAAGTAAACTACGTTTTTTCTTTTCTTTGGACAACATCCATTAAAAACAAACACAGTACAACGGAAGAAAACAAAGAAACAGAGAAAAACAGCTATATACCCGAAAAAAGTCCAAAAAATGAACCGAGGGACAACAGAAACAAGAAAACAACATCAAAACTGCAAACAAACAAAAAAAAAGCAGCGAAAATAATGCGTGGAGAACTTATCAAGTCCGGCTAGAGAAGTCGCAACGAGAACAAAACCTGCAATCTAAATCTTCATCTGCATGTCGTTTTTGGAGTCGCAGAAGAGTAAAAATACTTATAAAAATGCGGATAGAGACAACCATCAACAAACCATCACATCAAGATGCTGAAATTACTGATGCCTGGTGGACAAAAGAGAAAGAACCGAAACCGGAATGCAAAGTCAATAGAAATCAACCGACGAAATGAGGAGGAACCTGACCAACCAACCACAAGAAACCACAGACCTGCAAGAACAGAGACCAGACAAAACCAACTAAGGCAAGAGATGGAAAAAAGAAAACGGAGGGGAAAAAGCTAGAGTTCTCCTTCACGCCTATTTCCCCTTCCACCTCACAAAATCGAGTCCGATCTAAAATCATGTTGTCGAAGAAAGAAGCGTCATCGAGTAGGCCGTCGAAAAGAAACAAAGCACTAGAAAAAAATAGAAGAAAATAAACAAACGAAAAACAGAGAAAGAAAGGGGAAGAAAGGGAAAAAAAAAAAGATAATATGCGAGGTCAACCGCTGTTTTTGATAGCAACTGATCGCCGCTCAAGAAAAGTAGGGTTAGGTTAAGTTTGGAAGGATGATTAATGTTAAATTACGTTTCTTTAATAAAAAAATATTAGGCTTAAGGTATCACAAACCCTTAAACTTTTAAAAAAAATCAATTAAATTTTTAAAATTTTTTGCGTTTTTTAACCAGTTGATGTAACATGTCGTGTTACAGTATTGTCATTTAACATTTTCAAATTTTTAATATTTTATTTAAAAAATTCTTTAAAAATTTTAAAAATTCTACAAAAAACTTATAAAAGTATAAAAATAGTTTTTTAAAAATCAGTAAACGTAACATGACAGTAGTGTATTAGGTGCAAAAAAAATTTAAAATTAAATTGATTTTTTTTAAAAGTTAAAGATTTTTTTGATACATTCCAAAATATTATTATTGTACGGTACGGCAAAGGGGTTTATGTCAAATGTGCTTAGTCAAAAGTTATTGTCTGATATTTATTAAATTTTCTTCTAGTTCGCACTATATTATTACCCGGCGGCCATGGAAACATGATCACCTTAAACAAATCAAAGAGAAGAGAAAGTCATGTCACTTTTGCAAATTGCAATAAGTCAGTGTTTTAGGGTTTTTCATTTTGTCTTCGACAAGTTCTCATACTATTTCATTAAAAAGTAAACTCCTTTGAAACATAATTATTACTAAAGCATGTGAAGCGGAGAGAGAGAGAGAGAGAGAGAGAGTAACGAATATTCAATTTTCAACTCTTTAAGTTAATTGTCAATTTAGACACTAATAATATTACAAAAGTAAATGATCGAATTTTGTAAAATTAAAGTAAATAGATTGAGATTTTCATTAATTAGTAGAGTTGTTAAGGATACTCATACTATCTTATTTTATATAAATTTAAAATCTGATTTTTGCCTTTGAAAAATATAATTATCTCTCTACTTTTAGTATACTGGAGGGACTAAAACCACCATTGGACCTAAAACAGATAACGCAATTATCCTTCCGCTCAGGCGGTCCTCAAAATGGTCAAATTGTTGTATAATCCTTCTAAAGATTATAAGATCCAAATTTAATCAAAGTAAAATTACATTTTAACTCCATTAGAGCCAAAATTTTCAAGTTTAGCCCTGCTTCCGCTGCTGCGAGATGATGTATCCTTTATAAGTAATCACAAAGAACACCTCCGAATGGCGAATACCCTCCGTTTTTATCCGCCGACACTCAAAACGTCGACGTATTCCGGTGGACAATCATAATTCATGACGTTAGAAACTTGCAGCAGCCACTGCGGCCGGGAAATATGGGAACCCAATATTCCTTTTCTTTTTTCCCCTCCAATTTTCATTTAAATTATCGTTTTTTTGGTGAAATAATTATTTTTTTAGAGAATAGAGATGGGTTTGGATGCATGCTGGTGAGCTTTAATATGAATACACCACCCTAACTGTCTTTTAATTAGGAAACTTTTAAATTTAGGCAATGAAATCATTAAACTGTTTTTGAAGTAACAGTTCGGTTCTAGAAAATATTTTTTTATCTTTATTTTTAGAAAATAATTTTTATTTTTAGTTTTTCAAAAATTAAAAAATATATTTAGTTAATAAAAATGAAAATTTGTTTTAAAAAATAAAATAATAAAAAAGCGTTTGGTATCTAGTTTTTCAAAATAAAAATAAACAAATAGTTACTCATTAAATAATTAAATTAAAATATAATTATTAGAAAAATATTATTATAATAAAAAGTAAAATATGATTAAAGAACAAAATTAAAATTGTGATTTGAACTCGAGTTAAATAGAGATAAAATTTAAAAACTCTTGTTTTCATGTTTTCAACTTTTCTAAAATATTTTCAATAAAAATAGTGAAAACATTTTTTATTTTTCAAAATTTCGCTTATTTTTTATTTTATTTTTTAAAAATTATTTTTAAATTTTACAACCAAACACGTTTTCTTCAACGTTTTCTATTTTCTAAGAAAATGAAAATAAAAATAAAAATAACCTATATTCTCTAGAATCAAACTAAATATAATTATAATTTTTAAAGCCTTTACATCTATTTCGAAGCAGTTATTTCAATAATTATATTTTTTTATTTATAATATTTATCATTCAAGAAATTCATCTTAATAGAGTTAACCCTCTTCTGGAGACTAATTACTCGTTGTTTTTTTCGCAAATGAAAAAAATGGTAGAATCCATTCTCTTGATGATTAACTATGTAGAACACACAAAAAAATAATTAACTAATGGTTTTCAAGCTGAATTGTTAGTATACCAGGGTGGCAATCGAGTGGGAAATAACTAAAAATCGTGGGGATTCAAACTGACGGGTGTAAGGAATAATCGAAATTTTCACCCACGGAGACGGGGACGAAACAAGTTTTATCACTAAATCTCAAATTGGGGATGAGGACGAGGTTGCTATATCCGAACCGTAGGGAACTGTACCTGTATAAATCACCGTGGGGATCCCCAAAAAATATCTACAAGTATCCCCGACATTTTACAAAGTTGGATGGCCATAAGGGTAATTTATCAATTTTTCAACAAAAATCTAATCTCTCTTAACCTAGTATGGCCAGCTGGAGTAAGTTTAGAAATTCTCCGTAAATTCCATAAAAATAAATAGAAAGTTATCTATACATCATTGTAAATATAATTCAGTCTAGTTCTGTTTAGAACACACAGTGATCGATTTCGATAAGTATTTTAAAAGATGGGATATTTGAATGTTGAAAGATCATACAAATTTGACATCAGATTTCTTATAAAACAGTTTTAGCAATGACTTTGAAAAATCACCAAAAATTCTACAAGATAAATCAGGAAGTGAGACTTGTTATATTTTTTTTATAACCATATGGAAGTCTAGATTCGTTTAAAACAAACGGTTCTTGATTTCGAGTTATGTATTAGGAGTTATTAATTTTTGAGTGAACAAAGATCACGTTTTGGTTGGAAATATTAGAAAAGATAATTTATATGGTTAAAAATATTATCGAATCTAATTCCTTTTAGAACAAACGGGTCATGATACCGTAAATTATTAGTTACATGTTTTCTTTTAAAGGTAGTACATGCTACCATGTTTCAATAGTTAACATTTTAATCATATTCTATAGTTTTGAAATGGTTTGTTTGTTGTTGACAAAACTAAATTAGTCATTTATGTTTATAATTTTGAAGATTTAATGTTGGATATTTGTTTTAATATATTAAGATTTGTTTATTTTTTGGATAGGGATTAATCGAAACCCGTAAGGATCGAAAGGAATGAGTATGATGACGAAAAAATCTTTGAAACATTTAATAGGTATTCCGCAAAATCATACCCGCAAGTGTTGGAGACGGAATGAGAAATGCAAAATCATCCCCGCCTCGTTGTCACCCCTAATCTGTATATTTCGCGATATTTTTTCACCGCTTCATTCCAATAACACTAATCTGTATTTTTAAAGGGTATAAGTATAATCAATTATTATCATAAATATTAAGAAGCTGCATTCGATTTACAAGAAGTAGAATTAATCAATATAAAACAGTATAATAATCTTTAGACAAATCCCATACACAGTCCAAGTAAGTCATAATAAATGTGAAGGGAGTTTGTACAAAATTTTCAATTAGTGTAATGTAAAAATCAGACGGGTAGTCGAATTGATCATATCATCAGTTTTTGATTTAACTGACTCAAAAATAATTAAATAAAACTAGTAAATTTGTAAAAAAAAAGGAAAATTAAAAGTGATCCATTTGGTTGAAATATTATTTTTACCCGGTTTTAGTTCTTAACAATTGATAACAGTTCAAATATTTTTATCCGGTTTTAGTTCTTAACAATTGATCATAATCAACGTTTTCGGTTAACTCGATTTGATTTTAGGTGCTTTAGTTAGTTTTTCGATTATAGAATCAGTTTTGTTGATTAATTCGACCTGTTGTTGGTTTTTGAATTTTAAAACCGGCAAAACCGGAAAATTGACATATACGTACTAATTTTAATAAATTAAGTCAGTGAGATATTTTAAATATATAATAATTATATTATATTTTTATTTAAAAATTAAATATTTTAATTAAATTGGTTTGATTGAAAAAAATCAACTGAAGCGATTGAAAAAAACCCATTACTCTCCGCTACATATAAAT
Organism: Hibiscus mutabilis; assembly: GCA_019671005.1. Lineage (NCBI taxonomy): Eukaryota > Viridiplantae > Streptophyta > Magnoliopsida > Malvales > Malvaceae > Hibiscus > Hibiscus mutabilis. Next base: position 11,696,563 of record CM033750.1, read on the forward strand.
TAAATTAAAAGTGATTAAAAGAATTGTTAAGTGAAATATATTTTAGTATTCTAATTTAATTATAAGATGATATTTTAATACAATTTTAAGTCTAAATAAATTTAATATTGTTTGATCCCGAATAACTTAAGAAAAATAATAACATGCTTTACCACTAGAACGACACAATAAATTCTAAACACATTTTAAAAGCACTAAATCTTTGCCGGTTTTTAGACCGATGTTTTTGTTATTTCGTACCTAGATTATTCTTATAGTTGATGGTCCGCAGTATAAGGCTGTTAATTTCCCAGACGTCCTCAACCTGAAAACTGTTGCATTGTTGGTGGGGAGATGAAATCCGTCGTGTTCATGAACTTGTACCTGTTGACGGGCTCCGGATCGACATGAATGAAGCATCGAATCTCTGTTCCGGGAAGTGCAGGATTCTGAAAGACAAGATTTGGCCAAATGGGAGTGGCCCTGGTTGGATCTGTTGCTTGGACTGCATGAACATAACAAAGACAAGATGGGACGAGCCACCATACAAGATAAATGCTTTAGGGTTGCAGGTACATTGGGTTCAAGATATATGCGGGCTCTATCCTGCTCTAGAGATCATACAAATTACTATTCGCCGAGAAATGAGTGTATCAATGGAAGAATGTCACCAAATCTGCTCAAAATGCTCTAGCTATGAGGTATAAACCTCTTTCATACCTCAACTATATGAGTTGTGCAAATAGAGAATTCAATTCTTGCTGAGAAGCAGTCTCATGGTGCTTAAACAGGGGAAAACATCAATTAAAGCACTTTTCCTGCTCGGTTCTTGGTACAGTATCTTCGATACGACACGATCCTTTGTGTCAAAGGGATAGTAGTTTACACGAACCGTTGAATGTGGTTAATATACATTTGTATCAGAGTACCGTACTACCAATGCAAAAGGTGGAATGATCTCCATGGAAGCTAGAATGACACCATTCACTCTCATAGTAACCTTTCCACATTCAATACCAACATGTTTTGTATATTTGATTTCAGGCCGAATAACACATGTTATATATACATATGTAATTCGGCGCGAAAACAAATATACAGAACATTTTGAATGCCTTATAAAGTTTTACTTCAAACTAAAACCAATCACAGCATTCGAATTCAAACTATATATACACATGTATAGCATCAAATAAGAAATTAGGAATCCTTTATATTCATTTCAAAACATTAGAGGCATTTTCATAATTTTACCAACATGTAAATATCGGAAAAACCCTATACATGTTTCCGTTTTCACATAAAATTGGGTTTGTTGCTATTAGGAAATCAATTAGCATACCCGGAAAACTCTTTTACTTTCTTCCACCATTTGCTGCTAGCCGAATCCCCATCTTCAGTCCCCCACTCATATGTCATCATGTTATTGATTGTGTTGTCAATTTTAACACTTGACCGCTAACTCCTACTTGCGGTGTTCATGATAGGTTAACCGTACGATTATATCGGTTAACGGTTACAATTAGTTATACACGTCTCTAACTCTCACCATTTTTACAATTTGTCATGCCAATATAAGGTTACTAACCGAAACAGATAAAAGTTCAAGTTTTTGAATACACATGAGTAAATGAGAGTAAGCCTGTAAACGAACCGAACGAACACGAACGGGATATGTTTATGTTCGTTCGTTTAATTTTAACCGAACAAATGAACGAACACGAACAACTAAACGAACATAATTTCTTGTTCGTTTGTTAAGGAATGTAGTTTGTTCGTGTTCGTTCATGTTCATTCGTTAAAATGATAAACGAACACAAACAAACGAACATAGATGGATATATGTGAATAAATTTAAACGAAAATAAAAGAACGAACATGTGTGAATAAACTTAATTTTTAAAATATATATATAATACTTTTGTTATGAAAAATAATAAATATAAATGGATATATGTGAATAAAATTAAAACGAACATGAATGAATAAATTACCAAACGTTTACGAACGTAAATGAACGAAACGAACCCTTTGTTCGTGTTCGTTCATTTAATTAAACGAACAAAAAATCTTGTTCATGTTCGTTCGTTTAATAAATAAACGAACTTCCTGTCAAACGTAAGGATGGCAGACATGTATAGTTTTACGGATTTCGCACTGCACCCGCCCCAGTTGGGGTGGGGATGAGTATGAATTTGGTGGGTAGTGGGCGGATGTGGATGTAAAAAGTCATACCCGTCATGGGTAGTGGGTAGGTGATGCGTTTGAAACCTTACCCGCCCCGTATCCGCCCGCCTTTGCATCCACCCGCCCACTAACTACCCACCATATGAATTTTGGACCATTTATGTTGTAAACTTTGATTATGCCTTTTATTATGGTGTTTTATGTACTAAGATATTGGTTTATTTTAAAATCTACGTTAATCCTTAAGTTTGTAAACTTTGAACTCAATTAATTTAGTTTTAGTTTATAATCAAGCTTGTATTCATTGTGTAAGATCGAGCTTAAATTAATCAGGTTGCAATTTTGTAATATGTGGTTAAGTAGAATTTATACAAGTGTAAATATGCTTTAGTTAAGTATAATTTATACCGGTAAAAATGTGCTTTAGTTAAGTTAGCGATCATTAGTTAAGTTAGCAATCATTAGTTAGTTAGCTGTAGTTAAATTTATACCGGAATAAATATATTATATATATACACTTAATCAATCAATAAAGTATGCAAAGTTGTACTCTTCTTTACAAAAATAAATGGTTTATTTTTACATAATTCGATATTATTGATTGCTTGTAGACGAATACGGGTTGGGTGGTGGATGTCCAGTTGGATAGTGGGTGTGAGGATGGATTTGAGAATTTACCCACGTGGACGGGTGTGGATTTGAAAATTATACCTGCCATGGGTGGTGGGTAGGTGGTGGATATAAAAATTTTAGATGGGTATGGGGATGGGGGAGGGGTATCCGCACCCGTTCCGCCCGATTGCCATCCCTAGTCAAACGGTCCACGAACAGTTCGCTGAACGTTTGATTCGTTTACTTCCTACACGAGAGGTTAAGCATATTTATTTATAGATGAAATGCAAAGGAAACTATATTGACTAGAAAATTAAATTACATTGGCCAACTTATTTTACGCTAATCGAATATAGAAAAATAAAAAAATACTTCCTATAAAATGAATTGCTCCAATCAAACGCACCCTGGGTTCACAACGTATTGGACTAACCGGCCCAATTTAATTAAATTTTATTCTCCGCTATGTAAGTAAAGGTTAATGGATAAATAAAATAGGCATAAAGCACAAGAAAAGCCCCCTAGCGTTTGTTTGGATAATTATTTTGGCATATATTTTTTTGAAGCAATTTAATATTTAGTGTTTATTTTAGGTAAAATAATCTTTTTATAAATAAAAACTGTTAGTCAACTAATGGTAAATAGTTTAAAATTATTTGACAAAATGTCTCGTCAAAAAAAATTATATTGTATAAAATTATTTTAACTGATGTGACATTCTTTCAAGTCAACACATTTATTTATATGTTATTGCCACGTTAACGTACACTACCATCTAAGTTTGTCACATCATTTCAAACCATTTACCATTAGTTGACTAACAATTTTTATCCGCAAAAGGGTCAGTTTTACCTAAAATGAAACGTTGTGGTTAAATTATTTTAAAAAAAGAATAAGGGTCAAAATGACTATTCAAACAAATATTAGAGATATTTTTAACCTAATGCCAATAAAATATTAGTCCTCCCTCGTTTGCAAATCATCGTGGTTTGTAGAGTTATCATCCTATATCAAACATAATCATTGATTTAAAAAATATTAGCGATTCAAATTATAACAAACAAATATTTTTAAGGATAAACATCAAAAATACAAAAAAAAATATTTGTCAATGTAGGTGAACTTTTATTTTTTAAAAAGCATATACATGAAATTAGAATTTGATTTAATCTTTACGAAAGCACTAAAACGTTTTTTCTTCAGAAAACAATAACGAACCTTGACAGTAAATATTAGGGTTTAATTAAAATTTTGAAGGACTGAATGATAATTTTAAAAATATTGGAGTCTAATTAAATATTTTAAAATGTAGGACGTTTCATGAGAATATCCAAAATTTTGTAGAGGCATAATTAAAATATTAAAAAAGAATTTGATAAAAATAAAACAAAATTTTAGGGTTAACTTTTTTTAACTTTTTAAGAGTTTAATGAAAATTTCTCAAATTTTTGGGCTTCCTAGGCGAGCAAACGGGCCTCTCTGGGCATGTTTGGTTTGACTTTTTGCGTTTGAATTTTTAGGGTTACGGTCATTTCAAGTTCATACCTTTTTAAATTTAAACTTTTTGAGTTCAGTTTTGAGGTTGAGTTTAGATTCGTTTTACATTAGATGTAATTATAAATACATAATATAAATAGTTATAATTGTATTCCAATCTTAATTATTAATTTACTATTATTTTAAGTAAATGTTTGTTTAATTTGTAACATAAATCTAATTATATTTTTATTAAAATTATTTATCCTGAGTAATAAAAGTGTAAAGGCCTTTTTTTCATGGGATTCACTAATTAGCCTAGTGGCTAAGGATGCTCATATTGTCCCATCTTATATGGGTTCGAATCTTGACATGTAATGTTTTTATTTAATAAAAAAAGGTTCGATAACAGTATAGCGCAGAAATTTATTGACGAAGTAATTAATAATTTAATTAGATAATATGTAATATATAATTTTAAATTTAACCATCTCTGATATTATTTATATATTAATTAAGATTCATTTTTTTATTTGTTATCGAGTGTTTTTTACTTTTTAAATTATAGTATTTTACCTTTTCTATTAAACATCTATTGGAACGTCTTTAAAAAGATTTTCTTTGATGTAACTCCGAAATTCTAAAGCTAGGCAAAAATGTTGACAAATCGGTACTTCAGATAGGGATTTAACTCGAAACCAGTTCATAATAAGTTGAAAAGATATTGATTTGAAGGGTAAATTACACAAGAAGTCACTAGTTATAGATTTAGTAACAAACATGTCACTCTTCTTTTAAAGGTAATAATTGAATTAATCAATTATAGGTTTAGGAACAAATATCACTTTTCTTTTAAGAGTAACAATTCAATCCCTCAATCACTCAATTATAGGTTTAGAAACAACAAAGTTACTGAATTACAATTTTGTGACAAACAAGTCACTGTTATTAAAATTGAAATAGAGCCATGGTATAATAACAATTTTAGTCCCAAAATATATATTCTATTAATTTGGTTCTAATTCGAAATAATTTAAAAAAAAATTAATCATTCATATTTAAAAATAATTTTATTTGGGTGTCAAAAACACAAATAATATTAAAAATGAAATATTCGAGTAAAATAACCCAAGTAATATGGAGGTGCATTGGGACTGGACAAAGACGATGCTCTCCACTATTTCCAGCAATGGTTAGACAGATTAGGTATTTGGGTATCCCTCTTTACCTTTGGAATTTTTTGCGGTGAAATGTGTAATTTAAGGCTAAAAATGAGGTTAACATGTTCTATAGGTAGCAAGTTTGTATATAAATTCTTACGAGGTTTGTACATAAATATTTACAGTAACTGTAATAAAAACGGTATATACATAAAGTATTACTATGTAAGGATTTGTGTACCAACATAAATACTACAAGAAAACATATTTTCTTACAGGAATGATGACAATTTCAGTATGAACAGAAATTATTACCCATTAGACATAATTTGTTACAGAAGTGGTAATAAAAAAGGTACGTACCGAAATCATTACCCGTGATAACCAAAATCAAAAGGAGCTCAACATAGGGTAAGCATTTGTGTACATACAGGTTGGCCTACAAGAAAACATATTTTCTTACAGGAACGATGAGAATTTCAGTACGTACAGAAATTATTACGGAATATACATAGTTTGTTACAGAAAAGGTAATAAAAAATGTACGTACCGGAATCCTTACCGGAGATCACCAAAACCAAAAGGAGCTCAACTTAAGGTAAGCATTTGTGTACATACATGTTGGCCTACAAGAAAACATATTTTCTTACAGGAACGATGACAATTTCAGTACGTACAAAAATCATTACCCAATATACATAATTTGTTACAGAATTGGCAATAAAAAAGGTACGTACAGAAATCATTACACAAAATCACTAAAATTAAAATGAGCCCAACTTAGGGTAAGCATTTTTGTATATACCAATTTGACTACAAGAAAACCCATTTTCTTGCCAGAAAGATGAGAAATTTAGTAGGTACAGAAATTATTACATATTATACATAATTTGTTACATAAATTGTAATAAAAAGGTATGTGCCGAAATCCTTACACGAGATCACCAAAACCAAAAAGAGCTCAACTTAGGGTAAGCATTTGTGTACATACAGGTTGTCCTACAAGAAAACATGTTTCCTTACAAGAACGATGACAATTGTAGTAGGTACAAGAATTATTACCCAATATATATAATTTGTTACAAAAGTGGTCATAAAAAAGGTACGTACCGAAATCCTTACACGAGATCACCCAAACTAGAAGGAGCTCAACTTAGGGTAAGCATTTCTGTATATACAGATTGGTCTATAAGAAAACCAATTTTCTTACTCGAACGATGAGAATTTAAGTAGGTACAGAAATTATTATGGAATATACATAGTTTGTTACAGAAATGGTAATAAAAATGTACGTACCAAAATCCTTACACGAGATCACCAAAACCAAAAGAAGCTCAACTTAGGGTAAGCATTTGTGTACATACCGGTTGGCGTACAAAAAAACATATTTTCTTACAGGAACAATGAAAATTCCAGTATGTACAGATATTATTACTCAATATACATAATTTGTTACAAAAGTGGTAATAAAAAAGGTACGTACTGAAATCATTACACGAGATCACCAAAACCAAAAGGAGCTTAACTTAGGGTAAGCATTTGTGTACATACAGATTGGCCTACAAGAAAACATCTTTTCTTACTAGAACGATGAGAATTTCAGTAGGTACAGAAATTATTACAGAATATACATAGTTTGTTATATAAATTGTAATACAAAATGTACGTATCGAAATCCTTACCCGAGATTACAAAAATCAAAAAGAGCTCAACTTAGGGTAAGCATTTGTGTACATACAGATTGGCCTACAAGAAAATATATTTTCTTTCTAGAACAATGAGAATTTTAGTAGGTACAGAAATTATTACGAAATATACATAAATTGTTACAGAAATAGTAATAAAAGCGTACGTACTAAAATCTTTACCCAAGATCACCAAAACCAAAAGAGCTCAATTGTAAGCATTTCTATACATACAGATTGACCTACAAGAAAACCTATTTTCTTACAAGAACGATGAGAATTTTAGTAGGTATAGAAATTATTACTGAATATACATAATTTGTTTCAAAAATGGTAATAAAAATTGTACGTACTGAAATCTTTACCCGAGATCACCAAAACCAAAGGAGCTCAACTTAGGGTAAGCATTTGTGTACATACAGGTTGGCGTACAAAGAAAACATATTTTCTTATAGAAATAATGACAATTTTAGTACGTACAGAAATTATTACCCAATATACATAATTTGTTATAGAAGTGGTAATAAAAAAGGTACGTATCGAAATCATTACACGAGATCACCAAAACCAAAAGGAGCTCAACTTAGGGTAAGCATTTGTGTACATACATATTGGCTTACAAGAAAACATATTTTCTTACTAGAACGGTGAGAATTTTAGTAGGTATAGAAATTACTACATAATATACATAATTTGTTACATTAATGGAAAAAAAGGTACGTACCAAAATCCTTACCCGAGATCACCAAACCCACAGGAACTCAACTTAGGGTAAGCATTTGTGTACATACAGATTGGCCTACAAGAAAACCTATTTTCTTACTAGAACGACGAGAATTTCAGTAGGTACAGAAAATATTACATAATATACATAATTTTTTTTACAGAAATAGTAATAAAAAGGTACGTACCGAAATTAGTACACAAGATCACCAAAACCAAAAGGAGATCCACTTTGGGTAAGCATTTGTGTACATACGGACTGGCCTACAAGAAAACATCATTTCTTACAGGAAGGATGACAATTTCAGTACGTACCGAAATTATTACCCAAAATACATAATTTGTTACAGAAGTGGTAATAAAAAAGGTACATACTGAAATCCTTACACGAGATCACCAAAACCAAAAAGCGCTCAACTTAGGGTAAGCATTTTCTTACCAAAACCAAAAGGAGCTCTACTTAGGGTAAGCATGTTCTTAAGCTTTAAGATTTCTCAGAGCTCCCAAAATCTTTGATTCTACCTCGGTGGACAAAAAATGCAAAGATTTTAGCTCCATTTTTTATGGACTTCAATTTGTCTCCAGAGTTGAAGCAAATGTCCTAGTTTGCATCTCTACGATCACTGTCATCGCGATTGTGCTTCATTGCATCGCAAACTGAGGAAACCTTTCGGACCACAAAAGATGAGATAGTTAGATTAACTGCTGAATTTGATCATCCATGTACGTTGCCAGAATCATCATCTCAGAAGGATACCAAACGCAACGTTCGAAACCCGCAAAGGAAACAAGTGAAACGAAAACAAAATCAGAAAATTCAAGTGTCAACCTCAAGAACCTACCACTGTTTGTTTTGTAATCTTGAGGGCCATAATAAAAACACGTGTCTACGTTTGAAGCTTCAACTTCCAACACCTTTGCGTGGGACAACGTCAAGTTGTTTTGAAGACGACACAGAAAGTACGAAAGATCAAAACATGTCCGGCCTAATCGAAATGTGAGTCATTATTTTTTTATTCTAGTATGTGTCTGTCGCAACCCTTTTTAAGGGTCCCGACTATTTTTTAAATAAAATAAATAAAAACCAAAACAACAGAGTCGCCACCAATCTTTTTTTAAAGGTGTGATTGAATCACCTAAAAATGGGACATTTTAATAAAATCATTTTTATTTTACTAAAACAATAATTTTGGTCTGCGAAAACTCAAAAATAGGTTCTGGAGTCGGTTACGCGTGGGGAAGGGTTAGCACCCCTACAACGCCCAAAAATTGGTACCTAGCCGATTACAAAAAAGTTTTAATGTCGAAATTTGCAAGTTTGTGTAAAATTTAAACTATTGTCCATTTATGAACATGATTCTATTTTAACAGTCCTACCATCTGGAGAGTAAACTTTAATCACCGCCAACACTTTTGGCGCTAACTCGTTACCTTCTTTTGGTAGGACACCACATTAATTATATTTCACTTTTTTAACAAGTAATCACAGAAATAATTAGTGTGTTGAAGCTTTTATTTATTCTATGTTAGTGATTATTAGCCTAAGGAATTGTCTAAGTGAATTTTAAATATTAGGGTTTAAATATGATTAAGTGTATTTTATGATTTTTGGGTGATGAGAATTTTATCAAACTTTAAGGCTCTAAATTAAACTAAGGCTATAACACTAGAGAACCTAAACCTATGAGTTTTACCTAAACTAATACTTTAATTAAAAAAACAAACAGTTAAATACCTTAAATTAACGATATAAAGGTAACATTAATTCAATTTACAAAATTATATAAAATATGGAGAAATAGGAAGGAATTTAATAAAATGTTAAATTATGCCTATCCTTCTCGAAATTGAGTCAACACACACGGTGTTCGAACCATTTTTATAAAAACTTTAATTTTGAAGAATGTGATAAAAATAGGTGGCTCAAAAAAAGAAGATATTAGTAACCAAATTAAAAGCAAATTTTTAAAAAATGTACCAAGTCTATTTAAAAGAGCTTTATGGAATAAAAATGGTGTTGAGATTTAATAAAATTAAATGGCCAACTTTTGTTTAAAATGGGTACAAAGTCCAAAAACAACATTCACCCACTTTTGTTTAAAATGGGTACAAAGCCCAAAAACAACATTCACCCACTTGTATTTTAAAACAAAGATCAAACACCTTATTTTAAAGAATTCATCAAGTGTTCATGTAAAAAATTGAAAATGGAGAACAAGGATCTTTAAAACTTTAAAAAGGGTTAGATTGCTCCAATTATAATTAACTTCGAAATAAAAAGAAATAAATAAAGAACAAAAGAACAAGAGCAAGATACCTAAAAGCCAAACTATTCCTCATGTATTCAACTTGAAAATGCCAATACAAACTTGAGAATTTTTGTGTGATTTTCGGATGCCTCTAGTGGTGTGTGTTTACAAGTGATAGAGATGAGTTTATATAGGATTTTTCATCCGAAAATACATGGAAATTCAACCAAAAAATCCCAAGAATCAAGTAAAATTATTCCCCTAATTTCTTTAATTTAATTCCAATATTTCCCTCTTCAAATTTGGATCAAATTAGTTTCATCCTTTCCTTGTTTTGATTCGAATTAGAGGAATTAATGGGCCGCTCTTTCCCTTTTCTTTCAAATCAAATTGACCACCTTAATTGCTTTCCATTTTCACAAGCTTCATTTCCTTTATTTTGCAGGTTGAGGCTGCTTGGAGCAGCATGCGGGGGAGGGGGGAGAAAGGTGACGCGTGGGGTCCACCAGCTCTCCTCTTTCTTGATCCAATCTAAACCGTACTATTTGGATCCAACGATTAATAATTAAATGCACATGGGGAAAAAGATGTTATTTAAGGTTTTTTATTTGGGCAAATTGGGCTATTAAATTGGTCTTATTTAATTTAAAATGGACCTTTTTACTTAATTTAATTAGACCTATATTAAATTAAATTGGACCTCTTTATTTGCTTATTGGACCCTTTATTTTTTGGCTTTCTTTTTAGGTCTCTAATAATTAAAATAAAAATGAAATTAAAAGAAAGGGTAAAAATCACGTGACTACAGTGTCATGGTATTATAAGTTAACGCGCGTTTGCTTCTATGTTTAACATAGGACCAACCATATCTTTGGAATGAAAACGATGAAGTTTACAACAAAGCTCCGGTTGCGACATCCATGATAATATTTCATTAGATCCATCTATTTTTAAATTATATTTTTTGTCAATACCAATGCGTTTCGTGCTGCTTACAATATTTAAATTTATGTCTTGCAGTACCTAAATTTTATAAGTTAGAGCATCTTGATGCATTTCTTTTTGGTGAATTGGAGAGTAAATAACTGAAAGTGCAACCGTGCATCTTGTACTTCCATGTTTTGGCAAGGTCACATTTAATGGCTCACATCTTTCTAGATTTGCCTACAGTTATTCAATTCACGTTTTGAAGCAACTGTGCTTTTATGTTATTTCTTGTCGTGCAACTATAATCCACTTTTGGCTTTGAGCCACCAATGCTTAACATTAAATTATGTTTTGATGCAATCTTTGCATACCCTTAGTAGCATACAACTTTTGAAGATTGTTGTTCACATTTATTCAATTTTAGACTTCCATGTGATCCATTTTACAATATGCCAAATAACGAATATGCACAATAATGAATATGCCCAATAACTTTTGATAGCTTTCTTGTTATTGTATTAGCTTTGGGAGCCTGTTTATATACCATCTCCATCAATTTCGGCATTAGAAGTTTTTAGGAAAATAAATAAAGCTCATCGAATGTGTTTTTAATACATTTCTAACATTTGATTAAGTACAAAGGTGTAGTATGTCTTCTCCGTAATTGGTCACGTAATATTACAACTTTCATCATGCTTCCAATAAATACAAAAGAGTTTGGGATTGGCATTCTCCTACTTGTAATTATTGCTCTAAATATACGCAAAAATGCAATTAAGGGAGAATGATTTTGTGGCATTCTGATGCCCATTCAAAAAATAGCAAAAAAAATACCTAGTTGGACAAAATATGATCAAACCTATCTCGGTAAGAAGCATACAAAAACAGGGTCCAAAATACCTCCTAACCTGTTCATCCAAAAAATGAGCATTTGTAGTTCTCTCACACCAACTTCAATTTGTTAATGACAAACAAACATTTCTGAAGCCTACGGATAGAAAGTTGAAGACAATGACGAGTTGATAATTATAAGGAACAAAACAAACATAATTACTCACTCAACATTGTGGTCGAAGAATGCTTGCACGGTTTTGGAATGGACGTGAGTTAACCTCTACAACATGTGCCATCACAGCATTTGATATTTCGCGCATTTTCTTAGTTTGATCATTATTTAGGAGATCATACAGAACAAACATGCGGTCTCATTCCCCAACACTCTATATAAAAAGACGTTAACAACTCAACATAAGTCAAAGATGGAAGTTTTATTCACATCACACTAATAAAGACGTAGTAAACTACGTATGCACGTACCACAACCTCTAAACGTTTCCTATTCCAAAGTTGCATCTAGTTAATGCAAAACATTTCGTAGTCATCTTTGTGTTAAAACATAGTTCTTTAAACCACATATTATTATTAGTAGTAGGCAAGTGGAAGTAGACTGATTACACATATCTAAACTTTAACAACTATATACCCATTGGTTTGATGTTTGAGTTTAGGCACCACCACGCGAAGTTCGGTCAATGGCATCCGTGGTGAGCCAAACACTTCTACGAACTTTTCATCCAAAAAATATTCACCTAATGTTTTAAGCTACATGTACAAACACACAGATTTTTACAAACTATTTAAGATCATGCATTATGTTAAGTACTTCTAAGTTTAAGCTTAGTACCATTTTTTGAACAACAGACACTCTTGCAGCATTGCCTCGAGTAGTAGGTAAGCTGTCTAGTATCTTAGTTTCCCCATGATCCATATCCAACAGACACATATACTAGTGAGTTCTATTGTCATTAATGGGGATGAATATCTGCATAGAGCAGTTCAATAATGATTGTTACTCAAACGAGAACTACTTATTAAATTTCAAAATTTTTCTACAAATATAAGTTCCTTCTTACCGTTTTCCAGTCCGTAATGTTCCCAAAATGTTTGAAAGTCAGACTCCAATAATTAACAATCTTTGTAGCATCCAATATACCAGATTTCAGCTGATCTTACAAGACAAAAATTATTATTCAACATGTTTGGAAAGTTGTTTATGTTTATTGTTAATATACCAAAATTATTAAATGTTTAACATACACTTAATGCGCAAGTTAGATACCCTCTCCTTCTTTTAGAATCGGTCCTTAAATCGTCAACAATAATCGTCCACCCAACAGCATCAATAACATAAATAGCACAAAAAACATATGAACTACTTCAGTAAACTTCATTAATTAAAATAATATGACTTTATTTTTTAAAGCATTCAATACACTATACTAACCATTAAATTAACCCAACATCTGAGTCGTAACGTATCAGCATCGCTTACAGTGATGTACATGTGTCCAAAATTAATGAGGATTTTGCCGCACACATACAAAAACGTCAAAATTATATTCAGCGTAACTAAATTTCAGCATTACATGTATTGCATACCTTTCGGGCAAATGCGTATTCGTATGTAGTCACACGTGCCTCTGGCTGACGCCCCAACTCCATCGGTTATTTCAACATAGCTCATTATCTACAACGCTTAAACATTTCATGTGAAATATTGAATTATATTAAAGAATTAAACTATTTAATAACTATTTTAAATAATACAACTTCTACCAATATATATAAAATGTGTCACAAATTTAATTAAAGTAACCATAGCATCAAGAATTAAAAACGATTTACGTTGTAAATCAACGTCAACAAACTCATCCGTTCATATGATGTTCTACTAAAATGGCAAATGCCATTCACACGTAATAACTGAGTTCACATTACAAGCACTCAACTTATTGCCGACATTACATAATATAAAGAAGCTCAAAAAGACACTTCTTTTGTCAGGTCAGTTAATTTATGTTTCTAGTTTTCATTCCTACACAGTTTTCCTTTGCCACTAACCTTTGATGATGCTTCCAAGATTGGCTTAATCTACAAATTAACATAAAGATTGTAATTACTAAAAAAACTCGTACATTAAAAATACTGAAACATTGATAAAAATAAAAAGTTATACACTTTATTGCTGATTATACATTCTTCTTTTTTGCAGCCACAACGTTGTCATCCTTCACACCAGTGACATTGTCTACCAACACTTCAGCATCAATATCAACTCCATCTTTCAGGTCTGACTCTTTAACTTTTCTTTTCTCTACCATTGCTTCGTCTTCCTCAAGGCCAATGTTAAATTTTGCATCAATTTTACGCAAACATTTCTATATGTACATCATGTTGGCAACCAAACCCGGAACATGGTCAACCACGTTATTCGATTCATCCTTTAGTGTCTCCAAAGTATCTTCAATTTTATTTTGCTTTTGTTTACCAGCTTGGAGACTCCATTTGATTCCACTCAATTCTGAAATGACCTTCTCCAACACCTCCAAAATAACATCATTAAAACAACTCGTCCTTTCACCTTCTTCGTCTTCACTATTATCTGACCCTAAGTACCTGCAAAAATCATCATTAACTTATTTCATGTCATTTCATTCCATTATAGAATACAAAATTTAATAACGTACTTACTTTAATTTTTTTAGCAGGATGATCTCCCTTTAAGCAGGAAACAAGCTTGCCTACTTCTTTCTTCCCCCATGCATGGATGCGACCAACACGGTTAGCAGCAGCAGAGCCTCTGCTCGAAATTCCACTCCAATAATCAAAGAATCTTACCTACATTTAATATTACTCACAAAATTATTATCAAATTAAAACTTTTAAATTACGTAACACTACAATGAAACATCCTTCTAAAAATACATTACCTATAGGATAGCAATGCATCTGGTCATGTAAGCCTGACCTGCACGATCTTTAAATTTGGCTACCCTATCAATCAACCTCTCATACGCATATTTACACTAATTCAGTTTTCCATTCAACTCAGCTGAGCCCAATAACTTCATATGTTCTAAGGAAGGCACGATGTTCGCGTTTGGACATATGAAGACACCAACAATGTACAACAACAACCGTACTTTCAATTGATCCGCTCAAAATCACCACTTAGTATCTCCCTTT
The DNA here is from genome assembly GCA_019671005.1 of Hibiscus mutabilis. NCBI lineage: Eukaryota > Viridiplantae > Streptophyta > Magnoliopsida > Malvales > Malvaceae > Hibiscus > Hibiscus mutabilis. The sequence goes on from CM033750.1 coordinate 11,711,587, forward strand.
CAAGTTCATGATATGTTACCTTATTACTGATTTTATGCTTCAGAACTAGTTCTTTTCCACTAAATTTCCTCATAACGTGTACAACGTCAACACCTTCATTCTTTAGCCCAAGTACAGCCTCCACATCTTCTATCATTAAAGGAATTTGTGTCCATTAAATTCCATCATAGATCTCTCGGCATCAAATTGCTCACCTAACTCGCGATGAATTGCTTGAGATTTTATTCCAAGCAAAGGGCTAAAACCTAATTCTGTAACAACACCATCAATCTTCAACCTCTTCATCTCTTTAAACAAAATCAGCAGCTTCTTCATGCTATACCTTGACGACATCTCCTACGACATATAATACAACAATATTTACTTCAATATTACGCTTAAATTTATTATTTAACAAAATTTTTAAACTCTAAACACTTTCTCTAACAACAAAGATACACTCACACTGACCTCATTATCTTCTTCCTTTAATTTGCCTTTTGCTATCTGTCATCAAGGTTTTAAAATTTAAAATAAAAATAATTTTGAAATAGTTTGGAAATTGCTAATGGAATTTTTGAAAATAAGGTATTCAAAAGAGATAACACCCGGAGACCGGGATGACACTCCTAATAGAATACAGGGTAAAAATTTTAAAACAAAAAAGATGGATGGAGTCACCACCGGCTACTTCGGTAGGCCAGACACCATTAAAAAAATTAACCAGAGATTTAAAATTTGGGTCTAGGAGTCTGTTACGTGTGAGGAAGGGTTAGCACCCCCACATCACCCAAAATTGGTACCGCGTTGATTTTGTGTTGTCATTTGCAAGAAAATAAAAATTCAAGTTTTAATTTAAAATTTAATCCCAAAAAAATACATGTGATTCGAACATCCTAACCCGCAACCCACGATACCAAAAGAGATGACCCCCGAAGATTCGGGACGACACCCACTAGAATATCGGGACCTCGAGTACTAAACTAGATTAAAAGAATTAATGAAACATAACATTTTAATATGTATGGACGAAACATGATAAAATTAAAGGTAAATAATTAAATAAACACACAAATGTAAATTGCGTAAATTAAATTACTAGAAAAAATAAATGCGTAAATTAAAGTGCGAGAAAAGTAAATGCTTAAATTAAATTATCCGAAAAAGGATCGGATTAAACAAAAATAAGTAAATAATGAAATATAAATAAACAACAACATATAATGTAATGTAATGTAATGTAGTGTAATATAATATAATATAATATAATATAATATAATATAATATAATATAATATAATATAATATAATATAATATAATATAATATAATATAATATAATATAATATAATATAATATAATATATAAGCGTATAATACTTATAACATATATTAAATAGATATATAATATAATATACATAATATACGTATAGCATATATATTAATGTAATATATATATATATACACATAACTTTAATATGGTGATATATTTAATATAAACAATATAAGGATTAAAATGCAAAATACATAAAACAAAGGTGCTAAAAATATAAAAAGAAAAAATTAAGCGCATAAACTTAAAAAACAAAAAATGAAATATGGAAAAGGACCAAATTAAAAAAACTAGAAAACAAAGGAAAAATTAAAATAAATGCAAAAATAATAGGAAAATAAAACTACAGGGACCAAAAGTGCAATTGGTCCCTGGATGAAAACGTAGGCGGGATGAAAGTGAAGGGAACAAGAAAGTAATTAATCAATTTCCCAATATGCGCGGATCCTCCTCTAATCCGGGTCACCGCGCGGGTCGAGTCACGCCAAATGGTGTCGTTTTGGGAGGGGCGTTTAAAAACAAATAAGGGTTATATTTATTTTAGAAAAATAGATTTAAAATTAAAAACCCTAAAGTTTTCATCCTTTCCTCTGCTCAAATAAACGGTGGCCGCTTCTCCACTCATTGCACGCCGTTCATCGGCCGCTCAGCCTCACAGCGGAGGACAAAAGCCTCCCACAGTCGGCAGGTATAATTCATTCTTTGCTTTTTGCTCTGATTCTAATTGAAAACACACACACACAAAAGGTTTTGATTTAAAACCTAAAATTTCAATTTTGAATAGATCTCTTATTTTTAAAAACCATGAAAGAACTGGAAACTACCTTTTTATTCCACTCCAAAAGCCCTTTTCTTTTTATAGATTTTTCTTGAATTCAAGTTATATAAATATATATAACCCCCCCTTATATTGAGTTTTCTGGGTTTATATAAACCCGTTTGTACAACGAAATAAAAAATCACTCCTTAGTTTTGGTTGACTGCAGGTCTGACCGGATTTTAGGGGATATTGCAGGATATGACCGAGGGTATGGACGAAGGTATGGCCTGACAAAATAGAGGTATGGCTCGGGTTAGGCAATGGGTTGTTAGATTAGCTGTAGGGTTTGATTTGGGGTTAAATTGATTTTTGGATTATGTTTAATTTTGGGTTTATTTAGGGTCTAGTGGCCGGAAGAGGCAGTAGGACTGGCGGCAGCGGCGGCGGCAACACTAGTGGCAGCGGCGGCGCAGATGGAGTTTGAATGGCTGGAGGCTACTGTTAATTAGGGTTAGGGTTTTTTGGTAAATAGGTCGGGTCGTGGGTACATGGATTTGGGTTTTATATTGGGTTTGGGCTAAATGGGTCATTGTAATTGGGTTGAAATAATAATACTGTGTTAACGGGCTTTAGGTATTTGGGATGTTGGGTTTTTGGGTTTGGTTCTGGGTTACCCAGATAAAAATGGGTTATGGCAGCTGCCCCTCTTTGATTATTGTTGTGTAACGACAATAGAGCAAAGACTAAGAATGACCCGCTTTGTCTGGTCTGGCTGATCATCTTCCCTCTTAACGTATGTCTTTTTTCTTCGGTAGATCTTCATTCTTTCTCTTCGACGCAGGTCTTCTTTCTTGACTTGTATGCTCTACTTTGTTACCTTTGGGGAAGCAAAATCTTTAAAATTGGGGTTGTCTGTTAAGGAAGCAAAACGAGAGTGACTTGCTACCTTATTGATGACGAGATAATACCTAAAGAAAATTCGACCCATCTGAAACATTGACGAAGAGGCAGGGTCTACAAAATTCGATCCAGTTGTAACACTGATGAAGAGGCAGGATTGGCGAATGAAAGTTCTGATGTCTGATCAAGCTACAACTCTGACGAAGAGGCAAGATCAAATGATTGAAAGATCATTTTGATTTTCTTCTTCTTCTTCTTCTTTTTTTTGCTTTTTTGCATTTTTTTGCATTTTTTTCTTTTTTTTTCTTTTTTTGCTCTTATTTACTATTAATAAAGATAAATAGTTGAAAGTTAGTAAATTTTGACCAAGCTACAACACCGACGAAGAGGCAAGATCTAAAGTTAGTAATGTTAATCTAGCCACGACACTAGCGAAGAGGCAAGATCAAGAGTTAGTGAATTTGGTCTATCTACAACACCGACGAAGATGCAAGACTGAAAGTTAGTAAATTTGGTTCAGCTACAACATCGACGAAGAGGCAGAACCGAAAGTTAGATTTGACCAAGCTACAACACCGACGAAAAGGCAAGGTTTGAAGATTTGATCCAGCTACGACTCTGACGAAGAGGCATGATCTGAATTTGGCAAATTTGGTTTAGCTACAACACCGACGAAGAGGCAGAACCGAAAGTTTACAAAGTTGGATCTATCCACACCATCAACGGAGGGATAAAATTGAATTTCAGCACTTGGACTCCACTAGACCATCAACGGAGAAGCAAAATCAGATGACAGCAAATTGAACATAGCCACACCATCAACGGAGGGACATGATCAGATAAAACTTAATTTTCTTTTGATTTTGAATTTTTTCTTCTTCTTTTGAATTTTTTCTTTTTTTTGATTTTTTCCTCTTTTTGTTTCCTTAGATTTTGATTTTTTTTACTTTTTGCTCTAAAATTTTGTTTTTATGTTTTTTTACCTACAACTATTAGGAAGAAACAAGATCCGAGGAAGAAATTTGGTTTAGTTGTACCATCAACAGAAAAAAAGACCTGGACAAAAATTTGATATGTTGCACCATCAACGGAGAAGCGAGATCTAGAAAATGCAGGATCTGCTACATCACTGGCGAAGAGATTAGATCCACAGAAAAATTTGATCTGTTGCACCATCAACGGAGAAACGAGATCTTCAAAATTTGATCGGCGAAGCGAGATCTGAAAGAAGGTTTGGATCTGTTGCACCATCAACGAAGAAACGAGCTCTTCAAAATGTCTAAACTACTACACCATCAACGGTAAAGAAAAATCTAGAAATGTTGGTCTATCACCAAAAACGAAGATAAAACCCGAAAAAAATTACTTCTGTTGTTCTACTGGCAACTTGAAAATAAAAAAAAACATTAATTAGTAAATGTTCAAAAATTTTGTCAATGATATCCTCTATTTGGAGGTTCCAATTCTTTTGTGTATTCGGCCTCCTTCAGGACTAAAAGTCGACCATTGTGTCTTTGCCCCAGATGGTTGAAGATATTCAGTCTCTTTTTTGGACCTATTTGTATGTATAAGCAAAAATAAATGCATCTTCAATGTATGTGTCTATTCTAAATGTGTGGTGACTTTGGTGTATGTATTAAATCTAAATGCATGATGATTTTCAATGTGTGCAAAAATGATTTGTTCTAAATGAAAGATGAATGCGACTAAATGCAAGATGATTGCGACTAAATGCATGATTGTGATATGATTTTTTATAATTTTTTTTCAAATGGATACCCCTGACTTCTACTGGTCAAATCGAGTTCTTAGTCTTTTATGTGCGGCGGTGCCCCAACCTCTTCTTGGGTTTGATCATCTTTTTTTCGAATCAGCTTTCATTTGGGTGTATGCCCCAAAAATTTTTTTATTCAAGTTGTCTCCAGTTCAAGTCCACAGGTTCATAATAGCTCATTATTAAGGCATTCCTTTAGGGTGCAGAAGTGTAACTCTGGAGCAGTGGTAGCGAATGTTTGTTCTTGAAATACTTTAAGGACTTTCAAGTTCGAAGATGCCCCAATTTTATCCTTTGAACTCAGGTAGCTCAAAATTTAAACTTTGGAGTTATGTTATTTATGCATTTTGGATGCTCAGGATTCAGATAAGAACAAAATATATTTGCATTGCAACTTGTAGTTTTAATCCCTTACAAAATATTCTCACTACCATTGTGCTTAGGTTAGTGAGATTGGTTCACAAAACATTACTCTGAAAGAGATGAAAACTACAAGAGGATCTGTTATGGTCAAGATAGTACAATACTTAAGCCTGATGGACATGGTCCAGCTCAAAAAACATCACTGACACACTCTTAACTGGCATCTTCATGCTTCAGTAAAGGGTCTTTGTTTGTAGTTGTTCCCACCGAGTCGTCAAAGCTTACCACCCCAAGCTTAATAAAATTTTCCACCAACCTTTTGAAACCAATACAGTTTTCAATTGTGTGGTCCACTTGTCCCGCGTGATAATCACATCTTGCATTGGCATCATACCATTTTGGAAAGGGAGATTGTACCGGAGCTTGGTAGAAATGTGCTACCATATGGATATCGTACAACTGTTTGTACAATTCTCCATAGAAAACTGGTAATAGAGTAAACTTCATCTTTTCAGTTTTCTTCCTTTGACCAGAATCTTGGCTTGAGGAATTGTGAGCACTTATAGCTTTGGATTGTATCACCGTTATCGGCTTCGAATAGCCAATATTAAACTCCTGAAGAGTTCACTTCATTGTCCCTTTTTCCATACGATGGCTTCTTGTGAGACAAACTTCCACCAACATCGATTTTTCCATTTTTAACGGTATTTTCAAAGGCGATCTAAAATTGGACCCTCCAATGTTTGGATGAATATAACCACTGTCTATTTTTCACCAAGAGGGGGTGGACTTGTGCAGCTATATCTCTCCAGCGTTGCGCGTACTGCCTGAAGCTTTCATTAGATTTCTGCTTCATGTGTTGCAAAGTCCAACGATCAAGTACCATATCACCGATGTGCCGGTACTGCTCTAGAAAAGCTTTAGCCAAGTCTATCCATGATTTTATCTAATGACGGCTCAATTGATTATACCATCGGGTGGCAGATACTGATAGAATGTCATGAAAACAGTGTATTAACAACTTATCGTCTCTACCATATTCTATCATCCTCCAACAAAACATAGTAAGGTGAGCGCGGGGGCAACTAGTTCTATCATATCTCTCAAACTCTGGGATTTTGAATTTTGGGGGTAACACCAAATCTGGGACGAGGCTGAGTTCACTGGCATCGAATCCACTAAAGGTGTCTACTACCTTCATAGCTTGCATCTTTTCTTCGAGTCGTTTACAACATTCCTTAATCTCTTTCGATGTCTCTGTTCTTGATTTGTCAGGTTCAATCAATTGGTCCATCTCTGAGACAAAATTTTTGACTTGATTGCCCCTCCCGGTTTAACTTCTGATGCAACATGCAAATTTGCCGGGATAGAGGTACTGGTCTGAGATGGTTGAGATTTTTCGACCGAAAACACCACCCGTGGGTTGGTTTGATTTTTAGCTTGAGTAGGGGTGAACCCTGGAGGATACATAAGATCTTCGTTTCCTCCCCGGGACCTGCCCCAAGGCCGATAGTACATGCCTCTCCTTATTCAGGAAACTTGCATCCTAGCATCTGCGCCAATTTACCAAGTATGTATTGTTGAGTGTTACCTCTCCAAAAGTACTATTTTTAATGTCAATCTTACAATGTTTTTACTTGTTTTTAGGTACATTTAGTTGCATAAGGTTGTTAAAATCGTGCATTTGCATAAGGAGTTTAGAATTCTGTCTATGCCAGTGTAAATAGTTGTTTTGTTGGCAATTTTGTAGGTTTGGCATAGTATTTCTCCCAGAAATGAAACACATGAAAGAATGCCAGAGAGAATGCTGAGTTGTTGCTGGCAGCGAAGGACCAGAAGAGAAATTCCAAGCACCATTGGCAATAGGATGCCAGAAGAGTTATGCCAAGAACCCTTGGCAATGCCATCCTGAAAAAATATGACCAGATCAGGCTGCGAAAAAATAGCATTTGATCAAACTCCAAAAAAATAGGAAGGCAAAAAAATAGGATGCCAAGTCTATCTGGCACAGATGGATCAAACGATGCCGAACTCAGCTGCCAAAGGATCGACGGCATATGACGTCAACCCTAGTGAAAACCTGATCAACTTATCACCTTATCGGCTTATCACTTCAAATATGGACAAGATGATCACATACCTTATCCCTTGGCACATTCAAATTTCAAACGTGAAGGCTTATCCTAGGGCTTCTTCCCATGCCTATTTAAAGAACGATAAAGCAAGCATTTAGGGGGAGAACTTAGAGAGGATTTCATTGACGATCGGAAGAGGAAGGTTGCGCGGTTCGACCAGCTAGACCGAAGGCTTGGAGCCATTGAAGGGCTGCATCGAGAGACCCCATTTTTGCCCATTCTATTTGTTTAGTTATTTTTATTTTTTAATAATGATGTATTTTGAAAATGTTTATGGTTTTTCGGTTAAATCTCTCACCATGAGCTAATTCAATAGTTGGTGGGGGATGTTTGCGTTGAAACGTTGTTTCGTGTTTAGTTTTTAATAATAAATTTGCCTTGGTAATGTTTTATCTATTCGGCGTACTTTAATGTTTTCTAAATACTATGCCAAGATTGATCTGGCACTGTTGGCCTATTGCGCCTCAATATCTTAACATACTTGGGTGGCAACGATTAAGTTGTTGAATACTAAGGAGAGAAGCTTTGAGAGAAGTCATTCAAATAGATGAACTTACTTCAGGAGTGAAATCTACCCCTTAGGAGTATAGATTGGATCTTAATCAAATTGGTTTATTTAAAAGCAAGCAATATAGAGATATAAGGGTTTTTACATGATCAATTTAGGGCAATGACCATCGAGAGGGGCTTTGCTAATTTTGAATATGCTCGGCAAATAATGCCAAGATAGGTTGTTATTAAAGGCTGGTACGACATGAATAGCGTGAAAACCATGCATTCTCTGCCAACGCTCATCATTCATTAAAGCACCTCCCTTGCCAACATCTTTACTTTACTTTTATTTCTTTTCTCTTCAATTATTTCCAAAACCAATTTCAAAATAAAACAACTTTTTCTCAAGGCAAGTAGCAGTCAAAGCAATTGAATTCCAAGTCAATCTCTGTGGGATCGATACTCAACTTACTGTTGTATTACTTGCAGACCATGTATACTTGCACACAAAAGACTCATCTTGGCACTGTTTTATACTTTTCCAATACATATTTTCTACCCCTTTTGCCAGCATTTCACCTAGAGAGTCTACAAGTTTTTGGCGCCGTTGCCGGGGATTGCGACAGAATTTATTACTTTAACTTTTACTTATTTTTTTATTTTCATTTTACTAACTTAGTTTTTTTTATTTTGATCATTAATTTTTTTTCTTTTTTTAGGAAAGCTACAAAGAAGAGTATGGATAACCACATATGGTATGATTATGACTACATTTTTCCCACTTATGACTACCATAATCCAACTCCAAAAGCTGTCCATGAGCAAAGACGATATGAAAAGTATAAAGAAGATGTCTATACAACACTATCGGCACAGATTTCTGAACTGAAAAACATGATTACATCAATGTAAGTGCCTAACAAGTTCAGCAAAAGGCAAGCAACACCCGTTGTTTGTGCATATTGTAGAGGATGCCACTCGTTTGACAATTGCTCCTTCAACCCTAATTCCTATTGTTACACGGGGCACTGTAATGTGAACAACCCTTCTACAACTTCAACCAAGGATGGAACTAGTAGCAAAATATTTTTTTGGAATAATCAAGATGATGATTATTTTTATGCACCTAACAACTTTGCTGCACCACCAGACTTTAAACAAATGCCATCCCAAGATATGCTGATGCACAACAATCCACCTCAATAGCAAACAAATTACATTGGAAATGCACATGAAGAAGCCATGGATGCTATGAGAAGCTTGGAAGAACAAGTCATGAGGCTTGTCAATGCTGTGAATGGCATGCCTCAAGAGAACGAGATAGAGCTTCCATCAAGGTAGCTAGAGGTGGCAAATGCTTCGGTTAGTGGTAACAATCAGAATGCCATGGCAACGCTACAACAACAAGTTGGCAATTTTCTTCCTCTATCTGCTCCTCAAGGAATTCAGAATCAACATTACGAGTATCAGGTTTTTCCTAACACACTTTAATCAATATATTATACTGATGAAGAGTATTCAACATGTAAATAGGACTCATTAGTGGTAATAGAGTGTGAGGAAAAATTTGAGGTCAAGGATCCTGAACACAACAATATCGATGTAAAGCTAGATAATCTTGCCAAGTTCGATGCCAGGGCAGAAGAGTAATATTCTGAAGTTCCAAACCAAGAAGACGAAGACAAGCAATTGATTATTTGCCAGAAAGAGAACTCAGTGCCAGCAGGTGAACCCAAAGAAGTAGAGAAAGAAGAGACATGGGCTAATGATGCCAGACCACTATCTGATGCCAGATCACTGTCTGATGCCAGGCCACTAGTTGATGCCATACCACTATTTAATGCCATACCTCCAGAAACTCTGTCATGTGGTACAGATAATGCTTGGCAAAAAGGCAAATTTGTCACTCCCCTAAGTGGCAACCAAGTCGAGATTTTAATGCGTAGAAAAGAGCCAATTGTTTGCCATGCGAATAAATCAGTGCCAGTGGAAGAAACTAAGGAAGCTGAGAAAGGGGAAGCAAGCACCAGTAATGCCGGATCTCAATCTAATGCCAACACCACTTCGGCAAAGCCAATGGAACCAGTAATTGCCAACCCTACATTGGTGAGACAAATAAATGTTACTTTTAATGTTGACAAAGCTCTTAAGTGTGCAGATAAACTTGAAAAATGCCATGCAGTTGAGCTAATAGAATCCATTTTGGATGAGAACCTGGCATTGACTTGCCAAGGAATGAAAGCTGATGCCATAAAACAACAATGCGATGGCACAATAATTGAGCCACAGAGAAGATCGATTCTGGTCAGGACTGATGCCATGAAGCGAGGTGTGCTCAAATGGCTTGTTGCTAGAAGAAAAGGTGGATGCCAATTGACTGAGAATGAAAAGTTGAAGCAAGAGAATTTGGTCGTGACAATAATGCCAGAGATTGTGCTGCCAGAAATTAAAGATTTACCTAAGAATGCTATGGCAAGTCTGGAACCGGTTGAGGATACATACACATTGGCGTCAAACGAAATAGAAGGACCACAGCCTAAGCACTACTGGGGTGCTAAATTCAATCAAAGATTTTATAGGCCTACAAGGAAGAGGTATTTTGGTTTTCTGAGGTGGTTATTCAAAACCCCCATGGCAAAACATTCTCCCTTGTTGAGCAATCTAGAGTTCGGCATACTCAAAGGTAAGTAATTCTTTGGCTTTCTATGTTGGTTATTCAAACAAAAGATTGCCACAGACTGAAGCACTACCAGGAAGGAAATCAGAATAATGCCAAAGAAACCATTCTTATTGCAAAAATTCAGTAACTCTTTGCCAACTCAGTTTGATCATTGTGAATAATTTAGGAGAATTTTTTTAGTACTTAGGATATCTCAGTTTTAAGTTTTTAGTGTTTCGTTTATTTTTCTTTTCTATTTTGAAAGGTTCCTTTGAGTGAATGCAGGATTTTTTTGCCAAGCAAAATGCCAAGGCAAGGACTGGCATGGGGTGATTGAACAAAATGTAAAGAATGAACTTGTTGTAGAGGATGAACACACCAAGTTTGTGAAAGCCTTGGATGATTCCAAGAGGAAGATGATGTTGAAAGAACTTTGTGATCTTGACACTAAGTGGACTATGTCATCAAAATGCCATCAGACGGTAAAGCGGATGGCATTGAAAGACTGTCACTGTTACATTCAGTCATCATGGGCCGCAAGATCAATATCGACTGTATCATTATTGATGAAACTTATAAACGTACCAGTAAGGATAATGGGAGTTTATGTTTCCTTTTTTTTATTTTTAACATTTGTATGCAGCATATTGTCCCAAAGTTTGATATAGATAAAGCTTAAGAGCTCAAGGGAACGACGATCACTCCTACCCTGTGGAGGTAACTCATCACTGAGGAGAAAGGCAAGGGAAAGGTTACCGAGTCTGTGCCAAAGGCAGTGCTCGAGACTTCGATGCCATCTGGTTTATTAGCAATGCTTTCCTAGATATATCAACGCTAGGAGGTCATCCTCCAGAAATTAAAGAATGGCAAGGAGCGAAACTCGATACTTTGGCAGTATGTTCATGTCAGGGACCATGCCATGAAGAAAACACGTAAGGACATGTCTGTCCACACACTGCCAGCATTTTTTGAGTTCCTTGCAAACCTCTTTGCCAAGGATGACATGCCAGCCAGACCACACTCTGTCCACGCGCTAACCTAGTCTGATGCCACCATTGTTCAAGAATTCTATGTCATCTTGTGACCAAAGATTCGCCCTTGTTGATGATTAGAGGTACGTGTGTGTATTTTGATGAAGGATATATTAAAACTATGTTTGATTTGGATGATGCAGGGGATGAATATTTTGAGTATGCCAATTCGATGAATGTTGCCAAGGGAAAGAAGTTACTGGCAGATTCATGTAAGCCTGGCACAACATGGACAATATCATCAAAGGGCCACCGAACGGTGAAACGATTGGCATTGAAACATCAATTGAGAGGATGTAATCAGTTTTTAAAGACCAATATGATGCCTACAACCCACAATGAGACCAACTCGGAAGAAAGGCTGATTTTATTGCACTCTATCATGATGGGGTGCAAAATTAACGTTGGCAAGATCATCATTGATGAAACTTATAAATGTGCAGCAAGAGGTAATGGCAGTTTGTTTTTTTCTTTGTTAATTTCTAACATTTGCATGCTCTATGGTGTGCCAAAGCTTAATACAGATAAAGGTCAAAGGATCAAGAGAACAATAATCACAACTGCTATTTGGAGAAACCTCACCGTTGCCGAGCCAAAAAACAAAGGCAAGGGGTAGGCAAAAGTGCCCACGCCAAAGCCAAAGGTGTCAAAGGCAGTGCCAGCCAGTTCACTAGCAGTGTTATCTCAAATTTAACATCGCCAAGAGATCATTCTCTGAAAGTTAGAGACATCCGAGGAACTCAATGATAAGATAAGGCACTACACAAAGGAGAGGGATGATATTATTAGGGAGGTTTTTGAATAAAATGTCCCATGATTTTGTGACAGCATTTCCAGATTTCCCTGTCGAGCCCTCCTCTTCCTAAACTCCTTTACATGTCATTCCATTGCATTTACATGATCATGCATGTTATTTTTATGTTTTCTTGTATATATGTGTTGTTTTCATGCATTAAGGACAATGCACATCTTGGGTTTTGGGGTGTGCGCTTCCTCACATTTATGCCACGCCATGCATTTCATGTTTACATTTTTGTTGCCATGCCATTTGACATGCCATCTAGGTCATTTAGAATAGATGTATACCGAAACACTAAAAAAAAGAAAATTTTGCCTCAGTTTAATCTTGAAAATGTTAACAGTTGTTAGGCAAGTTTAATTTGATCTAGGTGTCTGTCCAATGAAGAAATTTTAATCTTTAGTTGCAAAGCCATGCCAGCAGAATAGTTATGCCAGGTTTGCTTGGTAATTGATCTCTAGTTTAGGGAATTGAACTTACACTTAACACATAGTATGTATCTAGTTCCATAGCAAGCTTAGACCATTTGAAACTATGCTCAAATTTAGAAAAAATGATGTCAGGGTAAAAGAAGTAAATAAGGCAACAATGTTCTGCCAAGGCAAGAAAAAAATAGAACTCTCCTCTACCTTAGGGATAATAAGCTACATGGGGCTTCATGGTTTGCTCCCTCTTAGTTCTCAAGTCCAAAAATTTATGGTATGAGTTGAAGAGAAAGCCTAGTAATTTCTAGATTAAGGTGGAGATTCGTGGTATGCTCTCTCTTATCTCTCACGCTAAATAGTGTCACGAAGCAAGCTTAAATTAATGCCAACAGAAACCCTTGGCAAAGAAAAAAAGAAAAGAAGAAGAGAAACTGAGTTTAGGTAGTAAGATTGTCTAAGAGATTGAAAGGATAATTGATGCATATTGCCTACACATCATGCACTCTTCATAAACTTAGATTAGAGTTATATTGCTGCACTTGAGTTACTACCTGCTTGGCATTATTGCACTAAGATACTGAGGACAAAAATAGAGCCAAAATCTACTTGCCAGTACTTGTTGGCATTCTAACCAAAATTTTGTCGAGGTAACATTTTCACAGTTTTTTTTTTGTTTTTATTTGTTTGCATTACTTGAGGACAAGTAATGAGTTAGGTTTATGGGTGTGTTACCTCTCCAAAAGTACTGTTTTTAATGCCAATCTTACAATGCTTTTGTTTTTTTTAGGTACATTTAGTTGCATAAGGTTGTTAAAATCATGCATTTGCATAAGGAGTTTAGAATTATGTCTATGCCAGTGTGAATGGTTGTTTTGTTGGTAATTTTGCAGGTTTGACATAGTATTTGGCCCAGAAATAAAACACATGAAAGAATGCCAAAGAGAATGTCGAGTTGCTGTTAGCAGCGAAGGACCATAAGAGAAATGCCAAGCACCATCGACAATAGGATGCCAAAAGAGTTAAGCCAAGAACCCTTGGCAATGCCAGCCCAAAAAATAAGACCAGATCAGGCTGCGAAAAAATAGCATTTGATCAAACTCCAAAAAAATAGGAAGGCGAAAAAATAGGATACCAAGTCTGTCTGGTACAGATGGATCAAACGATGCTGAGCTCAGGTGCCAAAAGATCGACGACATATGACGTCAGCCCTAGTGAAAACCTGATCAGCTTATCACTTCAAATATGGATAAGATGATCACATCCCTTATCCCTTGGCGCATTCAAATTTTAAATGTGAAGGCTTATCCTAGGGCTTCTTCGCATGCCTATTTAAAGAACGATCAAGCAAGCATTTATGGGAGAACTTGGAGAGGATTTCATTGACGATCAGAAGAGGAAGGTTGCGTGGTTCGACCAGCTAGACCGAGGGCTTGGAGCCATTGAAGGGCTGCATCGAGAGACCCCCTTCTTGCCCATTCTCTTTGTTTAGTAATTTTATTTTTTTAATGATGATGTATTTTGAAAATGTTTATGGTTTTTCGGTTAAATCCCTCACCATGAACTAATTCAATAGTTGGTGGGGGGATGTTTGCATTGAAACGTTGTTTCATGTTTAGTTTTTAATAATAAATCTTTCTTGGCAATATTTTATCTATTCAGCATACTTTAATGTTTTCTAAATACTATGCCAAGCGAGAGCTGGCACTGTTGGCCTATTGCGCCTCAATATCTTAACAGACTTGGGTGGCAATGATTAAGTTGTTGAATGCTGAGGAGAGAAGCTTCGAGAGAAGTCGTTCAAGTAGATGAACTTACTTCGGGAGTGAAATCTACCCCTTAGGAGTATAGATTGGATCTTAATCAAATTGGTTTATTTAAAAGCAAGCACTATAGAGATATAGGGGTTTTTACATTATCAATTTAGGGCAATGACCATCGAGAGAGGCTTTGCTAATTTTGAATCTGCTCGGCAAACAATGCCAAGACAGGTTGTTATTAAAGGCTGGCACGGCATGAATAGCGTGAAAACTAGGCATTCCCTGCCAACGCTCATCATTTATTAAAGCATCTTCCTTGCAAACGTCTTTACTTTACTTTTATTTCTTTTCTTTTCAATTATTTCTAAAACCAATTTCAAAACAAAATAACTTTTTCTCAAGGCAAGTAACAATCAAAGCAATTGAATTCCAAGTCAATCTCCGTGGGATCGATACTCGGCTTACTGTTGTATTACTTGCAGATCGTGTATACTTGCACGCAAAAGACTCATCTTGGCACTGTTTAATACTTTTCAATACATATTTTCTGCCCTTTTTGCCAGCATTTCACCTAGAGAGTCTACACTGAGATCTTGCAAACTGATCTCTTATCTCTTGTTGGGCCTTGGCTAATTGGTCCTCTAATTTTTGGGTTAAATCTGCTTGCAAGTTCTTCTGATTCTGCTCGATCCTGTCTAGTCTATCTTCGTTTGCCACCTTTGTCTTGTTTCTTGTTCTGTAGGGATGTTGAATTGACTGATCTTTCATCTTTTCTAGTATTGCTTTCACAGGGCATCCCGGGGACCAGTCTCAAAATAAATGCATGTAAAAGCAAAGTGTGTGTCCTAGATGTGAAAGTACTAATTCAAAAATGCAAAAAACAAAATGTTATGATATGTCATACAGTTAATGCAAGGCGAGTGAACTTAATGTAGTACAATAAGAAAAATAGGGTTAGTTCATAATTAAAATAATCAAATGAATAAATTTAATGGTAAATATGGTAAAAATCAAATAAAAAACTATGCATGAAAAATAAATAAGGCATCAAAACCTAAAAGGGTAACCGCTAAACGGGCAGAGTACCAATAAGGCTCTAAAAGGGTGGCTCATACAGTTCACTATATGCAGGTTTTGGTTCTAGAGTGATGGTACCCGAACTGGCTCTAAAAGAGGTGAAGACCCCACGGAGCGAAGTAATCACTCCCACTTAGCAAGGTGAAGAGCTCGGGTAGAGAACTCATGCATGAATGTCGCGGGATTAAAAATTAAATTAAATCGAATTTTAATTTTTTGCTAGACAACACAAATTAACATTGGCTTAACTCTCTTTTAAAAAAGGTCCCCAACGGAGTCGCTATCTGTCATCAAGGTTTTAAAATTTAAAATAAAAATAAATTTGAAATAGTTTGGAAATTGCAAATGGAATTTTCGGAAATAAGGTATTCAAAAAGAGATGAAACCCGGAGACCGGAATAACACTCCTAATAGAATACCGAAAAAAAATTAAAACAAAAAAAGATGGATGGAGTCACCATCGGCCACTTCGGTAGTCCGGACACCATTAAAAAATTAACCAAAGATTTAAAATTTGGGTCTGGGAGTCTACTACGCGTGGGGAAGGGTTAGTACCCCACAGCGCCCAAAACTGGTACCGCGTTGGTTTTGTGTTGTCATTTGCAAGAAAATAAAAATTCAAGTTTTAATTTAAAATTTAATCCCAAAAAAATGTATGTGATTCGAACATCTTAACCCGCAACCCACGATACCAAAAAAGATGACGCCCGAAGATTCGGGACGACACTCCCACTAGAATATTGGGACCTCGAGTACTAAACTAAATTAAAGGAATTAATGAAACATAACATTTTTATATGTATGGATGAAACATGATAAAATTAAAGGTAAGTAATTAAATAAACACAGAAATATAAATTGTGTAAATTAAATTACTAGAAAAAATAAATGCTTAAATTAAAGTGCGAGAAAAGTAAATGAATAAATTAAATTATTCGGAAAAGGATCGGATTGAACAAAAATAAGTAAATAATGAAATATAAATAAACAACAACATAATATAATATAATATAATATAATATAATATAATATAATATAATATAATATAATATAATATAATATAATATAATATAATATAATATAATATAATATAATATAATATAATATAATATAATATAATATAATATAATATAATATAATATAATATAATATAATATAATATAATATAATATAATATAATATAATATAATATAATATAATATAATATTTAATATAAACAAAATAAGGATTAAAATGCAAAATGCATAAAAGAAAGGTGCTAAAAATATAAAAAGAAAAAATTAAGCGCATGAAATTAAAAAAACAAAAAATGAAATCTGAAAAAGGACCAGATTAAAAAAACTAGAAAACAAAGGGCAAAAGTTAAAATAAATGCGAAAATAATAGAAAAATAAAACTACATGGACCGAAAGTGCAATTGGTCCCTAGATGAAAACGTAGGCGGGATGGAAGTGGAGGGACCAAGGAAGTAATTAACATGTTTCCCAATATGCGCGGATCCTCCCCTAATCCAGGTCATCGCGCGGGTCGGGTCACGCCAAACGGTGTCGTTTTGGGAGGGACGTTTAAAAACACATAAGGGTTATATTTATTTTAGAAACACAGATTTAAAATTAAAAACCCTAAAGTTTTCATCCTTTCCTCTCTCAACTAAACGACGGCCGCTTCTCCTCTCATTGCATGCCGTTCATCGGCCTCTCAGCCTCATGGCGGAGGATAAAAGCCTCTCGTAGTCGGCAGGTATGATTCGTTTTTTGCTCTGATTCGAATTTAAAACACACACACACAAAATGTTTGATTTAAAACCTAAAATTTCAATTTCGAATAGATCTCTGATTTTTAAAAACCATGAAAGAACTGGAAACTACCTTTTTATTCTACTCCAAAAGCCTTTTTTCTTTTTACAGATTTTTTCTTGAATTCTAGTTATTTCATATATAAAAAAGCCCCATTTACATTGAGTTTTCTGGGTTTATATAAACCCGTTGTACGAAATAAAAAATCACTCCTCAATTTTGGTTGATTGCAGGTCTGACCAGATTTTAGGGGATATGGTAGGATATGGCCGAGGGTATGGGCGATGGTATAGCCTGACAAAATAGGGGTATGGCTCGGGTTAGGCAATGGGTTGTTAGATTAGGTTTAGAGTTTGATTTAGGGTTAAATTGATTTGGGGATTATGTTTAATTTTGGGTTTATTTAGGGTCTAGTGGCTGAAAGAGGCAACAAGACTGACGGCGGCGGCACTGGTGGCGGGGACGGCAACACTAGCGACAAATGGAGTTTGAATGGCTGGAGGCTACTGTTAATTAGGGTTAGGGGTTTTTTTGGTAAATGGGTCAGGTTTGGTTTAATGGGTCGGGTCGTGGGTGCATTGATTTGGGTTTTGTATTCGGTTTGGGCTAAATGGGTCATTGTAATTGGGTTGAAATAATAATAATAGTGTTAATGGGCTTTAGGTATTTGGGACGTTGGGTTTTCAGGTTTGGATCCGGGTTACCCGGACAAAAATGGGTTATGATACTATCTATTCCATATAGGCCTGCTTTTGTTCCACTTGCATATCAAAATAGGGCTTCTTTTCCTCATTGGTCATTTTGGCCCATTTCAATCCTAGTGCTTTCCTCGCCTGTATCACTCCCACAAATATTAGATTCTTATAATATGTACACCTCACAAGCATCTACACAACACATAACAGTATTTCGAATTTCTCACTTACCGCATTGTTCATTTTCTTCTTCCTTCCCTTGTGTCCTTTACATTCACGTATACTGTAAATACACCATTTCAAAGTTAAGAGTGTGCAGTACATATCGCTAACCAACTAACAATTTAAAGAAAGCTATATTCATTCAACTTTAACTTACTAGAAGTTAAAATATGCACTCAATGATTTATGTGCCTCAATCACCACAATTGTGTCATCATTCACCCCTTCTACGTCGACCTTGCTAAGTTCATCCATTTTCTACTACTTCTATCTTAAATGAACGTCAAATTAGTTTTTAGAATTACATAATACTCAACATCATATACTAATGGACAAAAACAAATTAAATTTCATTACTACTTAACTCAAATAAAGACAACGATTGTTCCTAACTACTTACAAAAAACCAAGTACTAGTTACATCATAAAGTATTGGATGGGCAAAAAATTCAGTTCCAAAACTAGTTACCGACAACAAGTATTGTTAACTTCTCTATTACTGCAATAAACAATCCACGTAAACCAATTAATAAATGAAGGAATGAGGAAAGGAATAAAGGGTGATAAAGGATAATTAGTTCATTAACAAAAAATTCCTTTTTAGACTTCTAAACTGCAAACATAAATATAAAGAGAAAAAAAGGAATACACTTGTAAAGGAGCAACAAAATACATTGGCATACTTTATATAATAAGCCTAGTTAGCTTTCAATTTAAATATTGTTTTCGTTTGCCAAACTCGTTTCATCTGACAGAACTGACTCAACAAAACACAATTATCATCTTATCTTTATCATGAAAATACAATGCAGTTACCCTCACAATCAAAAATTCCATACTCAATAAGGATATGCAAAAAAAATTATTACAAGAATCATTACATACATGGACTCTTAATAAGGAAGCTCAAATTTAAATGGCCAATGTCTACTGCAATAAGGAATGCACAAACTTGAACTTCAATGAAATATAGACATCTGAGTCCTACAGTGATTTTGCGACCAAGTTTCTTTTATATGCTAAACTATATGCACACATCTGTAGAAATAAAGAAACAAATACAAACATCACCCAAACATAAATGTGTAATTTTCAGTGGTATAATCTTTATTAAAAAAATTAGTTGAATTTCAACTTGAACCAAAAGCTTCCCTTATTTAGCTAGACACAAGCCACAGAAGTTTGTTGAAACAACCTTTCAATAAATCATACGTCAACAGAAAACTAATGAAGAATTACCATTATCTACAGGCTTGTAAAATCCTACACAAACAGACACACAACTATTTAAATGCAAATATCTTTATCACTGTTTCCTGAGCACTAGAATCATAGAAATTATACTTAATATAGCATAGATCATTGACTTTATGTGAAATATAGAAAACTCAAGCCAATAGGGATTTTGAAAGTTTTTTATGCTAACTTCTATACTTGTTTTGTTCAAGTAGAGAAACTAATACAATATTATCTCAGCTGAAGGGGGTAATTTACATATTAATATAACTAAAAAAAATCTATAACAAAAGAATGGTAGTACAATGCAACCGAGCATCAAGAAGCACATGCATTAACAAACATATTTCACACTATGACAGAACCCTAAACAATGAAACAAAAAAAAGCATATGGAATCAAATAGCATTCAAACAAAAATAATTCATTACAAATCATTATTCGATGCAACCGATAGAAACATCTATCAACAAAATCCACACCAGTCCCTCTATTCTTTGAATCATTTCAATTTAATCCTTGTCGTTTTATCTTCGTCTTATTTAACAAATCATATGCTAAACAAGGTTTATGCAAACGATAAAAAAAAATCAATCAACATACTCCAAACAAATAGCCCAGCACTTGATAAAGCTACAAAAAATATTCTCACATTTTTGAAAATAAAAAACAACATATTTTGAAATTTTCAGAAATCTACAAAAAATTAATATCAAATTTTAAGAAAATACATCAAAAAACTTACTCAAAACCAGTTCCTCTATTCTTTAAATCAGTTCAACTTAATCCTTCTCCTTTTATTTTTGATTTTTTAAACAAATCAAATGCCAAACAAGGTTTAGGCAACAAACCCAAAAAAACAATCAATATACTACAAACATCAAATCCAACACTTGATAAAGCTACAAAAAAACACCATATTATCAAATTTTCAAAAAAAATAAAAGAACACCATATTGTAAACTATACAGAAATCTAAAAAAATAATATAAAATTTTAAGAATATATAAGAACAAGAATCTTACCTGAGAGTTTGATTCCTTCGAAATCTCCTTCAAAAAGTAAAATCACGCAAAATATACCCCTGAATGCTCCCAAAATGTTTCACAAACTCCTAACCCAATTTCCTTGAGTGTTTTCCCGCTCAACTAAGGGGGAAGATGGTCTGGACAAATTTTTTACCCTACTCATATGGTAACCGATTCACCATGTGGTATGTTTTTTTTAATCAAACGGTTATAAATAAATCAGCTAGATTTAAGGGTCAACAAAAAGAGGCCTCATATTAATCTTAAATTAGCTGGCTTTCTTTTAGACAAACCCCTTTACCTTTTCCTCTGCTTGTTCTTCGAGGTTGACGTTTTTTTCTTCTTCTTCTCTTCAGCTCGTTTTTAAATGAAAATGGTTAAATTTATTAAATTATTTAAAATTAGATATAAATAGGTTGAATAGATAAATAAAAATGATTAAATTTATTATTATGTTAATTGAGAACGAGATTTCATCATTTACATTAATTGTTAAAATTGAATTAATGGTCGGTGACCTAATCAATACAAAAATGAAAATATTAGTGATCTTATCAATATTTTTTTTGCTCGTTGTCAAAATAAAATTAACCCTGTAATTTAATTATTATATAGATACTTTACTTTTTTACACGTGTTTAGATTAATGTCACAAATGTTAGCACTTCATGTCAATATTTTAAAGTTGCGTAAATTTTTTAAGG
Organism: Hibiscus mutabilis; assembly: GCA_019671005.1. Classification (NCBI taxonomy): domain Eukaryota; kingdom Viridiplantae; phylum Streptophyta; class Magnoliopsida; order Malvales; family Malvaceae; genus Hibiscus; species Hibiscus mutabilis. The sequence continues at coordinate 11,732,749 of CM033750.1, forward strand.
TAAACTATATTTATAGTCTTTTTAACTTTTAGGATGTTTTTATTTTAATTATTAAACTTTTAAAATTTTTATTACAATTATTAATTATTAATTTGTTTTTATTACTGTCATTGTGGTTAACTACACTTAATAAATGCTTATGCTATACATTAACGCCTTTTTCTATGAAAAAAAATCTTATTTTTTTATATTCATAGTAGCCACATAAATTGTTTTTGATGAATGGAGTGAACATCATTCAATCCAATGATGGGAAAGTTTTGTCTGGCTAGAAGATTAACATAGTTCAATTCCAAGTTGATTCGATGATTGATAGTGGCAGTTTAGAATGTTTTAGCTTTCAGTTTTGATTGAGATTTGAGAATGTTGGTAGGACTTCTAACGAGTTTGACCTGAAAGAAAGAAAATAAAAGTAAAAAGAAGAAGAATGATAGTTTTTTTGAACTTTTTTATCGGAGAAACCATCGAACAACGCCATAAACGATAGTGACGGTCCGATAAAAACTTAAAGGTAAACATTTTGGTTTGTCATTGTTTAACTATCGGTTCAGTTTGAAATCGACCTATGTTAATATTCTAGCCAAACAAAGCCTTCCTACTGTTGGAATTGATAAAAGATCGCTTTGTTCATTAGAAATTCAGTCTTTTTTTAGCAATTCACAATTTGAAAATTTTGGAGATTTTTTTAAAGAAAACTTCAGCATGTTATGTCAACATTTCTTAGCGGTAATGACCATAAGAAAAATGAATTGAAAGTTCATTGATTATATTATAAGATTTAAAAGCTTAGTGATCAAAGTGAAAATACTCTAAAATTTTAAGAACTACTAGTGTAATTTACATTTCTTTTTAATGGTCAAGTCAATATCTCATTGCTTAAATTTGTATTTATATCTGTTTAGTATGAAAATTTTCCTTATAAAAATGTATCAAGTCAGCCTTTTCTTCTTGCACGAACATTGGTTGAATAGTTTAATTTACATAATTTAGATTAAAAAAACAGTATTAAGGTGCTTGTACTTAGTATATTACAACTATTATGTATAATAGTATATTCCCACCAACCGTAGTATATTACAACATTATTTACCCAATTCCGCCCTCATTAATAGCAAATAAAGAGAGGATATGAAATAATATATTTTCTATCTTAAATACTAAATAAACATTAAATAGTTGTTTATTAAAAGAGCGGGAGCTTTGTCACGTGACCATGCTCGCATCTGCAGCCGTGTAAAATAAAATAAAATAAAATAAAATAAAATAATAAAAAATTTAAAAAAAAAAAAAATGCAAGGAACACTAAGATCTTGCCCCTATTGCAACGCCCGCCGGCGCCCATACCCATTATTGCAAATAACTTATAAAAAAAAGCCGCACTAATTGTCCATTGGTATTTGTCGTCACAAGTCACGTGACTTTACATTACCATGTTTATTATGTCGAATGAAAATAAAACATAGATGCATCATACATGAATGCATGCATGCATCTATGTTGACTAAAAGTAAAAGCCAGATAAAAAAAATGTTTTACAACATTAAGGGTAATTTTGACCGTACAGTGATACCAAATCAACAATTTTGTGATTCATTTTTAATTGAATTAATTTGACCTTCTTAGTCTTTCAAAATTAATAATATTATCTCTCCTTTTTAATTAGCTTAACAGTCAAATAAGTATCTAAATTATACCCTTTTTTCAGTTAAGTGCCAAAACTTTGTTTTGGGCCAAATAAGTGTCTAGCGTTTTCAACCTTACTCAAATAGGTGCCCCACCGTTACTATCCGTTAATTTTCACTGTTATTTAACACGTGTCATATTCTTAAAAGTTTTAAATTATATTTAAAAATAAATAAAAATTAATAAAATAAAATAATCTCAAATTTCACAAAAAGCCCCAAATTTTAAAATCCTTAACACCCCTAATACCTAAATCCCGATTTGACATGATTTTGCAGCCGATTACCACGCCGCCGCCATCACATCCGTCACTAGACCATCGCGACTATTTACCCATCATCTCGTTGTCGAAAATCGACTGACGCCGTGCGAAACGCCGAAATTTTCAAATAATTTATTCGAATAATTTGCGACGAACGATGAACGGTGTGCGGGTCGTTCTACGAGGTGAGAACGCTTCATTATGTAGTTCGACGAGGTGAGGACGCTTCATTCTGTAGTTCAAAGCCGGTAGGAGTGGTAGGATTTGGGGGGTTATGGATTTGGGGACAATTTTGGGATTTTTTTAAAAATTTCAGGATGTTAAAAAAATTGATTTATTTTTAAAAAAAATAAAATTCAGAAAATGATTAATATTGCCACGTGTTCGATTTTGATTGGATAACGAAAAAAATTAACGTCCGTCACGGCCAAACTTTAAATGGGTCACGGAATGAAATGTTAGACACATATTTGGCCCAAAATATAATTTGGGCACCTATCTGAAAAAAATTGTATAGTTTGGGCACTTATTTAACGATCAAACCCTTTTAATTTTATTAATTTAATTCTTGAAATCCTGAATTATATCAATATCGTCCTTTGAGTGTCGTTGGTAGAAAGAATTGTTAAGTTATGTGCATTTGGTCGTTATCTGCTTCCACAGTTATCTTCAATTGTCTTCCCATGTCGATGACGACAGAATAATTTTAATGACGTGATAGTACGGATCCAGTGTTTTAGAATTATTTATTTATTTTAAAATCACATATATTTAAAAAAATACATGTCGATTGTACTACTACATCATCAAAATTAACTCACCATCACCTTATTGGACGATATTAATTTATTAAAAGAAATGTCATATGAATATGCTGACTCATGAAATATTAATTATTTAACAATAAAGTGTGGCATAACAAAAATTAACTGGTGATAACAATTTTGTCAGTCAATTATATTAAAAGGACAAGATTGATGTAATTAAAAGTTTAAAGACTAAATTAATAAAATTAAAAAGAGTAAGATTATTATAGAGACAGAATTGCCCCTTTTAAGTCGAATAAGATAGGTAAAGGGATCGGGCAGGGCGGGTCAGGTAGAGGCCAAGTCAGGGACGCAAGTGGAGAGAGGGATTTCCCGCCAAATACTGCTGAGGTGGATCCATTCCCGCCAAAGAAAAGCTTAGGCATTTGGAAAGTCCAATATAATATGGAAGGACACATGGGAGAAAGAGTGACAGGTGTGGGACATCTGTAGGGGACTGGTGTACTTGGTCGATGATTATAATATTAGTATTAACGTCTGCTTTTTCCAATTTCAGGTATTCTGTCTGCAACTGCAAATTGCTCCCCAGCCAGTATGACCTGCATACACTAACCTTTCTTTGTTTTTTTTTATTATATAATTTTGGTTTGGACTGTTTGGGTTGTTGCACGGATGCCGATGTTGATGACGTGGCTCTTTGGGACCTTTCCTTTTTGCTGTAAAACTCGGCCTTCGTAATTTTCTGTGGAAGTTGCGGTTGTCATTTCACAATCATTTAAGATCCCGGCTAACTTAAACTCTACATTTTTAAAATGGAGCTCAATTTTGCATTAAAGAAAAACTCTATTATAAAAATACTTTTAAATTAATTATTAATGTACTAATATATATATAAATTAAAATATATTTATATTTTTTTCAAATTTAAAATGAAACAAATATTATTTTTTATTCAAATAAAATAATAGATAAAATGTCATTAAATTTTATAGGAATACGTCACATTTTATACTTGTACTTTAATAAAATATCGATCAAATATTTATAATTTAAAGTGTTAATGCAGTATATGTTTCGATAAAATGTAGGAGTATCATTTAATGCTTATGTTGTCATCTATGTATTATTATGGTACTTGAATTAATTATGTTGGATAATCATTATAGTAAAATAAACGAGTTAGCACTAACAAGTACAAATAATAAGAAAATAAAACGATAAAATAAAATAAATATTGCACTGCAAAGAACTACTACTTTAGAAGGTGTAATTAGAAATCAACGAGGTCCCCAAAATGAACACATAACTTTCAAATTTGAACACTGAGTAATTTTTTAAAGTTTCATTTTCTTCGTATGAGTGCTTTTTTGATAAAAAAAAACTTATATGAAGAAAATGGAACTTAAAAATTCACTCTTTCTTCTAAGAAGAGAAAATGCAGAACGAATCAGAAACCCAGAAAGCAAATTCGAAATGTGCGGTGTAAAAATTTCCTTTTATAGGAAGAACAGAAGGGAAAGATCATCTAAAAAGAATTTGTACTACTGCCCAACCACTCCCCCTTATCCGCACGACTATGTTCAAAATTTAGGTTTAGCTCTAAACTATATATATATTTTTAATTTTAATTGTTTAAACTATAGGTGATTAGTCGTTAAAGATTGTTTAAAAACGTAAGTTATTCAATTAATGCTTAATAAATTTTTAAAAATTTAAATTAAATTTCAAATATTTAAAAAAAAATAAAAAATCTCAAAAATCTCTAAATCACTACCCAATTCCTTAAGAATCACAAAACTCCAAATCCTTGCCACTACATCCGCCATCAAGTCCATCCCTTTGGTCGTCGACCCAACGGTAGGGATGGATACGGGTCGGGTTTTTAACGAACCCGAACCTAATATGAAAATAATTACCATAAATCTGAACCCAAACTCGACACGACCCCATCCTTTAAAAACTCAACCAAATTTACATAAAATAAATTAATTTTAGAGACTTAATTGTAAAAAAATAAATTTAGGAGTCTAATTATAAAAAATAATTATAGGGACCCAACTATAAATAAAAAAATTAATATTAAGACCTAATTATAAAAAATAAAGAGATGACATTATTACAAATACCCATAATATATATAGGAGAAAATGATACTATTAGTCTCAGGTTAGGGCAGATAATTTTCGCCCTAAACCCAAACTTGACCTGAGCTCACCCTTAATAATAACCCAACCCGAACATTATTTTTCTACAAAAAAAATCCTTCCAGAATGGATCGGGTCGGGTAAAATGCCCATCCCTACCCAACCAGTCACTCCACCCAATATGTCATCGTTGAAAATTGACGAACGGCAAACGACGATTTCGTATTCGTTATTCAATGTTCTGCTGACACATCATTCTTCGATTTCTGACAACGACATGTTAGGGAATAGTCGGCTTAGTCCGACAATCGAAGGAGCGGGCTAGACGACAACCACAACATCGAATATTTAGGGTTTTATGATCTGGAAACTATTTTAGAATTTTTTTACAATTTCAAGTTTTTTTAAAAAAAATTAAATTATTAAAAATAAAAAATTAATTAAAAGAAACAAAAACATGTCATGTGCCAAATTTTAATTGTTAATAAGTTTTTTTAACGCCAGTTAACTATCAGACACCTAAAATTAACGAAATAAAATTTGGACATTTAACTTTACCAAAAAAATAGTTTAGACACCTAAAATTAAGTTTACATAATTTGGGTCCTTATTTTTATATTAAGCATAAATTTTAAATAGAACTTGTTAAAAAGTTGTGTGGTATCGAAGATATGAGTTAACACGGTGGTGTGTGAACGTTTTTCAATTACTTAATAAAAATAAGTGTAAAGGGTAATATTGTAGTGATATCTTTTTTCCTACGGACGGTGTTTTAGCTAAAAACGGGTTTTAAAATGTTTGGGAGTCTTTTGGGTATCTAAAAATGTATTCCGTGGGGTTTTAGAAAAATCGTATTTTATCTTAAAAATGGAATCGCCACCGGCCACTAAGGTAGGCCGGACACCATAAAACCAGAGATTTAAAAACATTGGGTTCGGGAGTCGGTTACGGATGAGGAAGGATTAGCACCCCCACACCGCCCAAAATTGGTACTTTAATAATTACCGCTTTATTAATATTAAACTTTTCCGGACTAAAGTGACGATTAAATTAAAATTTGGTTATAAATGCCAGTAGATTTCAAGGGCCCCGTTATTCGAGAATAAACCGATGGACCACCATCACTACGCTTGATACTGGTCACGTTTACGCTCGAATAAAAGGGCACCGCATTGACAAATAATATATCCATTATGCAATCCTAACAAAAACATATTGTAAACAAACATATCTAATTAACAAGATATTTAACAGAATGCATGATCATAAATAAAAATGACATGTCACAAGAATCAAAACTAAACATAAATATAAACATAAACATATAATAAGGAAAAAAATATGCTTCAAGATTAAATTAACTAACTATAACATGCTTAAACATATAAAAAAACACAAATGCAACATATGCAAGACATATATATAATATGATACTAAAATAACAAAACAACATTATCACAATATTACACTAAAACTTTATCATATGACACAAATTACATGCATACATTAAAAACATATCATGATATTAACATGGCAAATATCACGCATTTTTAATATATAACCTAAAATGCAAAACAAAAAATAAAACATACTAGAACACATGTATACATGATAAATAGCTAAGCTAACCATGATCACTTAATAAAACACAAGTATACAACATGAACAAATAAACTAAATGATATATTAGCATGATAATATACATGTTATAAAAACATAAATAAATACATTTAATATGCCAACGAAAATACATAAAAAACATGAAGAACCACATAAACATGATGTACAAACTAAACTAAAACATAACACATAAAACAAACATGTATACGATAAGAACAAACGATATACTATTGATATCACAAACTATTCCATATGTTATAAAAAACACAAATAGATATCAAATATAAAAAAAAACATATAAACACAAAAGGGCAATGTAAAAAAACTAAAAGAAGTAAAAACATAACTCTTTACCATGCAAAGGGACTGAAATGAAATAGAAATAAAAATAAAAACAGAATGACAGAAATCAAAACAATAAAAACACGATTTAGAGACGAGATTATAAACTGGACAAAACTTAAAAGGACTAATCGTGTAAAAAATCCATGCAACAGACTCGAAGTGAAAATATCAGAAACACGGAAGGATTAAGTGCGTAATTTTGCCATTTAAAATCTGATTTCATAAGATTCAGGGACTGATTTGAAAGAAATCAAAAAAGAAAGGGGGACTGAGGGTGTAAATAACCCATGCGGCGAGCCAAAAACAAAAAAGGGACGAAGGTCCTTATTACGTAATTAGACCATTTTATTAAAACTTTAAGTTTTATAAAAGGACCCATTTGGTTCAAACCTGAACCTTTTTTCCATTTTTTTTAAAACCCTTAGAATAAGAAAGCCTCATTTTCTCTGTTTGTTTAAACCGAAATCCCTAAAGCCTAAGATGAATCCGAAAATCGGCGGTCAACCGCCATCCCCTCCGCTGTCTGCCGCCGCTAGTCTATCATGGAAGTAGTGGATCAACAACTCATCATTCTTCATGTATCCCTCAATTTTTCTGCAAAACATGGTCAAGTGAACCTTTGGGTAGCTAGTTCCGTCATATAGCGCAAATCTGGGAATCTTGAAATTCGGAGGAATGACCAAATCAGGGACTAGGCAGAGTTCTTTTGTATTGAAAACATCTATTTTTTCTTTCTTCTTTAGCTCATTCTCGATTCTTTCTTCTAGCAGGTCAAGCCTCGACTCCTTAGTTTGTTCCATTTTCTCAACTAGTTCTACCATCGAACCCCAAAATTAAATGGTGAAGTGCCATGAAATGATAAAACCATTAAGCAATGCAAAGGAGTTTATAGATAGCGGTGAGCTCTAGCTCCTAATATCTTGACCTTATTCAATAGTCTCGTCAACTTTCCTTCGAGGTCCAACGCTGGATCCATATTCTGGCTTATCGGCGTTGCTGCATCAGCTAAGTCTGCCACCCGTTGGGCCACTTATCGCGCTTGAGTCATAACAATCTTCATGTCTTTGTCTTTCTCATGTATTTTATGCTCGACCTTTTGTAGCTTGACAGTTACTTCTTTGAAACTTTCATACCCGGCCTACTTGTACGCTTCAGCATGAATCTCGCTGGTACGTAAAGATGTCTTGAGCCTTTTTATCTATTCTTTGAGTGTTGTATTTTCCATTTGAAAGGCTTGAGATTCCTCCCCTTTCTGTTGTGACTTGATTTCAGGATCTCGTTCATAGCCAGACTACTTTCCAACTCACTTTGGAAGATGTCGCGTTGGCTCTCAACTTCTTTAAGCTTTTGTGACAATGATCTGGCTTTATTTTTACTAGTCTTGCACTTCTGCTTCCAACGTTCCAAATCGTTCTTCAGCTGAATCATGCCATTAAACCATTCTTTAGAGGTGTCACCCAGACTGGCATCCTTGAATTCAAAGTGCAACTTCTGGTACTCGTCTTGTATACTCTTCAGTTTTTTACTCAAATCATACCTCTCATGCTCGAGCTGGCCGTATTCGAATGCAAGTTCATCTTCTAAGATGTTTTTACTCTCGAATCCTGAATTTGTCTCACTTGATTGACCCACTCCTGTGTTACCCGAACCTTGAACTGGGCATTGATTCTTCTTTGACTTTGCCCATAAGGCAATGGCTGGCTCATTATAGAATTGGGGTTGTCCGTCTTCGAAACCCAAAACTCCCATCCTGATAAGATCTTGAACTCTGTTCTTCAGGGTTCTGTAGTTCAGTGTGATGATCCGAACCCCCTATGTGGTAGCTACACCCGATACGACTGTTGTAACCCTTCGGATAAGGAGGTTTCTATGGTACAGACTTCACCGGTATGATAAGATTTCTTTCAATGAGCAACGGAATTAGCTTGGTGTATCTCATATGTATAGGAAAATGCCTCTTTACGTCATTTGATTCTCGTGCTTCTCCTAGTCTTGCCTCTGTTTCCTGGGTATCTGCCCCAGATATGCCACATGTCTGTTTCTTGAGATTGATCACAAAAGGATTCAACTTGTCGTATTTAACGATGTTGTCTATCTTAACATTCTGACCATTCTGTTCTACATTCTGATCCTTGATTGATTTTTCTCTAAGTTCGACAGGTTGCTTACCTTTCATCATAGCATTTATCTGGTTTATCATCTCAGCCATTTGCTTCTTTAACTCTTGTACTCCACCTCGCTCGTTACCAGGACTGACACTGCTTGCCGAATCTGACTTGAAGTCTCTGAACGATCCTTCTTCTATTGTCCCCGATCTAGCCTCGAGATAAAACTCTGGAACCGAACCCCCTATCATCAGGTCAAAGAACCCTTGGTCCATCATGAACAATCTCTATTACGGGAGAAACCACTCGGGAATCAATACCCTATGGAATGCGAATGCGATGATATATGCAAGAACAAAATAAAAAAGAAATGAGTTAGTATCGGATAATAAATACATAAGTAAAAGGCAAGTTAAATAATATAAACAAACAAAGCAACCTTATTTACATCCGGTCTAAAACACCTAGGTTATCCGCATGGCTCTAAAAAAGGGTGGGTTTTTTATGTTCCCTGCATGTAGTGTTGGTGCTAGGAGGTACCTGAATTGTCCTTGTTGTCCCCTAATAAGGGTAGCAAGGCCCCCGATCATCGCCTATTATAGGCTCTTTTCAACCAGGTTCAATTCAGGGGGACCCATTCGCTTATGCCCATACGAAGGAACGAAATCCTCACGAAAGCATAAGGTACTCGAGCCCCGAAGGTACTTTGCTAGGCCCATACGGAGGAACGATATCCTCACGAAAGCACTAGCATTTTCCCCCACTTAAAAAATGACGGGTTTATATGCGAAATTTTAAATACGTTAAAATAAACGTGCAATTATCACCAAATGTTAATTTAATAGTCACTTTAATCCAAAACTTCTGATATTAATAAAGCGATAATTATTTAAAAAGCTTGACTCTCTTTATTTTTTTGAAAGACAGAAACAATGGTCCCCAGCGGCGTCGCCATCTGTAGCGATATCCTTTTTTCCTAATACATTTTTAGAAAAACTGTATTTTATGTTAAAAATAGAGTCGCCACCGGCCACTAAGGTAGGCCGCACACCATAAAACCAGAGATTTAAAAACGTTGGGTTCGGGAGTCGGTTACAAATGAGGAAGGATTAGCACCCCCCACACCGCCCAAAATTGGTACTTTAATAATTACCGCTTTATTAATATTAAACTTTTCCGGACTAAAGTGACGATTAAATTAAAATTTGGTTATAAATGCGAGTAGATTTCAAGGGCCCCGTTATTCGAGAATAAACCGATGGACCACCATCACTATGCTTGATACTGGCCACGTTTACGCTCGAATAAAAAGGCACCGCATTGAAAAATAATATATCCATTATGCAATCCTAACAAAAACATATTACAAACAAACATATCTAATTAACAAGATATTTAACAGAATGCACGATCATAAATAAAAATGACATGTCACAAGAATCAAAATTAAACATAAACATATAAGAAGGAAAAAAACATGCTTCAAGATTAAATTAACTAACTATAACATGCTTAAACATATAAAAAAACACAAATGCAACATATGCAAGACATATATATAATATGATACTAAAATAACAAAACAACATTATCACAATATTATACTAAAACTTTATCATATGACACAAATTACAAGCATACATTAAAAACATATCATGATATTAACATGGCAAATATCACACATTTTTAATATATAACCTAAAATGCAAAACAAAAATAAAACATACTAGAACACATGTATACATGATAAATAGCTAAGCTAAATATGATCACTTAATAAAACACAAGTATACAACATGAACAAATAAACTAAATGATATATTAGCATGATAATGCACATGTTATAAAAACATAAATAAATACATATAATATGCCAACCAAAATACATAAAAAAACATGAAGAACCACGTAAACATGATGTACAAACTAAACTAAAACATAACACATAAAACAAACATGTATATGATAAGAGCAAACGATTAGTATTGATATCACAAACTATTACATATGTTATAAAAAACACAAATAGATATGAAATATAAAAAAAAACATATAAACACAAAAGGGCAATGTAAAAAAAACTAAAAGAAGTAAAAACATAACTATTTACCATGCAAAGAGAGTGAAATGAAATAAAAATAAAAACAGAATGACAGAAATCAAAACAATAAAAACACGATTTAGGGACGAGATTATAAACTGGACGAAACTTAAAATGACTAATCGCGTAAAAAACCCATGCGGCAGACTCGAAGTGAAAATATCAGAAACTCGAAAGGATTAAGTGCGTAATTTTGCCATTTAAAATCTGATTTCATAAGATTCAATGACTGATTTGAAAGAAATCAAAAAGAAAGGGGGATTGAGGGTGTAAATAACCCATGCGACGAGCCAAAAACAAAAAAAAGAGGCGGAGGTCCTTATTACGTAATTAGACCATTTTTTTTTAAAATTTTAAGTTTTATAAAATGACCCACTCAGTTCAAACCTGAACCCTTTTCCATTTTTTTTAAAACCCTTAGAATAAGAAACCCTCATCTTCTCTGTTTGTTTAAACCGAAATCCCTACAGCCTAAGATGAATCCAGAAACCGGTGGTCAACCACCATCCCCTCGGAATAAAAAAAAACCCAAAATGTTTTTTTTTTCCTTTTTAAAACTTGAATCTGACTTGTTGGGAGGCTCAAAATCGATTAACCGAATCACCAAGAGGGTTGAATTCGCTTCCCGAATGAATTGGTTAAAACCGAAAAACTAGTGGACAATATTGCATGATGATTTTAGAGTGGTTCGACTACCCAACCGAGTCTACATCCACTACCTTAGCACTCCACTAAGGATTTCCTAATTCACTACTATGAAAAGGTGTAACCTTTACAACCCTATCTTTTCAATGGCTAAGATAGAACCACTATAGTTTTCCCTATGCTAAACTAGAACATCTCCCTTTTATAAGGTAATTGTGTAAACAAAGAAAACCCACAAGGTGGGTGTTTACAAGATTGAAGCTCACAAGAGTGTAAAGAATAAAAACAATTAAAACACTCTTTATACACTATATACAAGAGAAATAAAGAAATAGGACTTGAAAACTAAGTTCTCTTGATCATGAAGCTTGGATGTGTTCTCTAACCATATTCAAGTGTCCCAAGTCTTCTTTTAAATTGTGGAATGAGCTACTAGCTGTTTATGGTCGTTGGGGTGGTTTGGAGCCGTTGGGGACTTAATTTCCAACAATAAATGCAGTCTGGGCAAGTCAGTATCGGTACACAGGCTTCGGGTATCAGTACATCCCTCAAAAAGAAAGAGCCGTTGGGCAAAATTACACTGGTATCTGTACACTTAACAAGTATATCGGTACAGCCAAGCCTGTACAGGTACGAGTTTTAGCTATTGGAAAAATAAACCGTTGGGGACAAATGAGCGTATCGGTACACAACTAAGTTGTACCGGTGCAGGCTCTTGTGGTATCGGTACGGGTCAATCTGTATCGGTACTCAGGGCCAGTTTTTGACACTTTGGCTATTTAAAATCATTTTAAACATGTTAAAAACCCTTTGAAAACATTTCAAACATATTTTTCAAGTTTATGGACTTTTAAAATATTTTTGCAAATTTGTTTAAGTCCAAAAAATTTTCCATTTAGGGTGTGTTTTTGGTTGCTTTTGGCAACCTAAAAGCACTTTTTAAGTGCTTTTCTGCCCAATTAGGTGTTTTTGGTTGCTTTTAAAAGTGATTTTCCACCCAAACTCAAAAGCTAGATTTTATGGCTTTTACGGTGGATAAGCTAGTTTGAAAAGTAAAATTACTTTTTTACCCTCTATTATTTAATTATAATTGATTGTTTGAAATGTTTATACATAATTATAAAATAATATATATGTTATAGTATTTATATTGAGAATAAATTTTTTATTATAGTTTATATTTTTAAATTGAAATTTTTATTATATTTTAAGTTGATTTATTTTTAAATTAATTTTTATTATAATTTAAGTTGATTTATTTCATACACCATAATATTAAGAAATTTGAACATCACCCAAGTTCACTTAATTTACTTTACAATACTATGTCTAAAATAGACATTTTGACCTCTCAAAATCACTTTTTGACATCAATGACAAACACTAACCCAACTTTTTAAAAGCAATACAAGCCTTAATTTATATCAAAATGAAATATCTCAAAAAGCTACACAGTTTTGATTACATCGACAAACAAATCATCAAACTAGTATGGATCAAACTTTTCTATGACCACCGATAGAATCAAATCAGATAGTAATAATTAAAATATGGAAATAAAAGTATAAAATTAAAGACTAAAGTATAGATGATAGACTTTACGAGTAAAAGATATTACGTGAATTAATAACAACATTTAATTTACAAATTCTTTTTTTGCTAATAATTTAAATTACAAATTTAATATTAACTATTTAGATTAAGACTCAAATTTCAAAATTTGAAAAATGCGTACATAATAACATAATATTTTTTTGCTCGGCAGAATGCAACCAAGTTCGGGCCTCGTTAAAAACCTCTCTAATACCTAAATAGAGGAAAATAGTACCCAAACAAGGTAAAAAGGCAACAAAACACAAGCGTCAAAACTATGATACAAATCACGATCAAACCAAAGCTATAGCCAAACCCCAGCTGAAAATAGACCAACCCCTGTTAGAATAAATCCACAGCACACAGCACACACAAGCAACACCGCACAACCCCCATTAATGTAAGCTCACAAGTAAACCAACGCTGCCACAAAGTGAAGCCTCGCGAAAACCATCCATAACCACTCACAATTCCATACAGCCAGCTCATAGACAAGTATGAAACACATCCGAGCGATCCACACCTTCTCTAGCTAAAGCATCCGCGAACGAATTCACCTCACGATAAACATGATTGAAACAAACCCTTGGCAGCATCTCACACAATGAATCAATAGACACAAACAAGTCCCAAAGTCACCAAGGTCTTCGTTTAGCGTGTAACACCCAATCAATGGCAACAAGAGAATCCGATTCAATAACCATATTGTTATCCATCCAAGGTGAGGCAACCAACATAGTCAAAGTAAACTCAATCGCCCACAATTCAGCCATGTTAGAATCCATAATTCCCAACGGACCAGAAAACAACACAAGGACTCGCCCCGTAGCATCCCGCAAAATGCCACAGAATCTGGAGAGACCCGGTTTACCTCGTGCAGAGCCATCAACATTAAACTTAAACGTACCAGGCAATGGCGCCATCCATCCAATACCACTACAGTGAACACGCTGCCCAACCACACCACGGCACTCACTAGGACATCGCCACCACACTACTTTATTCACGCGCAAATCCTCTTTCAAAGAGTTAATCCAATAAAATGACTGAAGCTTAACAAAGAAACACGCCTCATCCAAAGGCACACACTTCTTATTAAAGACTAGCTCATTTCTTGCCAGCCAAATAGACCATAATAAGGCCGCTAAACTCGAAAACCACCGCTGACGATGTACCCCAGAGAAAAAACACAAACAATCAAAAGCCAAGAACTCAGCCAAGCTACGCAGCAAGACCAAGTCAATCCCCCACCAACACAGAAACTGGTACCAAACTGTCCTGATCAAATCACAAGAGTATAGCAAATGATCATCCTCCTCCTCAATCAAATTACACCACACACACAATCCATGAGACTCACCTAACGGAATACCACGACTCCTTAAGAAAGAGAAAGTAGGCAATCGCCTCAACCAAACGAACCAAAGAAAAGCCTGAATCTTAGGCGGCACTAGTACTCTCCAAGAGAAACACTCCCCCAATGAAGAAGCACCCACCCTATCAAGTAACAACAACTTAGTGAGGGAATGCACCGAAAAAAATCATTCATATCCGGTGTCCAAACCAGATTATCATGAACCTCGACTCAAAGAACCGTAGACACCAAAGATTGTCGTAACTCCTCCACCTGTTGTACCTTAAAAACCCGAAGATCATGTCGAAAAAGCTCATGCCAATGTTCATGATCAAACGAACAACCCACAGCATACTCGGACACCCGTGCTAGCTTATTAGATGCGATAGAAAATAGGTACGGAAAAGTGTGCTTCAAAAGTTGCTCAACACACCAAGGATCTAGCCAAAAGAGCACATTATCCCTACATCCGACCCTCCACAAGAAGCTATATTGGCCCATATGTGGCGCCACCTCCTCACTCATGGATGTGGGAACTATTTGTTTCTATATTGTTGACATCGTGCTTCGACGGCTCAAATTAAAACGCCAGCGCTGATCATTCTCACCATATTTAGCAACAATCAAGGCACGCCATAAGGAAGACGAATCTTTCGCATATCTTCACACCCACTTAGAAAGTAAAGCTATATTACGAGCTCGTAAATCAGCCACACCCAATCCCCCACAACCTCGAGGTTGACAAACTAAATTCTAGCTCACCCAACTCAGTTTACACTGTAGCCTCACACCTCCCCATAAAAATGCTCGATGAATCTTATCAATAGCAGCAATGACCCTTTTTGGAACCAAAAATATACCCATGTAATACATAGGCAAGGATGAAAAGACCGAGTTAACCAAGGTAACACGAGCTGCAAAAGATAAAGAAGATTTCTTCCATCCTGCCAACTTCAACCGAAAGCGGGCGATCACCGGATCCCACATTTCCTTACTTCGCGGGTTGATTCCCAATGGTAAACCTAAATACATAAAAGGTAATCTGCCTCTCTGACATCCTAACACCGCTGCTGCCTATTCTACTACCTCATTCGCGACACCAAACACAAATAAAAAAGACTTTCGAAAGTTAATACTCAGACCTGAGCATACCTAAAAAATGAAGTAGCCTGTGCATAATAATCGCCATATCAACACTCCCTTCAAAGAACAAAATGGTGTCATCAGCAAATTGCAAATGAGACATATAAAAGCCTTCCGCAATCGACACCCTACGAACAATGCCAGCCTCGCGTGCCGTCATTATTAGCTGATGCAAAGCTTCTGCAACAATAACGAACAATAGAGGAGACAGTGGACATCCTTAGTGAATACCTATCCCCATGCCAAATTCTTTAGTGGCACAACCGTTAACCAACACAGACAAACAAGCAGAACTAACACACTCCTACACACAACTCCGCCAAGTAGCATTAAACCCCATACGAAGTAACACATCATCCAAAAACTCCCATCGAACACAATCATATGCTTCCACAAAATCTAGCTTTAAAACAAATCCACCCACTGAGTTTCTATGATCCCGTAACGAATGAATGACTTTATTAGCTAGCAAAATCCCATTCACTATCTGAGGACCCTTAACAAAGGCCATTTGTGTATCCCTAATTAAAGTTCCCAACACACTCTGAAGCCTCCGCGCTAAAGTTTTAGCAAGAATCTTGTATGCGGAATTAACCAAGCTAATTAACCGAAAATCCCCAATCACCAAAGGTGAATCACACTTCAGAATAAGAACAAGGAAAGAAGAATTTACGCCTTTGGGTATTTTCCCAAAGACATAGAATGCCTGCATAAATTAAAAGACATCATCCTTAACAAATTTGCAACCTCGCTTATAAAATTCAAGAGTAAAACTATCTGGACTGGGTGCCTTAGCGCCATCACAACTCCAAACAGTGGCTCAGATCTCTTCTAAAGTGAATAGAGCAATCAACCTTGACAATTCTGTCTCATCAACCTGTACAAATGTACCTTGAATCCACCATACTCCCTTACGCACATCCTTAGAAAAAAGGCGACTAAACTCATGGAACACCACTCCACGAATCTATCGCGGATCAGTCACCGACGTATCCTCTACTTGCAATCCCACAATCCAGTTACGAATAGCCTGCAGCTAAGCAGTCCGATGAAAGAAAGCCATGTTCTTGTCCCCTAACCTTAACCATGTCGCTCTAGATTTTTGACGCCAAAGAGACTCTTTCCGCGCAAATAACTTCTATAATTCTTTGAGCCATATCCATCGCCTCTCTAATCTCCCCTCTGCAACATCCCCCCGTTCCACTTCCTTATCAACACCATCTATGTTACACTGAATCGACTCAATTAATTCATCAACATCTCCAAATTCAGCCTTATTCTAATCGCGCAAAAAAAGTTTCAACTGTTTTAGTTTAACAGCCATGTTCTCACAACCAACACCTAAAGTCGAAAAACGCCTCCATTCTTGAGCAATACGATTAACATTACCTTGGCTATCCATCCAGCAATTTAGAAACCTGAACGGTCTTGGACCCCAATCCATATCATCACAACACAGCAACAACGGAGTATGATCACGTGGTAACGCAAACTGTTGTATATGCAATAACTTCTTCATCCACACGTTAGAGACTAGAAAGCGATCTAACCTGCTACAACGAGTGTCAGGTCCGAACCAGGTAAACCGCTTCCCACAAAGTGGCAAATCCACTAATCCCATGTTATCAATAAACATAGTAAAATCTGTCATCCCCACCGACTCAGAGTTACATCCACTACGTTCAGAGTTCCACCGAATAGAGTTAAAATAACCAGCAAGACACCAAGCTCCATCAAAGCTACTCATACGAACTGATAGCTCATCCCAAAGGTTAAGTCGATCATTCACCTCACATGGAGCATAAATAGACGCGATACAACAATGTAAATCATCTTGAGTCCATCTCCCTTGTAATAACACAAAATGACGAGTCACCTTTATCTATTCAAGAATAAAGCTCGATTGGTCCCAAATAGCTAAGACCCCCCGATGCCCCAACCATGGTGAAAAATGGAACTCAAAAGAATCAGAAGGCCAAATACTTTGTACGATGACAGCCGGGATCTCCTCTAATTTAGTTTCATGTATCAAACCCATATCTATCTTATGCAGCCGAAACACCTCGCGAATCTATCTACGTTTAGCAATACGACCCAAACCATAGGCATTCCACGACATAATTTTTATTGGCGAAACCCTCCACCTTTCGCCGTTATAACTCGACCAAGATCACGAACAATCTCCTCCCCTCGTCCTATTGTCTGCACCCCTATTAACTTACTTAGTTGCAGCGTCGCGTCGATCTCACCTTGTATATATTGATGATAAATAAGGATAGTCACATCGCCAACTGCATTCGCCCGTGGTACACTTTGGTGCTTCAGTGGTCTTCCCCTAGTCTCGTAGTTTCAACATGAGATTCAACTAGAAGGGAAACATTTATCGCTATGGGTTGAGCTGTACGTCCAACCGCATCACTATGTTGAACATCATAATCCTGTTGAACAGGAACATCTATCAACGCATAAATTAAATCCAAATTGGACTCCTCAGTCGCACCATGTGGTTGACAACCAATCATATCCACCCCAGTATTCTTCATCAAATTAAACTCCACACCTTCATCCCCCGGTATATTTCCCACACAACCCCCTTCGACGCCCCTAGCTAAATTCTCTTCAGCAAGTAGCACCAAATCCTTGGCTGGGGTAATATCCCAAGAAATGGCCCCTTCATCCACAGTGTGTTGTCCACGATCCTCCACATTACCCTTCTCCACAGACCCATTCTCAACCTCCTCCGCAATTGTAAGTAGGTATTCATTCCCATATTCACCCCCAAAAATCCTTGCACTATCTGGATGAGGGAATTGCACATCATTATCCGAACTTTGATTCGATGATGTAGATTCACTGTCCACTTGAAAGCTCGGTCGAAATAATGGTTCTACCTCTGTAACTCGGATACAATACATATTGCCCTGTGCCGTAATGGAAACAAACTCGTCAATTTTATGTAGCAGTTTCATCGTAAAAAAATGTTTGCCCTCTCAAAATATTTAGGCTTGGGCGTTTCTCCATCAATGTCAATGAAACAGCCCCGCAATTTTGCAATCTGATTAAAGGTATCATAACACCACATATGCAAAGGCAACCCATACACTGCTACCCAAACACGACGACTATGAAAACTAGCAAATTCAACATTCCAAGCCTCAGCCCTATCAAACCATTCTTTCAACACACTTACGTCCGTAAAGAATTTCCCCCGCAAATCCACTGCATCAAACAATATCAACAGCACAAGGCCAGAGACTCTCATCAATTTAAACCTACTAAATCTCGCCGCCTGCATACCCTTCGCCATCAAACTTAAAGAGATATATCGTACACACCAACCGATCACACCATGCTCAAGTACGTTTATCGTATCCACGTCGACGCCACCCTTAATCCTCAACAATAGATCATTCTCATCACATGATCTCTTATCAAAATGTTGGGAACGTCTAACTATCGATCGCCCTATATCCCGTGCCACTCCATCCTTCGTAACACCCCGTAACCCCTTCCCCAATTCCTCTTGATTCACCCCAGACGATCTCGCAAAAGCAACACGTATTTGTGCCTCACACAGCCATATTCCATTAAATTTATCTATTGCCCTTCGTGCATCTTCCACATTGCATATTCGAGCAAAGCCGAATCTACGCCCATCAGCCCCCCTCTTTTGAGGGATAAAAGCATCCAAAACCCTAGCACAGCTATCAAACACTAGGCGCAAACCTGCCCAATGGATACCGTTAGAAAGATTACCCACAAATAGAGTGATTCCATTTCGTCGACGATGCTGAATAGTGAGTACGTTGTCGGTGCTCGCTCCACTCGTTCCATTGATTCTGTACCAACAGAATTAACACTTAATTTTCAAAATACATGTAATTTCAAATAACTTAAGTTAACTTAAATTGTTTTTAGAATATAATGATGTCATTTAATTCTTTTACTATTTTTTATTTTTTATGTATGTTTTATTGTTCATATTTAGGATTTGTGGTTGTGCATCTAAATTCTTTTTAATAAAAATAAGGGTAAATAACACGGATACCTATTTAATTTTTAGGATGCTTCCTTTTTTATCATTGAACTTTTAAAATTAACATTACAATTTAAACCGAAGGAAAGAACTAGAAGAGGAAGGGAGTAGTTTGGTGATCTTTTCGACTTGAGAATGTAACGTCCAAAAAATAGGGTCAGGAGAAATTAAAGGTTCGATTGGATTGATTTTTGAAACGGTCGAACCGGCTTGAATAGTTTTGTAGGTTCTTGGAAAAATAGGTATTTTTAATTGGAATTTTGGTGAATTAAAAATTGGATTTGGGTTTCTAATAGGTTTAATCATTTTATTAAATGTTTTGGAAATTTAAAACAAATGCGGATTAAATTGAATTAATTGACATTTACGATTTTGGTGACTAAAATGAGAAAAAATAAAAACTTGTTTTACAGTGGCTAAATTGAAGAAAGGCCAAAGCTACGAATCCTTACAGAGCTACCATTTCTAAAAAATGTTAATTAGGATTACCACTTTGTTTTAAAAAATAGTTTTGACGGTTAATTGGTTTCTAAAATTCATTTTCTCACTTTACGTCAATTTTCTCATTTCTTTTCTCTCAACTTTCTCCCATTTTCTTGCTAATTTCTTGAACATAGAATTCATATTTCTAATTGATTTTTGATGGATAATATATCTCTAGATTCCTTTTTCAATCATTAGTAAACCTTACACAAAGATTTCTTAAAATATTTCTTGTTTTCTCAACTCTTTTTCAAGAAGGAATTTTCGTCAATTTTTGGTGGAATCTCTTTTGAAGTTAATTCTTCTCCACTCTCAAAAACTAAGGTTGTTTATTGAAATTTCCTAGCATTTGGTTCTTGCTTGACGGTTTACAATGTAATTTTGCAATTTAATTGAGAAAATTCTTGTTAAGTGGTGATTATGGCATTTTGCCTAAATTTTTTATTAGGTTTATGAATGCTGGAGATTTTGATTGGGTTATTTGGTGTTTTGATTATATAAACATATTGTTAAATGAAATTTTTAGTTTGAATCCCAAAACTACTTAATTGAGTGATTTTTTAGGTTGG
Organism: Hibiscus mutabilis; assembly: GCA_019671005.1. Lineage (NCBI taxonomy): Eukaryota > Viridiplantae > Streptophyta > Magnoliopsida > Malvales > Malvaceae > Hibiscus > Hibiscus mutabilis. The sequence goes on from CM033750.1 coordinate 11,753,599, forward strand.
TTTTTAGCTAGTTTTGGGGTTGTTATAAGTGTTTAATGCTTACTGGTGGTAGAATGATATGTTAGATGTATTTTTGATTGTTAAATGATGAAGATTAGATGTTAGATTCAAAGGTTTATGGCTGCTTAATGTTTGGATGGAGTTTTAGATTGTTTTCGGCGTTTTCGGATAGTTGTTGTGGATGCCATTGCTAAGGATGCAGGGGTTTGGTGTAGGCTATTATGAGAATGCATTTTGATGCATTTTCCCTTGGTTTTATGTTGTAGAAATAGGGGAAGGTCAAGGATAACTCACCTCTTAGCTTTCAGATTGTTTCGGATGATTGTAACGTGATGGCTTAGGAAGCGATCGTGTAGTAGTGAGTGAAAACAGTTTTAAAAGAGTGTCAAAGCTTGTGGGCTCTGTTTTGGGGACTTGGGATAAGTGTGAAGAACTTTCCTAAGTCCGAGAGTAAGTTGAAGTGGTTTTCACTTTCGTACCTTGCTAATTTTTACATAAAGTTACAAATGAATGTTTTGGAATGATATTTGAATAAATGCATGAAGATGAAACTTGTTGTTACAATGCACCTTAATCATGATTTTTCATGTTTATAAACATGAGATTTGGTTTGGAATGAGCATGATTGTATAAGCATGATTAGATAAATTATATGAGCATGATTAGATAAATGATATGAGCATGATTGTGAATAAAATGATGAATGAGTAAGTATGTTAGTTTTGGGATTATAGGTAGCATGCCTCTAGATTATACAAATATGGAAATAATTGTATAAGAGTTGGTGTTTAAGTCATTAGAAGTATGATTCTGATGTATTGTATATCTAGGGTGTATGTTAGGGTGTATGGGACAAGTTTGGCATGTTTTTAAGTGGTAAAACCAGCAAAAGGGGCATTACAGGTCTACTTGTATCGATATGGTGAATGATGTATCGGTACATGAGGCTTAAAACACGCCCATAAGCTAGAATTTTGGCATGGGTATCAGTACAATTTGAAATGTAACATTACGGATATTGGCTACTGGAATCCTCGGATTCAGCCATCTAAACTGGGTATCGGTACACGAGCAAGTGTATCGGTACACCCCTGTTCGAAGTAAGCTTGAGGATCGATACATGAGCAACCATACCGGTATCCATCAAGCCGTATCGATACTGAGACCTGTGTACCGATACGCGGGTCAGTTATGTTGGTTGGATTAATGACATGCTTTAAATTCTTTGTATTTTGGTCACTATTTCATATGTATACAATTCGAATATGTTTGAATGTTCCATTTTAGCTGTAATTGGGCATGTATTCATGTAACCTGAATAATTGAGGATTGGTAACCACAAATTTAAGTAAGACCTCGTAATTTTTTAGATTTGCAATTTGGTCCCTAATTTGCAAATACGCCCAATTGGATGTCAATTTAATGCCCGATTCGGTTAAGAATTTAATCGCTGCCAGTATGCACACCTAGGGTTCTAATATTGAATATAGAAAAGATAAAAGAAAAAAATACACATAAATCTTGTTTTTCAGCTCGGGTTTGCTCCGCAAACCTAATGTAACCCTCGTAGTTCGGGTCTAGCGACTAGGCTGGGTTAAGGGGGTTACATTTGGTAGTATCAGAACCAGTTTATGATTGTTGGAGTTGTTGTAAGTTGTGCATATGATGTTATTTAAATGCTTGTATGAATGTTAATTGTTTTGATGAAATTTTCTATGTTGTGGGTATTTGGGGGGACACATTGCCTATTACCATTGTTTTTAAACGAATTTACAGGAAGTCTTAGATCCTTTACTGAATACAAGTTTAACTAAAGTTGTTTTTGTATGTTTTTAATTATTGGTGAGTATGGGCCCAAGACGCAAGCCTCTAGCTAACACGAGTAACGCTCAAAATGATAAGAGTTCTAAGGATGGCATAACTCCTCATACTCAGTTACCTCCCCTTCCACCTAACCCACCAGCGGGTGTAAATACGGGAAATCCCTCTCAGGCTCTGCAATGACCTATTTTTGGGGATATGACACCTCTAATACAAGCAATGATGGGAGCGTTTCAAGCAGTTGTGGCAGGGGTTCATGTACAAGCACCAGTTGTGGTTGTAAACACTAGACTACCATTGGAATGCCTCTAAAGTTTGAGAGGTGTTGAATTTAGGGGATTAGATCCTGAAGCATCTGAGGAATGGTTTTCTAGCATCGATCGTATTTTTGGACAAATAGAGTGTATAAATGCTTGGAAGCTTGGGTGTATTGTTTTCTTGTTGTATGGTGATGCTTATCATTGGTGGATAACCACCGTGGCTGGAGTACCTATTGTAGATATAAACTAGGAATTCTTTCAAAGAGCTTTTAAGAGAAACTATGTTGGTCCACAGAATCAGGATGAAAAGAAAGTGGAATTTATGGCGTTGGTGCAAGGCTAGATGTTTGTGGCTGAATATGAAGTAAAGCTTGTTTGTCTGAGTCAATATGCTCTTGAAATGGTCCCAGATAATCGTCAGAGGTGTGACTGGTTCAGTATAGTCTTAAGAAGGAGATCAAGACGTATTTGTTGGCTGAGGAGTATACCGATTTTGATGTGTTGTCAACAGGGCTAAGGATATTAAGCAGTCTTTGGGTATTTCCCATTGATTAGTGGGTACTGATTCGGGAAAACGAGCAGTAGAGTCTGATTATTTTGGAAGAGGGTATAAGAAATTATGAGACAATCGATATAGGGCTGATTGTAGGCGAGGTGGCAGTGTACATAGTTAGAATGTCCAAACTACTATCGCTGGAGGAGATTGTAAGCATTGTAGGAGACGTCATTAAGAAAAATGTTGGAAAAAGACTGGAGCATGTTTTTAGTGTAGTTATCATAAGCAATTTCAACAAGATTGTCCACGTGCTGCTAAAGACACGCCAGTTCAGACGGTAGCTATAGTAGCTCCTACTAGAGGCCGAGCCTGTTGTTGCGCGTAATAAGTGCTTCGCAATTGTGCAAGTGTACACGTCGCAAGTTATAGTATAAAAGATGTCGTCTCCACAGAGATTGGTGCCACTTCAAGAATCTAATCTCTTGCGCTGTAAAAAGTAAAAGAACACAAGTAGAAGATTGTAGGAGTTTTAACTAACAACTAAACTAGAAAGCAATAAAGTAAAAGAATATGAAATCAAATGAGAGAGAATAGGCCATATTATCGTGAGTTGAGGTGTGATAGCCGATTGGATCATCTTGGTAAAAGAGTGCAAGGGCAACTCAGTTGTCGTGGCAACTTGCACAGCGGGGTTGCCTTGACAACTAATCGATAGTTGCCTGGGCGACTAGCTGGGCAACTACTTGGGCGGCTGGACAGCAACCTCAAGGTTCGGCAGAGCGTTCTTTAATGGTTTCTTCTTATCCCTAAGTCAAAACTCTAGCTATTTGTGCATGCCTTGATAATATATCCCTGCGTGAATCAAGGGTGAACAACAACCAATCTTGCGATCTTCTTAGCCATTGAAATCCTTAACTTATTCCTAAGCTGGATTAATCTTCACCATCAATAGATTGAATAAAGACCATACTCATTCGTTTCTTGAATCTAACTCTCCCGATATTAGATAAATAGATGAAGTTACGAGATCCTCTCCCAATTCACTCGTAAACAAGAATAAGAACCAAGAATGAGTAAACCTTGAATTGAAAGTGCAAACTCTTATTACCTAAACAAAATCCAATTGTTTCTCACAACCACAAGACACAATAACCTTAGCCAAATAGATTTAGTTCATGGCTAGGTTCCAAAGAAACACAAGATAAAGAACTCCTAGCATAAACCTAATTGAACAAGAAAGAAAAAGATAAAGAATGGTTGAGCCTTTTCAATAACTCCTCCAAAGCCTTGTCGAAATCTCCCTTGCTCTTTGTCAAAAATTCTCTCATCTCTCTCCCCCTTTGGAGTTGACGGCATGGTCTTGAATTTATAGGGCTAGGTCAAAGTATTTTTTAAGGAGGAAGTTAAGTTGGAATTAAATTATCTTAAAGAATATAATTATTTATTATATTTAAATTCCTTATAGAACTTCTCCTATCTTCTTGGGATTTAATTTCTCTTTGACCTCTTCATGGAAATCAAACTCCTTTGGAATTTAGCTTTGCTCCAAGTCATCTTGGGCTTATCTAGTCATCAGTTTCGACTACCATATCATCTTATCCATTGTCGAAAATTGCCATGGCAACTAGCTCAACATCTCCTTCATGCATTGCCCTGGCAACTAGCTCGGCATCTCATTCATGCATTGCCCTGGCAACTAGTTCCAGCCTTGTTTAGGCAAGTGATTTTACACACACACAAAAGCACACCAAAGCAGCATCTTTTTCCACAAAATCACCAAGTTATGTAATCAAGCTCAACGGTGGAAAGAAACATGAATTAATGCATGAATGACTAATTATGCAACTAATATGAGCCTAAGTCTAACAATAATATGAGTAAAAAGGGTAATAAAAATAGTACTTTTGAACACTTATCACACCCCCAAACTCGAACTATTGTTTGTCCTCAAGCAATGCAAACTAGCAATTATCTACCAAGACTTTAATCATCAAAGACATGCTTCAAACTTGAATTCAAACCTCAGAACCGTGGCACAAAGTATGATCACCTTTTAATTTTTCGAATAGCACAAAAATTACCCGGAATCGAACTATAATGCTTGTGACAATGTGTGTTCGTAGTTGTGTACAAGTTGATTTTCAAGATTCTATGTGAACAATAGGCTTTTATCAATTTAATTACCGGGGCATTTATTTTTATTTTCACTAGAGCCAATTTCGGGTACCTCTAGCGATTCTTTAATGTGCATTAACTTCTAGAGCCAGTTTCGGGCACCTCTAGCAAGAAAGTGTATTTACTACTAGAGCCAATTTCGGGCACCTCTATCAAGAATTTAACTTTTAATTTTCAATTTTAAATTTACCCAAATTTTAAGCAACCTAAGTTCACTAAGTTTCTTTCAATCAACAAGCCACAACCGTGTAAAAAAAATTAGCATCATAGTAAAATTCTAAGTTATTTTCATGCAATCCTAAAATTAAAGGTTCTTTCAATTAAGTGCAGTGACAAAAATTCATCATTGGATATTCAACAAGTCTTAAGCAATTAAATCCAATTAAAGGCATGGCAAGTAACATATGCAACCTATATGTGATTGCTAAAGATGAATGCAACTAAACATGAAACTAACTAGAAACCAACACCCCCAAACTCGAGAGAAGCATTGTCCTCAATGCATGTAAAAGTGAAACAAAATTTAAAAGAAACTAAATGAAATGAGTTAGTCAGAGAGGTCGTCACCTCGAGTGATAAGTTTCCTTCGTGCCGTTTTCTTGATTCATATTTCGGTCGGTGGTTGAATGCTTGTGGCTGGTATCACGTGAATAGCATTGCTTTGATTTGATCCATGTTTGCCGATGCAGGTTCACTTGCCTGGGCATCAGTAGTTGCCGAAGCCATTGTTGTTGCCTGGGCATCGCCAGTTTCTGTTGCCGTGGCAACTGCTGAGGTAGTTGCCGGGGCATTCTTTGTTGCGGTTGCCGTGGCAAGTAGTCAGCAGTGAATTTCCTTAGCATGGTGGTTGTGAGTCTTGTTGTGGAAAAGAAAAGGAAACAAAGAAAACCTGGAAACTAAAGATAATGAAGAAAAATAAAATAAAATATCTCTTAAAAATAAAAAGAAAAAGAAAAAGAAGATATTGAAAGGAGAGCATGCTCATGCATCTCCTAAGGTGACCATTTCTTTGTTACGTTCCACATGGGAACCGTTGTAGTGCTTCAATTTTTGTCTGTTAACTTTGAATTCATGTTCGTCATTGATGGATTTGATTATCACGGCACCATGAGAGAATGGTTTGACAACTTCGAATGGTCCTGACCATCTTGATTTTAGTTTTCCCGGGAAAAGTTTTAGCCGAGAATTGAAAAAGAGAACTGGTTGCCCTGGCATGAATTGTCGCGGCAATAGTCTCTTGTCATGCCATTGCTTTGTTTTCTCCTTGTAGATTCGTGCATTGTTACAGGCGAGTGCACGAAATTCTTCAATCTCGTTGAGGTCCAACAAACGCTTTTGTCTGGCACTTTCCCAATCCATATTCACGGTCTTGATTGCCCAATATGCCTTGTGTTCAATTTCCACCAGTAGATGGCATGTTTTTCCATAGACAAATCGGAAGGGGGACATACCTAAGGGTGTTTTGAATACAGTGCGATATGCCCAAAGTGCGTCATCTAGTCTTACTGACCAATCCTTCCTAGAGGGATTTACAACTTTCTCGAGTATACCCTTCAATTTCTGGTTGGAAATTTCTGCTTGCCCATTGGTTTGTGGGTGATATACCGTGGCAATCTTGTGAGATACACCAAAGCGTTGTAACATCTTGGCGATGAGTTTGTTGTCGAAGTGCTTGCCTTCATCACTGATAATTGCTCTCGGCATCCCAAACCATGTAAATATATTTTTCTGCAAGAATCTTTGCACAGTCTTGGAATCGTTGGTGGGAACTGCAGCTGCCTCAACCCATTTAGACACGTAGTCAACGACAAGTAGAATGTAGAGGTCGCCGAATGAAGAAGGGAAAGGTCCCATAAAATCAATCCCTCATACATCGAACAGTTCCACCTCGATGATGTTTTGGAGCGGCATCTGCCCGTCATCTGGCAACGATCACATTGCTTGTAAAACGGTTGGGCATCTTTGTATAGTGTTGGCCAATACAAACCGGATTGCGAAACTTTGGCCGCGGTACGTGTTCCTCTAAAATGTCCTCTATAGGGTAAAGAATGGCATTGCCGGAGTACGTTATGTTGCTCCTCTTTAAGGACACATCGGCGTATAACTTGATCTGCACATTATTTAAACAAAAGAGGCTCGTCCCAAAAGTAATACTTAGCATCATGGCAGAACCGCTTCTTCCCTTGGTGAGTAAGGCCATAAGGTAAAATACAACAAACAAGGAAATTAACTAAATCCACGTACCAGGGTATTGTCGAGACATGTGTTGCCGTGAAAACTGCTTCCATGGTTGTCAAGGCATGCGCATCTAGAGTTGCTGCGGCATGCGCGTCGAGGGTTGCCGAAGCGTTTACATCCATGGTTGCCGAGGCAACTAACAGTTGCTCATCCGGAAATGCATCACATATCTCTAAATCTGCATCCTTAATTTCAATATCAAACGAGGTTTGGCATCCTTTTTAGCAAATAGATACTTAATTTTCGAATGGTCCGTATGAACAATTACCTTTGTACCAATCAAATAGGATCGGAACTTGTCAAATGCGAAAACTACGGCTAGTAACTCTTTCTCCGTTGTTGTGTAATTCACTTGAGCACTATTAAGAGTTTTACTAGCGTAGTATATTACATGAAAGGTCTTACCTGTGCGTTGGCCTAGGACTGTTCCTACCGCGAAATCACTTGCGTCACACATGAGCTTAAAAGGTAGCGTCTAATCTGGTGGAACGACAATGGGTGCCGAGGCAAGCTTTTTCTTTAGGGTTTTGAATGCTTGGGGTGCAAGAATCATCAAAATTAAAGACTTTATCCTGTTCAAGCAAATTGCACAAGGGTTTAGTAATTTTAGAAAAATTATGAATGAACCTCTTGTAAAAACCTGCATGTCCAAGAAAGCTTCAGATTCCTTTAACCGAACTTGGTGAGGGTAATCTCTCGATCACGTCCACCTTGGCTTTGTCTACTTCAATTCTTTTGGATGAAATCTTGTGGCCGAGCACTATTCCTTCATCTACCATAAAATGGCACTTCTCCCAATTAAGGACTAAGTCAGTTTCTTCACATCTTGCCAACACATTCTCTAAATTGCCGAGGTAACTGTCGAAATCATTACCAAAAATGGAAAAATCATCCATGAAGATCTCAAGGAAGTCTTCGACCATATCTAAAAAGAGTGCCATCATGCATTTTTTGAAGGTTGTTGGGGTATTACATAATCCGAACGGCATCCTTCGGAAAGCATAAGTATCGTATGTGCATGTGAAGGTTGTCTTTTCTTGATCTTCTGGTGCTATGGCAATTTGATTGTAACCTGAATAACCATAAAAAAAATAATAAAAGGGTTTACCTGCAAGACGGTCAAGCATTTGATCAATAAAAGGGTAATGGGAAGTGATATTTCCTAGTGGCTTTGTTTAGCTTTCGATAATCCATACAAACCCTCCAACCGGTCACAGTCCTGGTTGAAATGAGTTTATTGTTTTCATTACTTACCACCGTTATACCTCCCTTTCGGTACACATTGTACCGAACTTACCCATGTACTATTAGAGATAGGGTATATGATGCCGACGTCAAGACACTTGATGATTTCTTTCATTACAACCCCTTTCATGGCATGATTCAGTCTCCTCTAGGCCTCAATCGGAGGTTTATGATCATCTTCCAACAAAATCTTGTGCATGCACACTGCCGCGCTAATTCTCTTCAAGTCGGCAATTGTCTACCCTATTGCCTTCTTGAGTAGCATCAACATTTTGACCAGCTTCTTTTCCTGCTCAGGCTGTAACTTAGAGGAAATAATTACAGACAATGTTTTATCGGTTCCCAAGTAAGCATATTTTAGTTGCTCTGGCAACTGTTTCAACTCAAGAATTGGTGGTTGTTTAATAGAGGGCTTTTCGAGCTTACCTTCCTTACCTGAGTAATCCGGTGGTTCAAAGTATGTACCTGGTCGATTGACTAACCAATTTGCCTCTTCTTGTTGTTCCTCATCGATCAGTTCTTCATACTTCTCGGGTTCCTCTTGATCGGCAATGTAGTTACTGAGGCAACTAAATTCCTCATCGAAGTTAAACTCTGTCGTGGCATGAAGAAGTTGGCATTCTTCCAGATCATCGGCATGCCTTAGTGTTTGGAACACATTTAGTTTAACTTGGTGGTCATTCACCCTCATTGTGAGTTCTCCCTTTTCAACATCGATCAAGGTTCTCCCTGTTGCTAGGAAGTGTCTCCCGAGAATGATAGGTGCATGTTTATCTGCTTCACAATCCAAAACAATAAAGTCAGATGGAAAAATAAATTTATCAACTTTTATCAGTATGTCTTCGCTTTTTCCCTTTGATGCACATAGGATCTGTCGGCTAGCTGTAGCATAATTGTTGTAGGCCTTGCCTTCCCGATTCCTAGTTTTTGGAAATCCGATTTAGGCATCAAGTTTATGCTGGCTCCAAGGTCACATAATGCTTTCTCGACATAATGGTTTCCTATGGAACAAGGTATTGTGAAACTTCTGGATCCTTCAACTTGGGTGGCATGCGATTGTGCAACATGGCCATGCATCCCTCTATTGCGGTAACTATTTCAAACTCTCATAGTCTTGTTCTCTTGGACACAATGTCTTTAAGAAACTTGGCATAGTTCGACATTTGTTCAATCGCCCCAACCAATGGCAAGTTGATGTGGACTTGCTTTATTATATCAAGGAACTTCTTGAATTGATATTCTTACTTTTGTCGCTTCAACCTTTGTGGGAATGGTGGTGGAAGTCGGATATCTTCGATCCTTTCAATGGTCTGGAACCTGATTGACGGTATTGCCGGGGCAACTGGAGTTGTCGAGGCATTGTCAACTAGGGTTGTCATAGCGTGCCTATCATTGGTTGTCGAGGCATCTTTATCGCCGGTTGCTGAGGCATGCTTATCGCTGGTTGCAGCGTCAATTCCTGGTTCAGCATCTGAGGCTTTGCCCCTGAGTTCATCTTGATCTTTTTGTGGAGTTTTGTTTGATGAACGAGCTTGAGCCTTTTTAAGTTGTTGGCCACTTCTAGTGGTGATCGCCTTACATTGCTTATGGCCAGTTTCTCTTGCGACTTTAGTATCGCTAGGTAAACCTTCTTGCGGTCTAGTATTCAGGTTTTGAGCAAATTGTCCAACTTGATTTTCCAATGATTTGATTGCTGCCTCTTGGTTTTGCAATCTCATCTCGGTCCTGTCAATAAAAGCATAAGTTCTTTTTATGAAGTTACTATTCTCAGCCATATAAGATTTAGTTTTCAATATAAAAGCATTGAGAGAATTCTCCAAAGAACTAGTTGTTGTCGGTTGTTGCTGCGGCAACTGTTACCGTGGCATATTCTGCTGGAATACCAATGCTTGTGCATTCTGATTGTTCTAGTTTAGAGCATTGTTGGGATTACTCCATGAAAAATTCGGGTGCTTCTTCCAAGCTGGATTGTATGTATTGGACATCACATTGTTGTTCCGGTTGTAATTCCCCACATAAAAGCTAGATTTCGGATTCTGCATATATTGAGAAGAATCATGGTTACCACCACATAACTCACAAAAGAATCTATTACCTTGACTTCTTGTGTGTTATTTAGTTTCTGCATGTTCTGGACCATCTTAGTTAGAGTGGTCAATTGTGCCAAAATTGAGTCTGATGATCTCAGTTCATGTATTGTGGCTTGGCGTCTAACTCCTCCTCTTCTAGCATATGGGAATTGATTCTTGGCAAGCCTGTTTAGAATTTGCATTGCTTCCTCCGGCGACTTATCTATGAGTATGATGTTTGCCGAGGCATCTAGCATCATCATTGTTGGTGTATTCACAGCGTTGCAAAACATTGTTACTTATGTCCACACTGGGAATCCGTGTAGGGGACATTTGTGTAGAAGTTCTGTATATCGTTCCCAAGCCTCGTACATGGATTCATCATCTGCCAGCCGAAAAGAAGTAATTTCGTTACGAAGCTTATCAGTCAAATTTGTAGGATTAAATCGAGTAAGGAAATCACGACAAAGATCGGTCCAAGATCCTATTGATCCGGCAAGAATACTATTCAACCATGCTTTCGTCCTATCCCTCAGTGAATAAAGGGAATAATCTTAGTCGTAAAACATTGGGGGTGACTCCTTGTATTTTGAATGAATTACAAATCACGAGGAAAGATTTAAGATGTTGTCGTGCATCTTCAATTGTTGAGCCGCCAAATTGACCAATTGTGTTGATCATATTGAACATCATCGGTTTTAACTCAAAGTGGTTGGCTTCAATTTCATGTGTGACAACTCCTGGATTGAGTCCATCAAGATCTTCTTCAAGATAGTCTCGAATAGTTATGTTTTGTGCAAGAATCTTTCCTCCTTCTGCTAGAACATCTTGATTCATATTGCCGTCTTGATTAGCCATTGCCACTCTTAACCTTCGTCTAAGTCTTTGCAAGGTTTGTTCGATTTCTGGATCAAAGGGATATTCTGGTGTAATCAGTCTCGCCCTGGTCATATACCAATGCAAAACCAAAGTTTGTTAACCCTTTGAATCTTAAACAAGAAAAATAAAAAGTGCAAGAAAATAAAAACAAAGTCGCTATTACCAATCCCCGGCAACGGCGCCAAAAACTTGTTGCGCGTAATAAGTGCTCCGCAATTGTGCAAGTGTACACGTCGCAAGTTATAGTATAAAAGATATCATCTCCACAGGGATTGGTGCCACTTCAAGAATCTAATCTCTTGCACTGTAAAAAGTAAAAGAACACAAGTATAAGATTGTAGGAGTTTTAACTAACAACTAAACTAGAAAGCAATAAAGTAAAAGAAGATGAAATCAAATGAGAGAGAATAGGCCAGGTTATCGTGAGTTGAGGTGTGATAGCCGATTGGATCGTCTTGGTAAAAGAGTGCAAGGGCAACTCAGTTGCTGTGGCAACTTGCACAGCGGGGTTGCCTTGGCAACTAATCGATGGTTGCCTAGGCGACTAGCTGGGCAACTACTTGGGCGGCTGGGCAACAACTTCAAGGTTCGGCGGAGCGTTCTTCAATGGTTTCTTCTTATCCCTAAGTCAAAACTCTAGCTATTTGTGCACGCCTTGATAATACATCCCTGCGTGAATCAAGGGTGAACAACAACCAATCTTGCGCTCTTCTTAGCCATTGAAATCCTTAACTTATTCCTAAGCCGGATTAATCTTCACCATCAATAGATTGAATAAAGACCATACTCATTCGTTTCTTGAATCTAACTCTCCTGATATTAGATAAATAGATGAAGTTACGAGATCCTCTCCCAATTCACTCGCAAACAAGAATAAGAACCAAGAATGAGTAAACCTTGAATTGAAAGTGCAAAGTCTTATTACCTAAACAAAATCCAATTGTTTCTCACAACCACAAGACACAATAACCTTAGCCAAATAGATTTAGTTCATAGCTAGGTTAAAGAAACACAAGATAAAGAACTCCTAGCATAAAACTAATTGAACAAGAAAGAAAAAGATGAAGATTGGTTGAGCCTTGTCGATAACTCCTCCAAAGCCTTGTCGAAATCTCCCTTGCTCCTTGTCGAAAATTCTCTCATCTCTCCCCCTTTGGAGTTGACGGCATGGTCTTGAATTTATAGGGCTAGGTCAAAGTCTTTTTTGAGGAGGAAGTTAAGTTGGAATTAAATTATCTTTAAAGAATATAATTCTTTATTATATTTAAATTCCTTCTAGAACTTCTCCTATCTTCTTGGGATTTAATTTTTTTGACCTCTTCAAGGAAATCAAACTCCTTTGGGATTTAGCTTTGCTCCACGTCATCTTGGGCTTATCTAGTCATCAATTTCGACTACTATATCATCTTATTCCTTGTCGAAAATTGCCCTGGCAACTAGCTTGGCATCTCCTTCATGCATTGCCCTGGCAACTAGTTCCAGCCTTGTTTAGGCAAGTGATTCTACACACACACAAAAGCACACCAAAGCAACATCTTTTTCCACAAAAATCACCAGGTTATGTAATCAAGCTCAACGGTGGAAAGAAACATGAATTAATGCATGAATGACTAATTATGCAACTAATATGAGCCTAAGTCTAACAATAATATGAGTAAAAAGGGTAATAAAAATAGTACTTTTGAACACTTACCAACTGTGGTAGAGGAAATTTTTAGAGGCGTAAAGAAGGACAAAGGATCACTACTCATACTATAGACATTCAGACAGAGAATGTGGTACCGACGAGAGTGTATGCATATCGCGAGGGCCGTAATGAAACCGACGTAATCGTAGGTATATTTACCTTGCAATCTATGCTATTATTTTCTTTGGCTGATTTGGGTTATACACATTCATACATATAAAGTAAGCATGCACATTTCTTGGGTATACCTGTTGAGGTTTTGAATTTTGGTGTTTTGGTAACTAGCTATCTTGGTGAGACAATTATTGTTTGTTGGTTGTATAGGAGATGTTCGTTAATGGTTCAAGGTTATATTTTTGCTGTAGATTTAATAGAGTTGTCGTTCTATAGTTTTGAAATTATTTGGGGATGGATTGGTTATCGGAGCATAGAGAGGTAATAGATTTTGAAACCAAAAGAATTTCTTTAAAGCTTGCCGATGACTATGAGGTGGTAGTGGTAGGCGAGAATACGAAATTTTTGTCTAATGTTGTTTCAGCAATTCAAGAGGAGAAAATGTTATGAGTGGGTTGCAAAGCCTACTTGGCTTTTGTGATAAATCTATGAATTGAGGATACCCGAGTGTAGTATATCCGGATGGTGTTTTTTTTTCTAGAAGTCTTTCTAGAGGAATTACTTGGTTTGCCACTAGACATGAATATTGAATTTAGTATCGAGACGTACGGCTTTAGTATCCATTGTTCCCAATCGTATGGATCCGAAAGAATTAAAGAAATTGAAGACCCAACTTTAGGAGTTGTTAGACCATGGATTTATTCGATTGAGTGTTTCACCATGAGGTACACCGATGTTGTTTGTGAAAAAGAAGGATGGAACCATGCATATGTTCATTGACTATCGGCAGTTGAACAAGTTGACGATTAAGAACAAGTATATGTTACCGCGGATTAATGATTTGTTTGATTAATTCTGTGACACTAGGGTGTTTTCTAAGATTGATTTGAGATCCGGGTATTATTAGTTGAAGGTTAAGGAGGCATATTTGTTGAAACTGCTTTTTGCACGAAGTATGGGCATTACAAGTTTTTGGTGATGTCGTTTGGTTTAACGAATGCTCATGTTGTTTTTATGGACATGATGAATAGAGTGTTCAATGAGTATCTCGATCAGTTTGTAGTTGTGTTTATTGATGATATCTTGTAGCGACCAAATTCAAAGTATCGCTAAAAAATGAGTAATAGGTTTCCTTTTGTTTTTTTGGGAAAATATTTAGAAGATGGAAAATTCTTTAAAAATTTGTGTTTTTAAAATAATAAAACTTGGAGTCGCCACCGGCCACTAAGGTAGGCCGGAAACCATAAACCAAAGATTCGTTCGAAAACGGGTTTGAGAGTTGGTTACGTGTGGGGAAGGGTTAGCACCCCATCACGCCCGGAAATCGGTACCAAAATACATGTTGCCTTTAATTGATAGAAATTATCGAAATTTAAATTGATTTTAATTAGATTGTTCGAGATTGAGTTTAGAATTTAATTAGACGGGTTTTTCAATTTGATGAATTCGAATTAATTAGGCATTTAATTAATAAGGGTGACGATACCTCGGACCATAAATTAAACTGACATCGAATAAGCCCGACTATCGTGTTAATTTATGGTTTGAATTTTCATTCATCACCTTTATGCATGATGCAAGCAGTTAAGAATGATGTTATCATTCGTCATAATTTTATCTCAAATTATATTTACCTTTAGACGATAAGAATTAATTCGAATATTTGGTCAACATCCATTGAGCCAGGACTGTTACGGCACAAATATTGAAATTAATAAATACCGCCTTTTATAATTTAATTTAATTAATTAATAACATGTCCAATTAAATATTTAAGGCCTAATGAATGACAATTAAAATGCATGATATAGAAAAGCTTGAAACAGAAACCCTAGGCCCATTGTACTCCTAACCTAAAAAGGCCTAAATTATTGAACATTCAATTAGTGGTTTAATTATTAACTAATTTAGACTAAATATTTACCCTAAATTAATTTAATCCTAAAAAACTAAAAAACCTAACATTTTATTGGTTATCATGAACCATAATAATTAATTCATTTAATTTTAAACTAGAATTCCAATGAGTCAAAGATTCTATTTAAAATTATTCGAATTAATTAATTATGATTTAAATTGGATGAGCTATATTAAATGTCAATTTTACCCTAAAAATAATTAAGAATTGTTCAATCAATTTAATACATTTAACATTTACCCCAATGATCCAATGGAAAATTTAAATGGATTAAATTGATTCGAACCTATAATTTAACTAGGGCTCTAAACTTAACCTATATTTAATTTAATTAATTTAAAGTTTATGCCCCAATAAAACGAGAGCATAGTTTAAATTAACTAAATTAAATTTTAAACCTTGAACTAATCCTAAAGGGTCTAAACTAACCTACAAGATCTACCCTAAAAACTAAAAGGACTAAACTAACAAGATTCACAATTAAGGCAAAAGGAAAATAAATAAAGTAAATTAGCGGCATAAATAAAAACAATAAATAAATATGCAATACAAGGTGGAATTAGGATAAATAAAAGGTAAGGGGCTTAATGAGTGATTTGAGGGACTGGAAAAGGGGTCAAATTAAAATTTTAAGAAACTGAAGAAGGGTTAAATTAAAGATTTTACAAAAACAGTGACTAAATGGGTCATTATCCCTTTTAAAAAAACAAATCGAATTAAAATTCAAGACTTAATTAAATACGGGTGAAAATCAAAGGGACTTAGAGTGTAATTATAAAAAGCGAAAACCCTTAAAAGATATATTTAAAACACGAAGGGATTAAACAGTGATAATCCCATTTTTTAAATTGATCCGGTTTAATTTAGGGGTGATATTGCAGATTTTAAAAACACTTAGGGGACCTATAGCATAATTTAAAAAGGGGGAAACCCTTCCACGTGTAATTAACACGATGCGAAAGGGTTTAGAATGTTAAAAAACCATTTTAAAAAAGGGCCCCGATATATATATCACATTTTTAGAAAAAAATGGAAAGTTTGGCTATTTTGAAAATGGAAAGTTTGGCTATTTTGAAACTCTTCTCCATTTTTTCCAAATCCAGAAACCACAAAAGCTCTCCCCTCTTTCCAGGGTTCGGATGAACACCATCGTGGTGTTCATCACAGCCACCGTAAAACCCAGAAATTGCCGTCCTAGCACCGTAAATAGTCGCGCCGGCCACTGCTCATCGGTGGTCAAAAACCACCAAACCGCACCTCTTTTAAAACCGAACCCAACCTTAGTCTCAAAAACTTAAAAAATCATTTCTTCCCCAAATCTAATAAGGTCAAACCAAAAAAACTTTTTGTTTTATGAAAACGGCGGGCTACCCGAAAAGAACCCTCAACGACGGCCATGAAGACTGACCGGCACCACCCCGGCTCACCTTTAAAGCCACGATGGCCACGAGTTTATTGCCGGAGAACGATATGGTGACCAGAGACCAAATGGTGAGATTCCAAAAACCCTAGATCTAAGTATTTTTTTTGCTTTTTATATGCATGCAAAATGAGGATAGAAGGATGATATCTCCAAAGGTACTGGTTTTGTATTGCTTCTCTAAACTCCCCGTAGTGTTTACATTGTTTTTGTTCGGTTTATACAATCGAAGGAAAATATTACATGAAAAGAAAAAAAGAATTGTTACATGTTCGTCTGAAATTCGCCAATATCCTCAGGGATTTTTGTTATTTTTGCTCAATCTGCCTTTGATGTCTGTTGCTAACTTTTGCCCTATTTTTGGTCACATGGATGTCGTGGCTGCACTAGAGGAGGAGGGGACCAGAGGGGGAGTTGCGACCATGGCAGCTGAAGCGTCAGAGAAGTCGAGACGTCAGATGCGTGTTAATCTAGAGGGTCACACATGCAACACACGCGCGCGTGAAGGAGCAGAAAAGCCGCGCGTAGGCACGTGCCAGTTCTAGTAGATTCCTAACTTCAATCATGGTCGTTCAATGCACTCACGATCTGATGACTATAATTAATGCGGTGTTGTGCAGATGTACCCTAATTAGGGTTTCCTTGTATGGCGTGATCTGGACCGTTGATCAAATTCCTAGATCTAACGATCTAGGATGGGCTGCGCAAAAATATCAAAGAGATAATTAGGGTTTTGGCAGATTAGGGTTAGACTGATTTGGGCCTGTTGAACGGGCCAAATGTAATATATTTGTTTTTGGGCTTTTAATTGTACTATGGACTGTTAATTAAAGACTTTGGGCTTATTATTATACTTAATCATTGGGCTTTTTATTTATTTATAATTTAATATTTTGTTTGTTTTTTAATTTAATAATAATATATATTATAATAAAAATAGAACAAGCTAAGTAATAATATAATATTATGAATTAAAATAAAAACTTAAAATTTTTTGTGTTTTTCTTAAATCATAGAGTAATATATAATAATAATAATAATTACATTAACCGAATTATACTAATAATTTTTGGGTTTTTAATTATAAATAGACAGTAATAATAAATAATACTAATAGTATTTTTGGAATTTTTAAAACATAATATATAACATAATAATAAATATAGTACACTAATAATATTTTTGGTTTTTGTTCAATTGATAAATAGTAGATATAATATTAATTAATATATAAAAAAGATAAAAACAACTAAAGCCCATTATTATTAACAAGCTAACAAAATAAAAATGGGTTAAAACCCCGAATAAAATTAGTGATTACAGCTGCCCCTCTTTGCTTATTTTTGTAAAGCAAGAATAAAGCAAAAACCATAAGCGCTAATTTTATCTGACTTCCCTGATTTGCTCTGAAGCGGCAATGAAAAAATTGAAGCAACTTGCTTTCCCGAAGTGGCGAAAACGATCTGGGTAGCTCTAGCAAGCCCTTCTGAAGTGGCGATGGACAAACCAGAACTTCAAACGACTCGTTCCTCAAAAGCGGTAGTGAACAAATCTAAATAACTTGTTTTCCCGAAGCGGCAAAAACATACTGGCATATCATTCCGAAATGGCAATGGAAGGACCCGATAACTTGTTTTCCCGGAGTGGCAAAAACATACTGGCATATCCTTCCAAAGTGGTAATGGACAGACCAGATAACTTGTTTTCCTAGAGTAGCAAAAACATACTGGCATATTCTTTCAAAATGGTAATGGACAGACCAGATAACTTACTTTTCTGAAGTGGCAAAAACAGAATGGCATATCCTTCCGAAGTGACAAATGACAGACCGGATGACTTACTTTCTCGGAGTGGTGAAAACAGAATGGCATATCCTTCCAAAGTGGCAAATGACAGACCATATGACTTGTTCTCCAATTGAAGGTGGCCATTCCTCATGAACTCGGACGGATAGGCTTTTTGACTTTTATGTCTGAAAACTCTTGAGCTATGGGTATTTGCCTCATTTGCTTCTGAAATCATGATATTGCGAGTCTGAAATTCCTCGCTCGCAGTCTCTTTCATGTCTTCACTTGGTTGTTTACTCATCCTCTTTAGAAAGTACTTGGTCTAACAATTAAATATCTGTAACAGATGAATAGAATGAGTTAGAATGCTCCTATCTTAGGGATGCCTAACTATTCATGATGCATGATAAATGTGATCAATGCTCGGACGCCTTTTTTCTTGGCTTCTTGTTTCGTCTTTCTTTCTTCTTCTGGTCTTGGAACATTTGTTGTCACTTCTTGTGTCTGGGCTCAGTCCACGTTTGACCCTTATATTCACCAAAACCTTGCTCTAAAGTGTTCTTTCAAGTTTTCACTTTAGAGATTTTTCCTTTTCAAAGCGCTCATTTTCTTTTTCTTTCTTATTTCTTCTTTTTTCTTTCTTTCTCTTTTATCTTTTCTTTTTTTTCTTTTTTTTCTTTGAGGCGCCCTTACAGGTTTTTGCCATTGGCTCTTCCATCTTAAACTTTAATACGGAGGGCATTCATCGTCTTATTGGCAAATCCCGTCAACTTTGCATACCATGTCCTTTATCCTTGACTTTGGCAAACTTTTTTCTAACGGAACCGATTTCTGTCTTGGAACAACCTGCACTAAAGGGTTAAATTATAGTAATGCCAAGAAATTCTTTGTTTTTCAATGACCTATGTCAGTCTATTTGAATGATGCTCATGAAATAAACAAAGGAAGGGAGAAAATGAAATATTTATTTATTAGCATAAGAGATGTTGAAACAATTTGAAAGTCATAAAAAACATGAGAGTGAGAAAAAGATATAAGTGATATAGGTGCGACATTCCCGAACATCGACTGTATAAATGATGCGAAAGTGCATCGACCGCAGTAAATCTCTCACTACCTGTCTAAAACTGAAATTCCCAATAGCCCAAAAGAAGTTCCACCATAACTCGAAGTGGGGCACTTGAACTGTAATGGAGCCCATCATCGGATGCCTAACCTCAAAATTCATCTAAACTGTCATTTTTGAATTTTCAATTCAGATCCACCTTAGGTTTTAAGACGTCCGTTTCTGAGTTTCCATCTTGAACCCTCCTTTTTTAGGCATAATACTTCTTGACGAAGTCTGAATTTATGGGATTGCTCAACTATTTCCATCCATCTCTGCCAGAATTAACGTTCCTCTAGAGAAAGCTTTCTTAACGACATAAGACCCTTCCCAGTTAGGCATCCAATTTCCTCGGAAGTCATTTTGAATTGACATGATCTTCTTGAGCACCAGATCTCCTTCTTGGAACTCTTTCGGGCGAACCTTCTTGTTGTAGGCACGCATCATCCTCTTCTGATACACTTGGCCATGACAAATGACCATTAATCTTTTCTCATCAATGAGGTTCAACTAATCAATCCTTACTTGCATCCATTCAGCATCATCCAACTTCGTCTCATTCATAATTATTAGTGATGGGATTTCCACCTCGATTGGTAGTACGGCCTCTGTGCCATAGACCAAAGAATATGGCGTTGCCCCTGTCGAGGTCCTTACAGATGTCTGGTAAGCAAACAGTGCAAATGGAAACATTTCATGCCAATCTTTCAAAGTGTCGGTAGTCTTGGCTATGATCTTCTTGATATTCTTATTCGCTGCTTCAACTGCACCATTCATCTTGGGAGGATAAGTGGTAGAATTTTGATGTACAATCTTGAACTGCTCACGTACTTCAGTCATCAACTTCTTGTTTAAATTGGAAGCATTATCTGTGACGATTCTTTCTGGCAGACCGTACTGGAAGATAATTTCTTTCTTCAAAAATTTACATACGGTTGCTCTTATGATGATAGCATAAGAGGAGGCTTCCACCCATTTGGTAAAGTAATCAATGGCCACTAAGATGAAACGATGTCTGTTATAAGCTTTTGGGTGTATTTGACCGATAACGTCCATGCCCCAAGTAGCAAAAGATCATTGTGAGTTCATAGTGTGAAGTGGTACCGGTGGAGCGTGTATCTTGTCGGGGTAGATCTGGCATTTGTGACATTTCTTTGCATATTTAATGCAATCTCCCTCTATGGTAGACCAGAAATATCCATATCTCATGATCTTCCTAGCCATTGAAAAACCATTGGCGTGGGTCCCGTATAGGACATTATGTACCTCGGCTAAGATGGTTTCAGCCTCCCGAGCATTGACGCATCTCAACAAAATCTGATCATTTTCTTGTACAAAACTTCTCCATCAATGATATAACCCGATGCCAACCTCCTAATGGTTCTTTTATCATTATAGTTGGTATTCTTTGGGTAAACCTAAAACTTAATGTACTGAAGGATATCGTAGTACCACGGGTTGCCATCCTCCTCCTCTTAATTATAACAGTGAGCCGGTACCTCAAAAATTTGCATCTCAATTGACTTTATTTCAGCAGTCGGGCTCGCCTCAAACATGGCGGCCAGAGTCACTAAGGCGTCAGCCATCTGATTATCTTCTCTTGGTATATAAGCGAAGTTGATTTCTTTAAAATTTTTAACCAACTCCTGGATCAAATCATAGAATTTGACTAATTTCTGATCTCTCATCTCCTATTCTTTTTGAAGCTAGTAGATCACCAAAGACGAATCCTTGAAGACCTGAAGTACCTTGATCTTTCTTTCTATGGCTGTCCGAAGTCCATGACACAAGCCTCGTACTCAGCTATGTTGTTTATACAAAAGAATTCCAACCTATTGGTAAATGGGTAATACATCTCTTCAGGGTAAATTAATACTGCCCCTATCTCACTATCTAGGGCATTGTATACCCTATCAAAATAAAGCTTCCAAGATTCGTTGGTGGGCCTCTCCTCAAATAGAGTACCAATCAAGTCTTCATCTGGAAAACTAAAGTCGAGCGGCTCATAGTCATCTGAGGTGCGGCTTGCCAAAAGATATGCTATCACACTTCTTTTTACGGCTTTCTGGCTCACGTAGACTATATCAAACTCATATAACAACATTTGCCAACGAGCCATTATTCCGGTTAGTGCTGGTGCCTCTATCAAAAATTTTAGTGGATCTATCCGGGAAATCAAACAAGTAGTATGATACAACATGTACTGCCTGATTCGCTTAGTAGCCCATACTAGGGCACAACACAGCATTTGGATTAACGAGTAACGCGACCCACACTCAGTGACATCTTACTTAAGTAATAAATGGCATTTTCTTTCTTACCCGCCTCATCATACTGCCCTAATACACATCTCATTGAATTATTGAACATCGTCAAGTACAAAATTAACGACCTGTTCGGTACCGATGGTACTAAGATTGAGGCATTGGTCAAATACTTCTTAATCTTTTCTAAGGCCTCTTGGCAATCTTTATCCCATTTTCCCAGGTTATTCTTTCGGAGTAATCTAAAAATAGGACCACACTTGTCAGTCAATTGGGAGATGAACTAAGAAATGTAATTGAGCCTTCTTAAAAATCCTCTGACCCCCTTCCGAGTTTGAGGTGGCGGCAAGTCTTGAATTTCTTTCACATTGTCTGGGTCGATTTAAATTCCCTTTCAACTATCGACAAAACCTAAAAGTTTTTCGGATGTGACTGCAAAGGTACACTTGGACGGGTTGAGCTTCAACTGATATTTTTTAGCCTTTGAAACAGCTTCCGCAAATTCTCAATATGTTCTTCTTAGGTTCGGAACTTGGCTATCATGTCGTCCACATACACTTCCATCTCCTTGTGCATCAAGTCATGAAACAAGATAACCATGGCCCTTTGATAAGTCGCCCCAGCATTCTTCAATCCGAAAGGCATGACTCTATAGCAAAATGTGCCCCAAATAGTTATAAAGGTGGTATTTTCTATGTTCTTGGGGTGCATTTTAATTTGATTATACCCTGAAAAGCCATCCATGAAAGAAAACCAAGAATGCCCCGCAGTGTTGTCGACTAGGGTATCAATGTGAGGCAGTGGAAAATTGTCTTTAGGACTTGCCCTATTGAGGTCCCTATAGTCTACGCACATACGTACTTTTTCGTCATTTTTGGGCACCGGAACTATGTTGGCTACCCACTCTGGGTATTTGGCAACCTTCCAAAATCCGGCGTCAAACTGTTTCTTTACTTACTTCTCAACCTTTAACACCATACCCGGTCTCATTCTTCGGAGCTTTTACTGGACTGGCTTGCACTCTGGCTTTATTGGGATTTTATGCACTACAATATCCGTGTATAGACCTAGCATGTCCTGATATGTCCATGCAAACACATCTTTGAATGCTGAAGTAATTCCACCAACTCTTGTATCACCTTTGATGATAGAGTGGTACTAATCTTCACTTATTTCTTTTCTTCTTCGGTCCCCAAATTCAAAATTTCTAGTTCTTCTTGGTGGGGAAAAATCTATTTCTCTTCACTAGCCATCAATCTTAGCAATTCATCCAGGACCTCATATTTCTCCTTATCATCCACTTTATCTATTTCAGCCGAGCACGAGTGTTGTTCAAAATCTACCCCGGGATTAGACCCAAAATCATTTATACAGTTAATATTCGGGGACCTGCACGAGTTTAAAAGTATGTATTGGGAATAGAAATAGCTTATAAATGAATAAATAAATAAGTAATGAAAGAATAAGTGATGAATGAATGAAATGAGTGTTATGTTTGCCATTTGAGAAACATAGAAAACATCATTTTCATTGAAAATAAAAACAAATTGACATAGTGGCCCTTTAACAAAGGATTCCTATTACTCTCGGGCCAAAAGCAATAGGGTGATTCCGGGCATTACTCTGATTTAAACCTAAAAGCTACAGACATATCTATGATGGTCCAATTGCTAAGCTCTTCGCCCGGGAGGCATGGGCGGATCTTGTCCAAAGGCTGAATGATTTCGCCATCTTCAGAGATCACATTCACATCCATTCCCTCCACGGCTTCACAGATTAATTCTTCATTGATGATCCTTTCATTATTTTGATCGGCTTCTTAGACCTTGAATCCGGGATTCACGACTCCGCTGGACACGAAAACTTTTTTCATATTCGTATAAGTGATTAGAGCCCACAGAATTTCTTCTCCTTTAAGTCAGGTATTTCATTGTTCTTCTCTTCTATTCTATTCTTATTTATTTTGCAGAAAGTTAGGCTTATGTCCAAGCCTAAAACGGTCATACTTGTGGATAACGCTTACGGGTCACAGACGTCCTCGCAGGCTCTTTTCCAAACCTCTTTCTCTTTTTGCTCCTCTTCCTAGTATTTCTGTCACTGCCATCATAGTGCAATTTGATAATCTTGGGCATGAGAACATATTCCCCTGAGCAACAAAGGTGGCATTGACGAATTCTAATGCCCTAAAGGCACATTCCAAAGCCTTCTCATCAGTTGGAATGTATGGAGCGTCTGAAGTTACCGAAGCCATAACATCTCTCTCGACATGGACTCTTACTATCGTTCCTTCAATGATGAACTTCAATTTCTGGTGCAAAGAAGACAGAACAGCTCTGGCAGAATAGATCCATGGTCTTCCTAACAGACAGTTGTAGGATGGTCGGATGTCTATGACCACGAAATCCACAGTGTATTCAGTTGGACCTATGAGCAGGGGTACTTCAATTTTCCCAACCACTTCTCTTTGGGTCCCATCGAATGTACACACAGCATTTTGGCAGGGTTTTATATGCGAGCTATCGATCAGTAGGCGTTGTAGAGTAGCTAAAGGTATAATATTCAAGGCAGAGTCATTATCGAGGAGAACTCCCGGTAGTATATGAACTTTGCCATGGGTGGTAATGTTTAAGGCCTTGTTAGACACTTTTTATTCTTCCGGCATCTCATCGTTGCTAAAGGTTATATGATTACAGTCAGTAATATATCCGACGATCTAGTTAAGCTTAGCAACCAAAATATTATTCACGACAAAAGTTTGATTTAATACTTTTAATAGGGCTTTACGATGCTTTTCTGAGTTCAACAGTAGATCAAGTATTGAAATCTGGGCCGGTTGTTTCTTGAGTTGGTCTACCACATTGTATTCACTATGTTTTAAGAACCTCAAAAATTCTTGAGCTTGAGCCTCAGTTACTGGCTCGTTGAGTTTTGGGGGTAGTTCTTCCCCAAATATCTTTATAGGTTTAGGTTCAGTTGCTTTGCCCTTTCCTTTCATCTCTTTTACTGCCTTTGGAGCTTCAAGAGCATAGCATCGACTGCTCCTCTTAAAATGCTCTACATCATTTATCTCCTCGGGGTTTGGTTTCGTAGGCTCTCCTTTGACAGGCTTCATATCCTCCACTGGTTTCTTCCCTTCTTGCGAACTGGAACTTCTTTGTATTGAGACGTTAACGGTGTAGTTCCACGGAACCATCCAGGTATCCCTAAAGGGAAAAGATTTCGAGGCTGAGATTATAATTTTAGGGGCTATCAAGGAACTTTCTTCTCATGGTGCATTCTCTTGACTTGGTTTGAGGCCAATGACGAATGACCTTTTTTGCACTGTATCTAGCATCTAGAGTATCCAACTTACAAACTTCAGACTCGTTGCTCATTTCTTCTTCTTCAAAGAGTTCAATCGCTTTGCTATCCATCAACTTTTGGACTACTTGGTGGAACTCCACGCAATGTTGAATCTGATGATCCTTAGACTGATGGAATTCGTAATAGGGGCCATAACCCTTTTTCACAATTACCATTCCACAGTCGATGAGACGAGCCATACATAGTTGCTGAAAAACCCATCTCATGAGGGACCTAACTTCTGACACGCTAGCCTTAGCCTTTCTTGCACATTCTTACTTAATAGCATTTACGCCTTGACCACCATGATTTGGCAAATGATTATTGGCAGTACTTGGCTCCCTTAACTGTAGCGCTCTAGTCTTGATAAAATTCTGAACAAACTTTTTAAATGCTACACAGTTCTCAATAGTATGGCCTGAGACGTCGGCATGGTATTCGCAGTGGGCCTTAGGGTCATACCAGGCAGGATAATGGGGGTTGTAAGGAGTAACATGCTGAGGCTGTACAAAATTCGCTTTGTACAGCTGTGAGTAGATTTCTTTGTAAGTGATTGGTGCCGGCGTGAATGTGTTTTCCTTCTTGGGTCCCCGCTTCTCCCTTCTATTAAAATTTCAGGGGTTTGAAGCTTGAGGCTGAAATATAGTGAAATTCTTAACAGCCTCGTAATTATTTGAGGCATTCACTTCAGGGTCATTTCTCTTGAATTGCTTACGCGACGGTTCCCCTCCATCAATTATTTCACTTTTGATGGCGGCTTCAATGCGCTTGCCGGTTATTACCATATCAGCAAAATTATTGATAAGGTTATTAATCAAACGATCATAGAGCATCCCTTTTAATGTATCAATGAACATAGGGGCAATCTCGTTTTCTCGAAGAGGGGGCTAGACTTGAGCAGCCACATCGCGCCACCTTTGGGCGTACTCTTGAAGGCTTTTATTTCTTTTTTGTTCTATTCCTTGCAACAAAAGCCTATTGGGGGCCATATCCGTCACGTGTTTATACTGATCAGTAAAAGCCTTAGCCTTTCCATGATTTAATTTGAGCTCGTATAAGCTGATTGTACCATCTTATCGCGGATCCCACTAAATTGTCCTGAAAGCAGTGTATCAACAGCTTTTCATTGTTGGTGTAGCCAGACATCTTGCGAGAAAACATTGTAATATGAGCGGTTGGGCAAGTTGTCCCGTCAAACTTCTCAAACTCTAGGGTTTTAAACTTATATGGGATCATCATGGACCAAGCTGAGATCCTTAGTGTTCAGACGATAAAAACTGTCCTCGTCTTTCTTCACCTAAAATTTCTCTTCGATGTCCTTTCTAGTCTCCTCTAACTGCTTGAAGAATTTTGCCTTCACTTGGTTCAACTTTTCAAGTTCATCAAAGTCCAGAATGTTGTCTCTAATATGTTCAACGTTTGCAAATGTCACGACTAGCTGAGGTGGAGCAGAAGCACCGACTTGATGGGACGAGGATACCCCTTGAGGGGGATTCGGTGTAGGATTAATAAAGAGAGGGTTGAATATTGGAGAATATATAGAATCTCTCGGGTTCTGAGCAGGATTCACAACAGCACCCTTTCCTCTTACGTCTTCCCCTTGATGGTTTTGCAACATTTGAGATATTTCCCTCATCATGTCTTGTTGAGATTTGATTATGGTATCCCTTAACTCTTATTGCGTTCTCTCCAACTGGCTTCTAAGATCGGCTTGTAGTTTAGCAAAGTTCTCTTCCATTTTCTGGATTGAAGGCGTGTGCGGTATGGATGTAGAATGATTGCAATTAACATAATAAAAATGCTCTGAAATAGGAGACCTTTTAATTAGTTTAGATGGATTTAATAAAATATGCAAATAAATGTGTCATGCATGAATGTAAATAAAAACACTGATTCTGGCAAATATCATCATTAAACGAATGTCATCGATGAAAACGTTGTTCCATTACAATGATTCAAAGAAAACCGCTACGCATATGGTTCTAAGCTAGCTCCTAAGTTGACAATCTCTATTAAGATCAAAACGACCATTTCTCCTTCTTCGGATTCGTCTTTCACGCATTGTTGGTGCTCGGTAGCGTCTTCTGCTAAAAATTGTACCTTCCGAGCGACTTCTTGCATTTGGGTCATGAATCGTGCCAAATCTTGCTCTTGCCTCCAAATGGTGTAAGCGGCAAACTGAAGCTGCTCCATCGTAGGCATTCGGTGCACTTGAATTGCTCCCCTAAAGCTCGCCATTTGATCTTTGAGTTATTGGACCTCAGTCTCTAAATCCTCGATTTGATCCCTCAAAGCATGTAGAACCCTTATGCTTGAAAAGAGATTTCTCTAAATGTTTTATCAGAGCCTTTAATGCCTCGTTCTGACATCGTTCACTCTCAAGCTTCGTTGAATGAGAAGTCTTCAAGTTCTCCATCTTCCGAGTCATGGCAAGTACTTGATCCTTGTGCTCATAATATTTCCTCTTATAAGCCTCGGTTCTCGCCCTCTCTTCCTTGAGTCTGAGCTCTAGTCCTCCGCTTGGCCCGTCATTCGCGACCCTCTTACTCTTGTTGTCTAGATTTCTTACTTTTCTGACTTAAGCTCGGATTCCAACATATCATTCCTTCTTCGTAGGCTTTTGATTTCTCCGTTGAGCTTCGTCTTGTCCAAATCGAAATTGAACATTTCTTGATCAGCCTTTGCTTCTAACTGAATGAACTTCTTTTGCTCATCTTCAAGCTGCTTCCTCATCAAGTCAATTTCAGTAGGGAGCATCACCAACCTTTCTTGTCCAAATCGAAATTGAAACTTTCTTCATCGCTTGCTTAGAATGCCTCTCTGTTTAGGTTTCTCTTCAAGGGTTGGGTCCTTGTACTGGGTTTGGGCGTGTTGCCTTTTGTTTTCCCGTAGCTCTTTATTTTTTTCTGGGTTCTTTGCCCTTTGCTCTTATGTATTTTTTGTGATGCATAAATGCGTTTCATTTTCTTGTTAAAAAATAAAATTTAAAAATATTTATAAACCATCGGAAAAGCCTTCGACTATTTCTAGTTATGCTAAGTGTACTAATATTTCTTGAACTTATTTTCAGTGAAAAACACCCATTGTATTAGAGTGGTGTAGTACCCATTTTTTATCCGGGCCTAAGCCCAAACTAAACCTAATCCAACAAAAAATGGATCCATTTTATTAAACCCATTACAAAGATTAAACCCATACATACAAGCTCAAACCCGGTTTTAAAACCCAAACCCAGATCCAATACCTAAATTAACCCTAATACCCTAATTACAAAATTACCCATAATCATAATAACCAAAACCCTAGCCACTCACTTGCACTGCCAGTCGCCGCCCTTGACTCTTCTTATTCCACGCGCGTGGCCACCACTTGCACCATTGGCCACGCGCGCCGCCCCGGCCACCGCCTACCTTGCCGCTACCGCCCACCAAACCTGAAATACAATAAATAAGTGTCATTTTCATATCTGAAAAAATAGGATCAAGTTGCATGCTTTTTTTGTTTTTTATTTTAAATTTTCAGGTATTTAAACCCCAAAAAATCACTTGTAATGGGACACGATTTCGAATGAGAAAAGGAGGTTTCGGATAAAAAAAAGAGAGGAAGTATTCGACATAAACAAGAGTTTTTTTCGATATATCATCATCATCATTCGAACACAAACACAAGTCAAAAAAGATTAAAAAAAACAACATAAATCGAGTATATATTCGTAGATCTACTTACCTAGAGGGGGTTTTGGCAAAATCTGATCCTAGATCCGAGACTAGGGAGTAAAATAACGCTGGAACGGTACAACCTTTGAGGTTCCCGGCCGCCGAAAGTGGTGGTGCTGCCGCCGGTGAATGGCGGAGAGAGGCGGACCATGGCGTCATGGCAGACGGTGACCACTCCTACAGGCCGGAAATGGGAAAGCTTATTTGAGAGTGTTTTTTGTTTTTTTTTATATTAGGATCAAATGAGTTTTCTTTGGCTTAAATCATATATTTATATGTTTCTTAAAACGACGCCATTTTGGGCGTCAGATACAAAGCCCAAAACGACGTCGTTTTACCCCTTGACCCACGCAGGTGACCCGACCCAGGGAGAATCCGTGCAAATTTTTAAAAAATGGGTAAATTACGCTTTGGTCCATCCGCGTGGGACAATTACACTCCCAGTCCCTGAATGTTTTAAAATATTTTTATTTTCGTCACTAAATTCGAATTTTATCCAATTTTAAAGGGGAAACTATTGGTTTGGTCCCTCCACTTTATTCTAATTCTCTCCGCACACCTCTTGCCTTTACTCTCCTTTCAATTTCGTCCCTTTTTTTATTCTTCAAGTTTCTTTTTCTTTTTTATTTAGTCATTATTATTATTATTATTATTATTATTATTATTATTATTATTATTATTATTATTATTATTATTATTATGTGTTATTATTATTATAGGTATGTATATTATATATTTTCTAATCTTTGAAATATTTACCATTTTATATATTATAACTTATGTGAATATATATAAATATATTATATTATATTATATTTATTGTTATTATTATCATTATCATATATGTATGAAGTATGTTTAGTATAATATATCTATTTATAATATATATTAATGTGAAATGTATATGTATATGTATATATTTAGATAATATATATAGTATATATATAGTTTATTATGTGTATTATTTATAATTATAATTATTTGTTTATTATATTTAATATTATATTTATGTGTATTATTATATTTTTCATATTTAATATTATTACCATTATTATGTATATATACATATGTATTATATTATTTTATATGTATGTGTGTATGTTATTTCAATTATATAATTGGTACATTATTATAATATTATATATGTAGAGTTTCCTTGTTTTTCACAATGTATAGTATATGTATATGTATATGTATATGTATATTATATCATATTATTATACATATATATTTATTTATTTTATTTCAAAATATTTTTTAAAAAACTCGGCCAATTTAAGGGAATATTTTTCACTTTATTTCGGGTAACCGGTTAGGAAGTGACATCCTGACTCATTCAGGTGTCATCTTCGTCGGTTTTCATAAATAAGGAAATGTTCTCCTTAGACCGTTTTCTTTTTGCGGATTAAATTTAAAAATTGAATTTTTGTTTTCTTGCAAAGACAATACTTAATCAGTGCGGTACCAATTTTGGGCGTTGTGGGGTGCTAATCCTTCCTCACGCGTAACTGACTCTCGAACCCAAACATTTTGAATCTCTGATAAATTTTTTACGGTGTTCGGCCTACCAAAGTGGCCGGTGGCGACTCTATTCCATCTTCCCTTTTCCACTCCACCTTTTTTTTTTATTTTCCATTTTTTCCATCAATTTCTCATTTTTTAAAATTTTACAGTATTCTACTGGGAGCGTCATCCCGGTCTCCAAGTGACGTCTTCTTTGATATCGTAAACCAACCATTTTTTATGATATTTTGAAAGGAGGAAAAAACCCTGTTGTTACAAGTAGTAATAAAACCAAAATTCTTCTTAATTTTTTTAAATTAAATATTAATGAGCATCAATTTGCTGTAGAAAATAAAAAAAATTGAGTTTTATTGTTACTCTAATACAAGGTTGATTCCACAGGAAATATGTTTAACGAATGGTAATATTAAGACTGACAAAGTCGAAGATTTTTTTGGATGAAAGTGTTCAATTTTTTAATACTTTATAAACATTTTTTAATTTTTATATTTAAATTTTATCAAATTATAATTTCTAATAAATTTAATTTTACATTAGTTTTTATTTTCAATAATTTTTTGAATATTTTATTTATTTTTATTAAGTTTATGGATTTTTATAAAAAGTTGAAGAATATTTTGATTTTTGTGAGAGTTTTCACTTTGCTTATTTTTAAATTATCAGGGACCGAAAGAATATTTACACCAATTTGTTAATCGATTTTTCATATATTCCATTTGTAAAATTTCAACTCGAAAAACCAAATTATTTATCCAATTTTATTCAAAAACTAAATAAATCAATTAAATTAACTTGAAATTTAAACAATTATTTATCCAGTTTTAATATTTTTAAAATTTATATAATTTCTTAAATTCTTATTTTTTAATTTAAATATTAAATAAGTTATCGAACTTTAAATAAAAATCAATTATGCCCCTGAACTCGGCAAAAAACCAATTATGCCCTCGAATTCGGTTAAAAAATTAATTTAGCCCCTCTACCACATCATCATCCCACATGTACTGTCACGTCATCATCGTTGAATGGCACACCAACATCATGGATGGCCACATCAGCACTGTAACGATCAACGTCGGTCAAAGGGTCAATTTGATTTAATTCACGAACTGAAGGACCTAATTGAGTGCGTTTTTCGTAGGGGCTGAATTAATTTTATGGTCGAACTCGGGAGCAAAGATATCTCTTTAGCCTAAAGAGTAAATATGAAAGTTTGTGTATCTTTTTACATAACATGTGTATAAAAATGACTCTTAATAAATTAAGGAAAATATTTTGATACATAAACAGTATTAACTAAAGTTTATATAAGTCTATCAATTTTAGGGTTCAAGGTTTTTGTTAGGTTTTATAGTTTAGTGTATAAGGGTTTAGAACTTTATGCTTAGTGTTTGAAATTTAAGATTTATAATTTTAGGGTTAGGTATTTATATCTTATAGTGTAATTTTTTTTACACAATTTAAGTATCAAAATATAACTCATAAATTAATATCGTCGATGTAAAATGATGGAGGATAAATAGAAAAATATGAATGCGAACGAGAGAATTGAACTTGGAACATATAAAATAATAGCAGAACATCGAACCACTGAGTCAAACCCTAAAATTATATTATATTTTTCAAAAATAATATTTAGGTTTAACTGATATTAAAATTAAGTGTGTTTAATATATTGTTAAATAAATATCAATTTTGAAATATTCGTAATTAAAACAAATAGAAAACATTACAGTAGTATACAATAGTATTGGACTGAATTATAAAAATAGAAATAAATATGTGTCGCTTTTAAATTATATAAATAATGTTGGGATTAAACTGAAAAAAACAAAACTTAAGAATCTTAATATGAAATTTACTTTTTTTTTATTAAAGTCAGTCGTATTTTTTTCAAAAAAAAATCACTCAACATTCTCTAATTGGTCGTGATTTTTTCTAACAATTTTAGGATACAACGTCCCAAATTTTGGATGGAACAAATATAATATCCAAAATAAATTTGAGCAAGCAACTCGATGAAGAATGTAATTTTAAAAAATTATGGGACACGTGTTTGTATGGGAGAAAATGATGGGAACATGGTTATAAAACTCTTATGTTCCTAATGAAAACTAGTAATTTTTTGGTATAGATCATGTTCATTTTATGGTTTGTGTTTAAGATTCGTCATTCTACCTCTTAATAATATTACCTTCAAGGTTTGAACATAAATTTTCTCCTTAAAAATATAATTGCACCCAACACTTGTTGGTTAAAAACCAAAATTTTAAGATACCAGTAAATACAATTAAAACTCGACATAAAATTATATAGAATAAAAGACTAGACATTAAAGAAATTAAGTAAAAGTATAATAAAGTTTAACCACCGAGTTATTATTTACCATATTTATCAAATTCTTAGTGCGCAAAATACATTGTGCCATATTTATCTTTCAAGTTAAACCCTAGACTTATTTGTTTGATGTAATTTAATGGTATTTAAATAGTTGTTACGACTATAACTTCCATGAAGAAAATATAACCTATATCAGTTAGAATGATTAAATCATATTAATTGTTATCATCCAACTTGGATCCATTCGCAACCTGTATTTAGAAAACTAATCAATATTTATCTAATTAATATTTTATAATACTGTTTAATACATCACTTCAACATTTTTTATATGAAAAAAAATTTAATTAATTGGATTTATTGTGGCTGTAATTTCTGCAGTTTGTTGATGTATTGATTAAGGTTAAATGTGTTATAATAAATTCAGGCATAAACATTGACTTGTGTTTATGGCTGTTAATTGAAACCCTAAAAATAAAAATAAAAAAATGGAAAAACATTTCGTTTTAATTTTTTAAATAAAGTGAATAAAACGTGTGTAATAATTATAACTACCAAAACAATGAATATCAACAAAATTAAATTTGAAATTTTAAAAAAATAAAACTTCGAAAATTTTGATAAAATTATTGATATTTCATATATTATCAATATTATCAAAAATTATATCCATTATGATAGTTTTGAAGCTTATTGATTTTATCTTATTTTCAATTAAAATGTTTTGGATATAATTCCTAGGAAAATAATTTGGATATATTTATTAGCTTTTAGTACCATTTTAAATTACAAAACAATAATAGTGTGATATAACTACTTATTGGTGTGATAGGTTGAAACACTAATCTCTCAAATAACACTAATCTCTGGTCAATTCTTCAGTGGCAGTATTGTAATTTACTAGAGTTCCATACCCGAATGTTACGAGAATCCAGTGGTAAACGCCAAGAAAAACCCTTCCCCTAATACGCTGCCGAATCGCGGCGCTTTGTTTATACCGAAATAAAACTGCGGACATCAGACTTTCTATACCCAAATCCGACACCTCCCGCGTACACTCAACACGCCAGTGGGAAGCGTTAGTTAAACAAAACCTCGTGCAAATAAATAGAGTTAATTGTACCACATTCCCAAACTAAGACACTCATTTTAAATTGGTCCCTAAATTTTAAAGCATTCCAATTACATCCTAAAACTATGACCTTCATTCTAAATTAGTCCCCAAACTTTTAAGCATTTCAGTTTCATTCTTAAACTTTGACTTTCATTTTAAATTGATCCTCAAACTTTTTTAACGTTCTAATTTCATCCCCAAATTATCAATATATGCTAATCATATATTTTGTTAATAAAATCTTTACAAAAATTGTTAATTGTCATGAAACACTTATGTGTATTATGTAATAATATGATGTGATATAAACAATAATTTGAGGAAAATTAAAACGTTCAAAAAGTTTGAGGACCAATTTAAAATGAGAGTCATAGTTTGATGATAAAACCGGAATGCTCAAAAGTTTGGGGACTAGTTTAGATTGAAGGTCATAGTATGAAGATGAAATTAGAATATTTTAAAATTTAGGGATCAATTTAAAATGAGAGTCATAATTTGAGACTTGTGGTGTAATTAACTAAATAAATAATAAAAATTAGGGCAGTGAAAACATGATACACATGAGATGGTAAAATTGGTAATGGACCGGTCATGGTATTGATGGACATGCATGACAGCTCATATTTTCATTTATTTATTTATTTCCATAAATAAATGAATAAATTTAATTTTAACCCTTTTTTCTCTTTTATTATTTCAATAACATTATATAAATTCCTTTAATGCCGATTATAGACTGCTGGGTGTGGTAAAAGGGTCAAGAGCCTTAGAAGAAAAAATATAGCAGCAGAAGAGGAAGAAAAAAGAAAGCGACGTAAAGATTTGAATAAAATTAGAAAAAAATCCAGAATCAGTCCACACCCACTACAGAGAGAAGGTAATGGAATTTAGTATTTTTTCTGACTTTTCTTGGGAAAATGGAAATGGTTTTTTTTGTTAAATATTTAGTTTATTTATTGAGATTCGTGTCTTGTGTTACCCTCGTTGTTCGGTTGTATTTTTTACACTGTTTTTCACTCTGGTGGTGTCTCTATTACTGTTTGTAGCGAGGTGTGAAGGGTGTTCTTGCTGGATTTTTGTTTGCTCATAGGGTTTCAGGGGGAGATAACGAGATAGAAATCATAGCCATAGATTTCTAATCCCTTTTGTTCTCTTTTTTCCTGCTTAGATCTAGCAGTATCTATTATCTAAAACCCTTTTTTTTGTTTTGGTTTCTCTTTGAGAAGGTAAAAAGGCAGAGAGGAGGCTTTTTTTGTGAGCGTCTTTCCTTTTTTTCTCTCTCGTCGGTGTGGTTTCCGCTGCGGTTGCGAAGAGCACTAAAGGGGGGCTGATTAGTGGATTTATGTCGGCTGAGTTTGATTTGGCTTTGATTGGGGCTCAGTTGCAGCTCTGTTTTTCTTCTAAATCAACAATCGTCTGTGCTCGCTTGTTCTTCTCCGCTTTGTTGGCTGTTTCTTGCATGATTCTCTGCTTCTTTAGGCAGAGACTGAACCCCGTTTTCCCGGCTGTTTCGATGCGTTTGAGACCAAAAAAGTATGTCAAAAACAAACCCATCCTCTATTTTTTTTTATCTGAATCTGTTTTTTGTGTGTTTATTTTTCTGGGTTTTGATGTGGGATCGTTCTGTGTTTTGTTTGCAGGACTTGTTCCGGACTTAAGTGTTTTGGAGGTTTCCACATAAAACAACGATTTTTCTTTCTCTTCTTGTTTCTAAGAGGGCCTGATACTTGATACTGCTTTGATAGTGTCTGAGAAATTTTGTTCATCTTTTTCTTCTGTAGTCATAGTTTCCATAGTTTTCCGGTATTTTGAGGGGGGTTTAGCTGAGTTTTTACCCAGTTTTGTTTCCAGAAAATGTTAGACCAGCGAAAACAAACCATGAATCCAAGCAAGTTATGCAAAAAAACCAAGAAACCCGAACCAATAATGACTGGAAAAGATGCCCAAATGACTAGAAAAGTTCGAGTCATCTTCCATGATCCTTATGCTACCGATTTGTCGTCGAGTGAAGACGAATCCGAGGAAACTGTTGCTAGAAAAGCTCCGAGGGGAAGACTATATGTTCGGGAGATTAGAGTTCCTGTTTCAGGCTCGGCTCCTGTTGCGAAACCCCTTGAATCCGACACATCTTCTCAAGACAGTAACACTAAAACCCCGACCATCAGGAAATGGGTTTTGAGTAAAAACCTCAAAGTCAACAAATCTCAAGCGGCGAAAACAAAAAAACCTGTTGGTGTTAGCCAAAGGAAGTGGGGCAAATGGGCTGCTGAAATCCGGCATCCACTGAAGAAAACCAGGATTTGGTTGGGTACTTACGACACACTTGAAGAAGCAGCCAAGGCTTACAATGCTAAAAAGCTCGAATTTGAGGCTCTGGCCGTTGCTTCTGCTACTGATGCCTGGACTTCTGTTTCATCTGAGAAAACCATTGGCCTGTCCTGCTCTGCCGCTGCTTCTCACAATAACACGACACCCTCTACTTCCGAGGTGTCTGAGAGGCTCTTATCGCATACTTCCCCAGCATTACAGGTAGCCGATACATCTGCATCGATTTCAGTATCAAACAACAACAATGATGATTGTGGTGATGCCAACAATGAATTATTTGATGTGAACTTTGCTGATATTCCGATACCCGACCTCTGTTTCATTGATGATCCTTTACTGTCGGGTTCAGTTGGCCAAGAACTCAACATACATGATGCTGGTGATTTTCTGTTCGTCGACGATTTTGGTATGATGTTGGAGGATTATTGCAGCATTGAAGACCTGAGTATTTGTGGTATCGGGGCCGATGAACCTAGCGAGCTACCGGATTGCGATTTTGGCTCTGATTTTCTATTCGATGAAGTTGCTGCCCCACTCAACATAACTTGCCCATAAGTTTTGCAGTTAGAAGTTTTCAATATTATAAGCTTTATTATTATTTAGTTTTGAAACTGTTAATCTATCCCATGGACTCTCGAAGTGGGTTCTTAGTTTTGTGAGTTGGCTCAAAATCCGTGTTTTCTGAGTTGAGAGTGAAATGAGTCCGAGTCATCATCATTCCCTTGGGTTTTCTTGTGCTGTAGAGCCGTCCCAAGGGATGAATCTATCTGGTGAAGTGCTTGATCTTACAAGTACTGTTTTTTTGGCTCATTCTCACATGTTTTAAGATACTATATTTATGGAATTAAGTTTTGTTATTTGGTATAATTTTGCCTTCTTTTGCTGTATAATTTGATATGATAATGGAAGTTCGATGAATCAGCCCGTTGAAATAAATAAAGCAGTGAAGAATAGTATATATTAGGAGGTCCATTAATAATTATGAGACGGTGGTTGGGGTAGAAAAGGTTTCGATTCTAAGCAAACGGCTGGTTTAGATTTGCTCTTTATTCTTCTCTGGTGTGGAGTGGGAAACAAAGTTGTGGATTAATTCGTTTTTTCTTTTAATAATGTGGACTAATTCAATAAAAAAGAACAATCGGAAGTTTATTTTTCCAAGTAGATTGTACTACATGTCTAGATACATATTTATCGAATATAGTAAAACTTCTATAAACTAATAATGTCGGGATCATATAATTTTATTAATTTAAAAAGATATTAATTAATCGATTAGTAATTTATTAACTTAAAGAGATTTTTTTCGATTCAACGAACCTATATTATTGCTTTCGCTACCGTAACAAAATAGATGTCAATCACCTATTGGATTACCCAAGTAAAAATGATACATGTTTATAGGTCCAAAGTTTAGAAGAAATTATAGCTAGTGTTATTGGAAATTCTATTGAGGATGAAACTGAAGATGATATAATGCGTTTGCAACCAATTACGCGGAAGGAAGCACTCATAATGTCAACAAATAGAATCACATTTTACTACGTTGTCCTAATTATATTTGTAATTTTATAGAATTATTAATTTATAATATTGAAGGGACAATCAATTTATATAAGGGTCTTCTGGAAAATTATTATTTTATTATCTTAGACCTTCGGTCCAAGTCGAGACTGAAAATTTATTATTTTAGAGAGGTTATTAATTTATCGAATATTAATTTATAGATGTTCTACTATATATGGATATATGAATAATATGATATTTAAATACACAGTTTATGAGATATATTTTGATACATAAATTTTATGAAGAAAATTGACATTTTTCTATTAAAATTTTAAAATCCAATTTTTAAATTTTAAGCTTTAAAATTTAGACCTTAAATTTAAAATCTAAACATAAATTAATTCCTAATTCTATTTTTTTAGATTTATGTAAGTCTTTTTATGAAAAAGATTTAGGTAAGCTAAAGTTTATACAATAACAATTTAAATTTTAGTACTGGCATTCAAATTTTGATTATCTTTAAATGCTATATTGGAGAATAAAGCTGTAAATCTTAAAATTGATTTTCATTCATAGTAAAATTTATAGAGGCCATATTGGTATTGAAAAAATTACATCGTTTCCTTTAATTTACGGTTTATAAAAAAAGTATAAAATAATATATTAATCGATATACTTTTTGGAACATTTTTTATATTTTTTTTACTATAGCACAGGTTCATTTTATGGAACATTCTTTATATAGTTTATAGTAATATTTATTTAACTTTTAATCTTTAATAAATTTATACATATTGTTTGAATTTAAATATCTAAAATAATATATATATATATATAAATATATTTTCATTGGAACTTCTTGGGTTCTAATTGATATTCTTACTGAATGATGGTTGAGTTTTTTAGACATCCTTTAATGTTCACTTCCCTATTAGCTATTCGGTTTTAGGCTTTGGAAATATCCATTTCATAGAAACCTTTTAATGTTTTTATTTTTAACGACTTTTCTTCTTTAAATTGGGGATTGGGATAAATATAATTTCGA
Organism: Hibiscus mutabilis; assembly: GCA_019671005.1. Lineage (NCBI taxonomy): Eukaryota > Viridiplantae > Streptophyta > Magnoliopsida > Malvales > Malvaceae > Hibiscus > Hibiscus mutabilis. The sequence continues at coordinate 11,791,992 of CM033750.1, forward strand.
AATTTATTTTATTGGATATTATTATTATTATTATTATTATTACCTTCTGAAAATTTTTAATTTAATTCAATTTTATGTTATTTATTTTATGAAAATTAAAAAATGTTAGTTTCGTTATTTTAGTTTACTGTTGGTTATCGTTCTTTATAAAAATTGAAAAAGTATTGACTTGAACGGTGTTTAAATTATTGAAACATTATTTTTTATTAATTCACTAATAAAAAGATTTAATGATATTGAATACATGTTTATTTTAGGAGACTCAAGTTTAATTAATTTTTTCTGCAAATTATGCGTGCCTTATAAAAAAGCTAAGAAAAAAGTGAACAAATTACATTGTAATCACTTTAAGACTATTCGAAAAAAGTTTAATGGTATTGTTTCAGAAAGAAGTTTAGTGATAATAATTTTATTAGTTTCTTAACTTTTATAAAGTTTTAAATCAAATTCTTTTGAACTCAACAAGTGATCCAATAGAAAAGTAGATGATGTTCATCCTAAGAGACCCCGGTTCAATCGCTCTGTCTAAAAGGTATGTGTGCATTGTCAAAGGATTAAAAACATGGGATAATGTACATGGGAATTTGAGGGTGCAATTGACACCACTTGATTTGTTTGAGTATAAAGTTTTCAAGGAGTTAATATATAATTTTTCATAGGAAATATTAGAATTGGCTTCACTTGATTTGTGGGATACGAGGTCAACAATGCTTATTTTAGCTCATAAATATGAGAATCTCACATACCTCATACTCCATAATATATAAAAATTCTGGCTCTGCCACTAATTAAAAATATATAAAAATATATATTACTTTGTAATCACCTTTAAACTATTAAAAAATTAAATTTTTTTTAACTAAAATATAAATATTTAATTTCTCAAAATGAGAAAGAGGGTGAATCTTGCCGTTACAGTACAATACGTGCTTCAATTTAAATATTATTAGCCCATAAATATCTAAATGATTTTATAATATACTTATTTAAAAAAAATAAAATTTCATTATCAGTCAGAATATACAAAGTTAGGGTAATCTTCACATTTATTATATTGCCCATGACATGTTTTGCCGTCAGACCATAACCTGATTATGACATGAACACATTATATATATATAATTTCTTTAATTAATTAATTAGTGAAAATGATTTGATTTTCCCAGGTCGCAGCCCCTTGTCTGGTGGGGTGTGGCAGAAAATGAGGTAGCCCCCCAAAGCATGGATTAGCCAATGGTGGATTGACGGTGTGCGCATTTTGCTCCATTTTCCATCCTTAAGTCAATGTCTCCCCATTTCATTATAAACGAGATTCAAATCATACTTTGAATTTTCTTTCCCCTTTTTTTCTTCATCTTAATTTTAGTTCTATTTGCAGTAATTAATATAAGAATTTATATGAGACATCAACTTGTGAAGAAGTTATGAAGAATTTATATGATTGTATTGTAAGGTTGAACCCGAAGAGTGAAATTGAAGACAAGATCATCACATAAATAGAGTTATATTAAAATGTTAATGGTCTTTTCGGGTTAGAAGCGGCCATTAGGCAAAGAAAGACAAGATCTCCAGGTATTAAAAATTACAATACAACTATACAAGTTGTAAATTTTAATATAATTTTATATTTAAAAGTCCTTAAAATCGATAACTTAAATTTTACAATATTTTGCTTTTATTTTTTGACATGATAGCAGAGTTGTGGTCTTTATTTGGATCTTCAATTTCCAACCTCCAAAAGTTTGCTATAAAAAAATTCTTAGTCTAACTTGTAGTGCTATTAGTTGCGAGAGAAATTAGGGTATTTTTCACCTTGTAAGAAACTTTCTTCCTATATTCTTTCTCTCATACCATAATAAACTATTAATCTTTAATTGCTTAATAATTTATATAATTATTACTTCTTGCAACTTCATACAAAGAAGAGAAATAAATTGACACAGGGCCGATTGACCGATTTAGTCTTTGTAAAATACAATTGTGCATTGAGACGCAGATATCAACTGAAAGACACCGATCCTAATCTTTTGGAGGATATTGATAAAAGTAATGAATGATTAGTTGGGAGAATGGAGGATAATTCTTCTTACAATAAAGATGAATTTGTGTTTGATGGTGATGATCAAACATGAAGTCAGGTTGGTAGAGCTGTCGAAGCCCATGATCTTAACTATTTGACTAGAGCATCAAGGAATCCTTCCTCTCCATTTGTTAAAGGAAACGGTGTAGCTACTAGTTCTACAACTTTTGCTTCTAGATTAATTCATCAAGTTCTAGTGCATGATGATGATGAGATAGAAGAGGATATTGGTGAAGATAGAGATTATGAACTTGATGGAGATGGATATTTCGAGGATGGTGATGATTTAGAATAATGAAGTATTAGTCCTTTAGTATTTAAGTGATAATTGTCTAAGTGTAACTTTAAGCATTTTGCTTACTTATATTTAAAGTTTGAACTATGTTTGATACTTTAATTGTTTTTTTATTTCTTTTATTTGAACTATGCTTGGTTGCTTTCTTATATAAATTAGTTTGATTTGAGACTTAAGTACAAATTTAAGACTTTAAGTAGAAAATATTTTTATCTTTTAGCATCTATAATATAATTATTATATTTTTAAGTATAAAATATGTTATAGGGTTGATTTATAAATTTTTATATGAAAGACTAGCGCCTCAACTCTAGGAACTTTTTTCGCCTCAGAGCGCCTAGCGCCTTTTAAAACCAAGGTCTCAATAGAGTGAAAGCGATTTTAAAGTATGAGTTTAAAAACAAACTATTGTTATAAGAAACTTTTAGACATACTTCGAGTTCTCAAGACAAAGACATCTTCAATGAGTGACTAAATTTTGAGCGATTTCGTTCATAATTTTGCTCTGATATCAAATAATATAAATATATAATTTTTTATATAAAAACAAGGATTAATATTATTATTACTAACTCAAGATAATACAAGAAAACATAAATCTCAAGTGTTACTTTTTATTTAAGAGTAATATCTATTTAAATTACAAACCTGTTAAAATAACACAACAAATTTGATTAAAAGTAAATTAACAAATTTGAGTTCAAAGAGATAGATTCATGTCACACTATTTTCACTCTCTGCCATACTCGAGTTTCTGTGGCCACATAAAACTTCAGTTATTTTTCTTTATTAAGTCTTTCAAATATAAAAGTTTTATTTCTTTGTGACTGGACTAAGGATGATAGTTATTCAAAATTTAAGTAAAAAACAATTAATACTTAACAAGATGAAAAAAATGAATGACTCGTCTAAATTAACCTAGAAAATAGAGTCATACAGGGTCGGTCTTGATTATAGGTAAAAGGGGTGGCCTCCCATGATCCACTTTTTTCAAACATTTGATATTATGGTTTAATTGTTTTTAATACTTATTATTATGGAATTTAATTTTTTTATATTTATTATTAAGGGTCTAATTTTTTCAATACTTATTTTTAGGGCCCAATTCTTTTAACACTTGTTATTATGTGTTCATTTTTTCCCTCAATATTTGTTATTAGAGTTCTACTGTTAAAATTTAATTTTTTTAATACTTGTTATTAGGAGATCAATTTTTTCAATACTTGTTATTAGTGGTTCAATTTTCCCCAATATTTATTATAAGGGGCCTACTTTTAAAATTCATTTCCCCTAATATTTGTCATTAGTGGTCTTATTTTTTCTCAATACTTGTTATTAAGTGTCTAATTCCCACATATTTGTTATTAGAAATATACTATTTAAATTTATTTATTTTTCGATACTTGTTATTATACACATATTTTTTCTAATACTTTTTTATTAGGGGCTCATTTTTTCAATAAATATTATTAGAGACTCCATTTTTCTCAATATTTGATATTACATAAATTTCAAAATTTTTTAATAATATTTATTATTAGGGGTCTAATTTTTTCTTAACACTTGTTATTAGAGACCTAATTTTTTTCCCTAATATGTTATTAAGGTCATACTTTTAAAATTTAATTTTCTTTTCGGTACTTATTATTAAAGATTCATTTTTCTTCTTTTAATTAGCAAGTATGATTTTATTCAAGTAAAATCATATAAGAATGATATTACCACATGTCTAATTAAAAACCTTTATAAACCTACAATAGAGGAAAATTGTACATATGATTATATTAGAAAGACAAAGCACCAAAGCAAAAGGAACACAAATAATAACAAACATCTAAACAAAAACGCATGACTCACAAAAAATGCAAATAGTATCATTCATCATAATGAGCCACAACCACTACCAACACCACCGATTCCCCGATCACCATACACGATAGTACTCTACACACAATCGTACGCCATGCTAACCAGCCCCACAACGCACACCGCACCACTCGTTCACCACAAAAACAATGTCAAATCACCTGAAATCAAGTCGAGCAATCGACACCATCCTTTTCTAATGGGTCCTCAAGGCTTTTTGTTTCTCGAAAAAACATGATAAAATACACATTATGAAATAAGCGACACACCCTATTAATTCTCTAAAAGCAATCTCAATATTTCCAAGGTAGACGAGAGGAATTAGAACACCATGTTACAACCACGCTTGAATTTGATTTGATGATTAAATTCAAAGAATGTGAACTACAACCAGCCTTTGCAACAATATAACGACAATATCACCAAAGAAGAAAAAAATAATCAAACACTAGCTCAAAACTACATCAAATAAGACACCCAGCAACCAAACTACCACATCAAGCGACACAACAACAACCAAACACCACTCATTCTAGTCGAAATCTTAGTTATAATAGGCCCTAGACGCTCTGAGGCGCAAAAGGTCTCTGAAGGCGCAGGCGTGCGCCTTTGAAGGAGAGGTGCCTTTTTTGTACTTAAAACTATAAATTAATTCTATAGTATATTTTGAATTTAAAATATGATAATTATATTATAAAGGTTTAAAGATCAAAATATTTCTATTAGATATAAATTTCAAAAATATTAAAATAGAATATTTTAAAATATTAATAAATTTATATTATTTGAATATGTAACTTTAGTATTTTTATTTAAATTAATAAATATTTAAAAATAAATCTTATTTTATAATAAGAATTTATTCACAATTAGTGTTAAAATCAAACTTTTCAGTTTAAATCAAAATTAATAATGTGATTGTTTACATAAATAAATAATAAGAATATTATCCTAGAGAACGTTAAATAGAAAAAAATCTATTTTTTTAAACAAAGAGTTCTCGGGCCCTACAAAAGCCATAAAATAATGCTAACAATTTGAAGCTTTACCTTTTTTAACGAGAATCTTTATCACTAATTTATTGAAAAGTGTTAGTTGTATCACAAAAGCTATAAAATAATACTATCAATCTGTACATCAATTAATAGCCTAAGAAAACGAAAAAATTAAACCAATAACTTAAAATCTAAATAGACAAAAAAATGAATATGAACAGACAAACACCTTATTCAACTTAAAGAACAAAGTAGAAAAATAAGGAAGAAATCAAAGGGTTGCTCGGGTTTCACGTCTTCTTCAACTCATGTATGAGCGGGAATGATGGGTTAGGTGATAGGGTCTCTATATTTCCATAGGTGCAAAAAGCACCGCACCCAATGCCTTTAAAAAGGCTCGCGCCTTTGGTATCTCGCTGCGCTTCGACTGGCAGAGGCATTTTTCTTTTCGCTCCCAGTGCCTTAGGCGTGTCTAGGCGCGCTTTTTAAAACTAAGGTTAAAATAGACTATATCTTTGTTTCATGCATGAATTGTGCTTCATAAATTGTGAAAGATATTCTAATTATATGGCCAAACAATCGAAAATCATCAAGCTGCTCAAATATATGTCTCACGTCTTGTTGTGTTCGAGCCCACACAAGAATAAAGCGCGTACCCTTCCCTATCTGCTTACTGTGAATAAAGACATCAATCACCTCCCCATGATTATCAAAAGTCATTAATAAACTCTACCAATACAGTTTATTTGAAAATCCTTTCACAAACAGAGATAACGACTATCGACGAGTGGTTTTAATTTTCACCTTATAGTCTATATAGTTTTTCTTTTAATACTTATTATTAGGGGTCTGCTTTTAAAATTTATTTATTTCAATACCTGTTATTAAGGGGACTAATTTTAAATTTGTCTTGGGCCACCAAAATTTCAAAAATGAGCCACGAGTCATCGATATCATCGAGTCTCGGTGTAGTGGAAGCGATCTTGAATTATGAATTTAAGAACAAAAAATTATTAGAAAACACTTTAATACGTGCTTCGAGTTCTAAAAAAATGCTTCTCTGACGAGTGGCTAGAGCTCATAAACATTATCGTTTTAACTTGACTCTGATACCAAATAACATAAATACATAAACTTTTTAAACAAATATAAAAATAAATGTTATTATTACTCATTTAAGATAATACAAAAACAATTAAATATCAAGCGTTGCTATTTAACTAAAAGTAAGAGATATATTTAAACTATAAAACCTCTTAAAATAACAAAATAAATTTCATTAAGAATAACTCAACAAATTTGGGTTTGTACTGATGCCTTAGAGTCACTATTTTCACTCTATGTCATACTCTAGTTTCTACAGTTGTATAAAACTTTAATTTTGTTTTTATTAAGTTGGTTAAACATGCAATTTTTATTTCTTTGTGACTAAAACAAGGATGATAGAAATGATGATTTCACGCATTCTTCAACTTAACCTAAAAAATAAAGTCGTAAATGATGTCGAGTCATGATAGAGTGGAAGTGATCTTAAACTATTAGTTTAAAAAACAAACAATTATTAGAAAATTGTGCACATCTTTCGAGTTCTCAAGATAATGAAATCTCTAACGTGTGATTAGAGTTCATAAGTGATTTCGTTTTCAACCTGACTACGATACGAAATAATATGAATGATCCCGATTATACTCCAATTCTTTTTTGTGTCTCTTGACTATCAAAAGTTACAAACTAGTCTCCTGACTAAAAAATATAATAAATTGGTCCGATTCCGTTAAAAATTTAATGATTGATGATGTTACCGTTAACAAAATTTGGCATAATAGCACATTTAGTCCTCAACTTTTACAATTTATTTAACTTGATCCTAATTCTAAAAAAACAACTCACATAATTTTAATATTCTATCAATTTAGTCCTTCTTTTTCTATTTCTTCTCATCTTTAATTCTTCAATTCATTCAATCAAACAGTTAGAGATGGCTTTGGTTTTGATATCAGATTTTTAAAATTTTTATTTTAAAATAAGATATATCAACTATCAAACTGCCAAAAGCAATAAGAAACGGAATCAATCGAGATCATCGACCTTTTACACATTGTTTGTAACCTCCTCATTGATTTTTCTTCATTATTGAAGCTCAAGAACATGGCTGGCTGCAGAGATCGCAGATTAGAGGCAAATCCCCTATCATCTTCGATGATCTTCGCAATGATTCAAAAATTAGTCGTTTGGGGTGCTTTTATATGAGATATTTTGAAGAAACCAAAGGAGATTTATCCATTGTTGAAGCCCAAATTGCCTTCCATGAATGCATTGAACAAGAAGCAAAAGCCATTACAAGGGAGATTTACCCCTTGTTGAAGCTCAAATTATGTGGGTTATTTGTTTAGAATTAGGATCAAATTAAACAAAGTGTAAAAATTGAGGACTAAATGTGTTATTATGCAAATTTTTGTTAACAACCACGTTATCACCCATTAAAATTTTAAAGCAATCGAACCAATTTGTTACATTTTTAGTCGAGGGACTAGTGTATAACTTCTGATAATCAAGGGATGTATAAAAGAATTAGAGCATAGTCGAGGGACCATTTATGTAGTTTACCCTTTTTTTTTTTAATTAAGAGTAATACATCTATTTAAAATTAAAAACCTTTTAAATTAACTCGAAAAATTTGATTAAGAGTAACTCAACAATTTTGGGTTCGCAGGGGGATATTTTTGGGTCATATTATTTTCACTTCCTATCATACTCCAATTTCTGTAGTCACATGAAACTATAGTTTTATGTTTTTATTAAGTATTTTAAAAATAAAATTTCATTTCTTTGTAACCAAAACAAGAATAATAACGATGAAAAATCTAAAAGAAATAAACAATGAGTGCTCAACAAGATGAAAAAATGAACGATTCATCTGAGTTAACCCAGAAAATGAAGTCTTCGATGTCGTTGAGTCTTGATGGAGTGGAAGCAATCCTAAAGTATGAGTTAAAAACTAATAATTGGGGATGAAGAAGATGTTATGGAAGAGTTGGTGTGAATTGAGGTTCAAAATCAAGGTTAGATCGTAGCTTGTTTGGTGGCTTGCATGGGTTTGATGGGGTGTGTGAATGGTAGGTTATGTCTTGGTTAGATTTAACGCTTTGGGTATATTTGGAGGGTTTGCTTTCATTATGGGTGGAAGGTAATTTATTAGGTGGCTTTCTTGGGGAATTTACTTAGGTTTCAGATTATTGTGTGGTAGGTACATGTACTTTGGAAGGGTCGAGTTTTAGTAAACACGTCTATATTTTTTTTGCCGTGCTATATTTTAGCTTGTTAGTGCTTTTTGGTAAGCTTTCCTTCTTGGCTGGCTGCGTGACTCTAGATTTAATGTTTTTAAACAGCTTTGAGTGACTTCTGTGGCAAGTCAAGGGGTTTGCGTTAGTTATGTAGTTATATTCGAGCCTTTGTTCCACTGGAGGGTGGCTGGTTTTTTAGTTTTCAGATTGTGTTGGGTGTTAGAGAGGAATGTCTTCGAGTGTTTTGCGTGAACATTGTTTCTTGCATTGTTTTGTCTCAAATGTTGATTAGATTAGTTTCTTGTATTTGTATTTTCCTATTTTCAGGAACTTATTTCCTTTTTTTATTAAAATTTACTCTTGCTGAGCAAAAAAGGAACTAATAATTGTTAGAATAAACTTTCATGCATGCTTCGAGTTCTCAAGGAAAAAACACGCAGTTAGAATTTTGGACGATTCCGTTCTTAACTTTTTCTCTGATATCAAGTGACATAAATACATAGCATTTTTAAATTTAAAATTGACTCAAGATAGTAAAAGAAAACGTAAATCTCAAGTGTTACTCTTTAACTAAAAGTGAGACATTTATTTAAACGATGAAACTTTCTAAAATAACACAACAATTTTGATTAAGAGTGACAAAAAATTTGAATTCGCACGGATGATTTCAGGTCACATTATTTTTACTATTTGTCATACTTTAATTTCTGTAGCCGTATAAAATTTAGTTTTCATTTTTTTATTAAATCTTTTAAACATAAAGTTTTTCATTTATTTGTGACCGGAACAAGGATAATAACAATGAAAAGCTTATAGTAAGAATCAATGAGTGCTCGACAAGAAAAAAACATAAACGACTCGTTTGAGTCGACCTAGAAGATAAAGTCATCGATGTCACTGGGTCTTAATGAAGTATAAGCGATTTTTAACTAAATTTGATTATAAGTAACTAACGTACTTTTATTTTATTTGCAAAAATAATGAACAGAATATATAACCGACTTATTAAAATAGGTGGAATGACCGACTAACAATAAATTGTACTAAATTCCAACAACCTTGCTTAGTGCAAACTTATTGTTAAAAACACTAAGAGACACACAAAACCTTTCAAACTTAGATTTTGCTAGTGCTTTAGTAAATATGTATGTATTTGTTGGTGTCTTGAGTTATTCTCGTTTGTTCACATTTTTCTTTGCGATTATCTAGCTGGTTTTGGTGATTTAGTAGTGTTGTATTTATAAGGTACTACTTACTTATTTTCCCATTCAGGTTTGTTAACGTATGGGAGGGGGTTGGTTTGTTTTAGACTTGGACGTTAGATTATATTGGTGATTGGTTTTTGAGTCCTTGTAACGTACTTTTTAGTGGTTTCTAATTTATTATTAAAACTTTCATTTTGTCGAACAAAAATACTTGTCTGTAACTTGTTTATCAGTACGTATTTTTTGTAACTCAATATCATAACACTTTCTCTCAAATAAAATGATAATGAGTTTCAATATGTCTTTTGGTACCAGAACAAATGACAACAATGATACAAATACAAAATCTCTTTAAATAAAAATATAATTGAAGAATATTATTACTCACTCAAGATAATACAAAAAAATATAAATTTCAACTGTTGCTCTTTAATTAAGAGTAAGACATCTATTTAAACTAGAAAATTTCTTAAAACAACTCAACAAATTTGATTAAGAATAACTAACGTACTCTTATTTTATTTGCAAAAAGGATCTAGTATACTAATTGACTCCTAAAAATAGGTAGCATGATTAACAACAGTAAATTACATTAAATTCCAACAACTTTAGATTGACATATTCAATGTAATTTGGAATTGAATAGTTTGGTATTATATCTATTGGCTCAAGCATTTCCTAAGATTGGAAGAAGGAAATTCGGGTTATTAAGATAAATTATCTAGGTGATATATGTATGTATATATATTACTTTTGTTCAAGGCTAGTAGTACGTTTATTTTTTAACAATATATTTTACCAGACAATGTGATAAAATTTTAAATTTGAACTCAATTGTTTGATTTTTATAATTATCTTTAAAATTCATGTGTTTAAGGTGTTTAAGGGTGATGATTTTGTTTGGATTTTTATTGGGTTGCTTTGTTACTTCGATACTCTTGTATGTGTCCCGTTTATTATTAATGAAATGTTGACATTTTTCCTCCTTTTGATATCTGAGTTGAGCTTTATTTTGTTTCGGGTATGAAAGGCTTTAAGGAGACCTATCTTTTTAAAAATCTTTAAAAATTAAGTTTCAATCGATTTAAATTACATATTGCAATTCAACCGATTATCATAATCTAATAACACGAATGAAAAATTCTGATATTGAAATTTAAATATGAGTATTATTTCTATTTTTTTATAAATTAATAAGAATTTTGAAGGTACAAATTACAATATTTAAACTATCTATAATCTCTAACTCTTAAATCGGAGATAATAGTATTTAGACATACTTGAATTCACGACCTATTGGATGTTGCAACAGCAACAACACAAACTGAGATAATTCTCGGCTATAAATTAATCGAATTAAATCTTGAGATTACCTTTTTATCTTATATATATTTATACCTAATGATGAAGATTATTGGAGCAAATTAGTAGAGGTGAGGGTTAGCTTAGAGCCGATATAGAGATGGGAAGCAATAATAGGATAATCCTCTAATCAACCAAAAAAATTCTACCATGTCAAGCAATTATTAATTGTATGATTAGTTTTAATCTCTCTGGCTTCAATTGAAGAATTTTTTAAACTATTGTACCAGAATCATTTAAAGATTATAATATTTTTTTAATAGTCTTAAGGTGAATAGGTGATTACAAAATAGTATATGTTTATACATATTCTTAACCCTTTGACAAAACATATACAAACAAAGTGATTTGAACTCGGGTCTCTTAAGATAAACATTATTCGTTTTTTATTGTAACTACTTGTTGAGTTCAATAATATTTTCTTTTTTAATACGACCATTTGATGGGTATCATTTATATATATTATATGTTCATTATAATTTTAGAGAAAACAACACTAGCCATGTTAAGTGGAAGATGGTGGGTATGTCCTTGAAAAAAGCTTTGATTTGACTCATTTTTCAATCCTCCATACGCGTACTCGTGGTCAAGATTTTTATAAACTAGAGTCAAGACAGACTATACTTAGATTATTGTAAGGTATTTTTAAATTAATAACCTTTTTTAATATTTTATTGGAAGAATGACACCCTGCCAATTTTATTTGAAAAAATGACCCCAAAGTCGGCCACATAAGAATACCTTGCGCTCTACAAAACGCGTTTTTAGACCTCGCTTTCTACAGAACGTGAGGTTCGTTCGACGTGAAAAAAATTATAGGATGACCCAATATAAAATTTGTAAAAAATAACTCGCGTTATGCACATAGCGAGGTCCCCCAAGAAATTAAAAATATTGTTGGATTATATTATACTGAACTCGCTTCCTGTAGAAAGCGAGTTAAGTGTAATCTGAGGCTGAAATACAAGGGTTTATAGGCATGTTTGAGGGGGTTTTTTGGGTTGTTAACCTGGAATTTTTCATAATTTTTAAGCTTGGAGGTGTAGTATTGGAACTTATCTATATGTTGAGGCTAATATTAGCACGTACGAGGCATTATAAACGGGGTAAAAATTGCGTTGAAAATGGTTCCAAAGCTTGGTTTTGCGCATGAAGATAAAGCTAAAATGGCTTGATAGACATGTTTGAGGGGGTTTTCCAGGAAGCTAATAGCAAAATTGGCGTAATTTTTAAGCTTAGAGGCGTAGTATTAGAAGTTATCTATCAGTTGAGACTGATATTGGCATATACGAAACATTATAAAAGGGGTTAAAATCGCGTCAAAATGGTTCCAAAGCTTGGCTTTGTGCATGAAGAACAAGCTAAAATGGCTTGATAGGCATGTTCGAGTGGTTTTTCTAGGATGCTAATAAAAAAATTGGCGTAATTTTTAAGCTTAGAAGCGTAGTATTGGAACTTATCTATCAGTTAAGTTTGATATTGGCATATACGAAGCATTATAAACGGGGTCAAAATTACGTCAAAATGGTTCCAAATCTTGGTTTTGTGCATGAAGAACAAGCTAAATTGCTTGATAGGCATGTTCGAGTGGTTTTTCTAGGATGCTAATTGAAAAATTGGCGCAATTTTTAAGCTTAGAGGCGTAGTATTGGAACTTATCTACCAGTTGAGATTGATATTGGCACATAAGAAGCATTATAAGCGGGGTTAAAATCACGTCGAAAATGGTTCCAAACCAAAAGAAATTGAAACTTAACGAAGAGATTTTGTTAATTAGAAAAGTAGTAGTACAATAAAAAGTACAATTAATCGATGTGAGGGCCTAACCGATTAAGACATTTGTTCTTGGTGTGTCCAGGATTTCTACATATATTGCATAGGTTCGATTGTTTGATTTTTTCCCAATGTTCAACCAAATCCTCAGTACAGTAAATCCGCGTTGATCGTGGATGATCATTTTTTTGTGTCGTAGTGCAAGATTTGGCTGTATTGTAGGTTAATTATCAAGTACATTCGGATCACATTCATTTCCAATGGTAGGAAATTCATACTGATAAACCTTGAATATAGTTTCAAGTAAGTATACCGGATCAACGAATGTCATGTAATGAACCCGTATAGAAGAACAAGCAACAATGGTATGCGCACATGGGTATTTGAATGTTTGGAAGACTCCGCACTGGCAGGTTTTTTTCTCCTAGATCAAATACGTATGCGTTGTGCTCTATGGCTTCCAACGGCCTCGAATATTCTGAAACATAGAATGAACGTCGTTCACAAGAGAAAGAAGTCGCATTTATCGTATTTGAATGCTACACAAATGTTTGAAAGTTTGTGAGGGGGTCTAGGTGGACTATGTGGCCACCTGCCATCCAGTCAACTGCTTGCTTTCCCAAGGTTGCAAAAAGGGTAGCCAACCAATAATATGTCATTTTGACAACAGAAGAGATAGGCAAATGCTGCACTCCCTTCAGTGATAAATTGATCGCCTCAGCCAAGTTCGTTGTCATGTGACTATATCGTTTACGCCTATCAAATGATCAAAGCTATTTCTCCCTTGGGATTTTAGGAAGGTATTTATAGCCCTCTGAATTCTTGACTCTCACTTGTTCAAACAGCTCCTCAACCTCATGTAAGAAATATGTGTTATCTATCCAACAAAAATAGAATATTTAATGATGAACAATAAATGCAAAGATATCTTAAACCTAAAAGAGTGAAAGACGTACTCATTCGAAGCACCATTAGACGTTCATCTTCACTCTTGTATCTTTGTAAATAATTTACAGCAATGTGGCATGAACAACACTAGTGATAAATATGGGAAGGTTGCCAAGATCGAACAATACGCTCGATTGCGTATTTGATCGTTGTGCCTCTGTTAGAAATAACACATATCTTATCATCTCTATCACGCATAACACGAGATAGAACATATCGTCGTAAGTTCTTAAAAAAGAATTCCCAAAAGTCGATATCTTCTTTTTTTACTATTGTGAAGGCGATGTGAATAGTTTTTTATTACTGTCTTGTGTAACCACTAATAATAAAATTTGTGTGTATCTTTCGTACAACCAAGTGTCGTCGATATGAACTATCGGATTGCAGTGACAGAATGTATTAATGCACTGTGGAAATATCTAAAATAGCTGATAGAATTGGCACACACCTTGTATGATACAATCATTTTCATACATTGATACATTTTCTAGGTTCACAACTGTTCCTGGTATGTGTTTCTGCATTATTTTTAGACATGGCCGCAATTCTTTATACGATTCCTCTCATTGGCCATATAATTTTTGTATGGCCCGCCACCTTGCATACCATGCTTTATTGTAGTCAATTGTGTAGCTGTATTGAGATGTAATTGCAATCATACAAGTCGCAACTGTTACACATAGATTTGCTTTGACCAGTGGAATGAAGGCATCACAAAGCACGTGTATATTCAAGTTACGATGATCATGACTTAGGCTACCGATAGTGTATGTATGAGGCTCCGCGTATTTTTTGATCTTCTATAGTAGGTTTATCTTCTTCAAGCATTATACACGACCCTCCAATTACATCCATGGTTCTTGTGGACATATTCAACAATATAGAAATCCGCTTGGTTTTTTTTCACAGTATATGAAACTGAGCTGCATATATTGTAGTTCTTAATGGCAACCACGATGAGTGCTTTTGTCTCGAAGGCAATTTTAATATAGAGTTCACCATCAACATATTGGTTGTATTGCTCAATATTTGAGTATTGCAAAAATTCTGAAGCGTTGAAAGCTTCCATATCAATCGATGTAAAGTGGGATGGTGGTTGGTAATAAGAAATATGAGTGACAGCATGTGGAACGTTGATAGGTGCGACGTGTTCTTTGTTGCCTTCGATATCTTCCTCTTGTTCTTCTGGCATGTCAAGGTCTTCTGGTTTTTCATAGAAAGGGCCTAGTTCGTCACCATTAAGGCCGACTTCCTTTATTGATTCTTCGTCAGAATTATCCTTGTTAAATCAGAATAGTTTTGGACCTTCAAATGTTACGGTAATATGTGTAGCAGTTGTTCGTCGATCAGGAGATCGCTCATGAACCATATTACCAAAATGTAGGTCTACAACACCAACACAAGAATATCTTGCCATATATGGTAAAATGTACTCCGCACTAGGGATATACGTTGAATATCGTCCATATAAAGAATTATCGAACGAGTTAAACACTTCATGGTCTAGCGACCTCAGATAGTTTTGAGATGATGACGCAGACACGCCCATACTATATAGATTGTACATTGAATGTTGAGTTGGTGGCAGGTTTAAGTCGAAGTCAAAACTAGCTATGCAAGAATATCTTAGAATTGAAGACGATGATGCACCCAAGTCATTGTGTGTACTTAATAAGTTAAAATTATTTCGTAAATTGGCTGTCGAACTCTGAACATTAGGATCAAAGTCAAAATTCTCTTATTTCCAATTTGGGACTCCTATAGTATCACCATAAAAAAATATTGCATACAACTCAAGGGGCCCTCCTAATGAATACTGTAAGTGGGATTCCACCATCAATTCCACATCACCGTTGTCTGCAATGTGGTATATTGAGTAGGTTAATGGTTCTAACGACGTCGATAGTCGATACTTTAATGGTTCTAGTTTTTTTCACGAGCATGTGGAACATTGTTCTTCACTTCCTTTATCAATGATTTATACGTTAATTTCCTCGGCAACATTATCGTAACAGTATTTGAAGACTGAAAGATGATACCGCGAGATGCATCAGCGATCATCTGACCATCATAGTATACCAAAATAGTAATAGTTCCTCATCTCGACATATTTTGAGAATATCCATGATCATCCAGATAGAAGAAAAAACATTAGCGACATTGTAATGACTTCAAACTATATAAGAATCGAGAAGTCTCGCATAAACTTATAATTAAAACACTTATTTGAAAGTGACGTCGAGCAAATTAAGTTGATGTTCTTAACTTCTTTTGTTATTGGCTTCTATGAACTACTAAAATTGATAGCAATTGATATGGTTTGATTGCCTTCACTTCTATCTAATATAAGGGGTACGATAACATATATTCGAGTCCTCTAAAACTGAAGGAATATTTTGTTTTTTAGACGTGTTAGACATGTTTTGTTAGATTCCTAACATGGCAGTAACCTCGCGTTCTGCAGAAAGCAAGTTCTACAAAGATTCCTAACATGGTAGGGATCTCGCATTCTACAAAACACGAGGTCTGCAGAGATTCCTGATATGGCAGCAGCAGCATACGCCATAGATATATCAATGGACATCGCGTTCTGTAGAAAGCGAGGTCTGTATAATTTTTTTAATCAAAATTCCAGTGTTTATAAAAACGTCTATCTATCGGGGTTTCATATTCAAGGAAAATTTAAATAAAAAAAATCAAATTTAACCAAAATATGGCAAGATTTTATGCAACGGTGTTTTATTCTTAGAACTTATTTTTACACTTCATTCAACAGCACGATCAAGAAAGATAAGTTATATGATTTGATTTCAACGCAGCTTCGAAAATCTACAACACGACAAATGTCTTCTTTGCGGGCGAAAATACCCGTTCATAAGCCTGGCCCTGAAGCGCATTACATGCTGACCTTATCAAATGCAAGCTACATTCGAAAGATGTTTAGGAGTTACACTCGTATCGAGGTTAAGAACATCGAGTTGACTGTAAAATTTGATGAAGAAGCATCTTCATCAAGAAACGCAGCAGCAACTCCATTGTTAGAAGACGAAAAGACAATTTTGCTACGTAATTACAATAAACAAAGGGAGAAAGAGAAAAAAATTGAGGAACTGAACTTAATATCAGACATGTCTACAGACTACAACGACACGAAAACTGACTCATCTTTTATTCATTCCAACTAAACGTAACTCTGTGTATCTTTTTATTAAGTTTACAAATTAGTATTGAAATAAATGAATATGTTGTTAAATACAAATCAGTAAAATATGATGGGTCAAAGTATTTATGCATCCAACCAAACAAACAATTATCATATTTTTTTATTAATATATTTTTTTAAACATTACATACTTATTAATACATAAAAACACCTAATGACGTCTCTGTCCACCCGTACCGCACTGTGGTGGAATACGAGCCCAACGCAAATTCCTTTGAACAACTCTAGCTTCATCATCATCATTATTGCCATTTGCATCTGGAGTATCACTGCTAGCACTGGGACCAGTGTAGAATAGGCTCTGTGGCAGCGTCTGGTCAACAATACCGGATCCAAAGTGTGTTGCCAATAGTGGAAATTGATATAATAGAGGAACAGATACAGAAGGAAATGAAGGATAATATGCTGGTATAGGTACAGAAAGAGTCGTCGTGCCCGCAAGCCTCGTAAAGAGACAAAATGTATCTGTGAAAAAATCTTCTGACGGACTCCCCATATGCTGAAATGATGGACTACCCATAGGGTGAAATGGTGAATGATTCGAGTGGGTGAATGCAAGTGCTAAAACCGGTGTCTCAGGCTCTGCTGCTGATTGTACAAGTGCCTGTAGTGTTCCCGATAATGAGGCCCCTGAAACGTGTGTTCTTCTTCTCTGACTTTGTTCCCCTATTTTGCTACCACATTGCGTCGATGAACGTTGCGTCGGTGGGCAGTTTGGGAGAAGCACATCTATTTCACGTTCTCGCTCCTCTAAGGTGAGTATATGTGGTTTCCCATTTTCTACATACCACTACATGTAATCATATATAACATTGTGGTCGACGATGGGTTCACAAATAGGTGGCTGCCTACCAATTCTGTTCCTCCATTGCCTCATCCACACCGCATGATGTTCCCACAATCAACATTAATCTTCCCTTGTCGCGTTAAGGATGCAATTCGTCCAAATTTACAGGTGCTGGTGAAATCCCTTGGATACAGTAGAATTATCACAGCACGTGATCGGTTGGATGCCACTCGACTATTTCATAATGTAACAATGGCAAAGTCAACATCCAAACGTTTGAACTCTGCAATGTTGCCTATGGAATATAGTCTCTAATATCATGATCATCATACGACGTCCACAAGAACTACACAAATTTTTTTGTTAACTAAATTAGATAAACTTGATTTAAAAAAATAATTTTTAAATTAAATAATGAAATCGATTAAAAAATTACCTCATCTTCTCGCTTATCGATCAACAGTCTAAAATCTCGCTGAGTAGTTGGTAGTCCCACATGAGACAATAGATGAATCCACCAATCATTCATACAACAAAATATTATTATTGTCATATTAAAAAAAACATAAAATATAAACTTAGTTTATTTTTTATTACCTCCGAATTAGTGGAAATTCGAATGAAGTCGAACCCAATTGTTTAGAATTCGGGTGTAAAAACGGCATTCGAACCAAGACCACGACTGCAACAACATAAGACACCCTACAATGGCATGTTTCTCTGGATTGACATTTTTACAGAGCTTCCTAAACAGATATGCCGAGACTGTCGATCCCCAACTCCTATTTCTGAATTCCTCAAAATTGCGTAGATGAGGCAACCACAACAAATGCACTTTGTTGCGAGATTTGTCTGGTATCATGATCCCCCAATAACTCGTAAAATATGGGCACGATAAAATAGCTGCAAAAGCAATAATTATCGATAAAATTTACAATAACATAAAATAATAAAATAAACAATTATAAATAATAAAAATTATATTAACCTTCTTTATTTCTTCATCAGCATTTGGGGGTAGATCGGTAAAATTTTTGTCCAAGAAAGTTATCTTGATTTTACCACCATCCAAGTTGTCTGGAGGAATTCCGAGCAATTCACAACACAAGAGTACTAATATTCTTTGGCAGCATCGGTCATAACCACTCCGTCAACAGGCAGACCAAAATGAAGTGCAACATCTTGTAGGGTAATAGTAGCCTCACCACATAGAAAATGAAATGTGTATCTTCGGCCTCCACCTTTCTAGCAACGCGTTTATCAATGGAGGATGCAACTTCGTACCGCCAATTATAGTGCAAACATGGCCAAAATTGGCTTCTTCCAAATACAGAACAATATTAGAATGAGGTGGTCTCGTGATACGATTGAGGTAACAAGTCAACGCACGTTCATACCGCTTAAAATTTAAATTTAAAAATAATACATAAATAAATAATAATTAATAAAATTTAATTAATTAACTAAATAAAAAAAGATTTTACCTCCTCATTTGTACGCCAAAAGTCAAACACATTTATCTAATCCAGTCCCAGTAACTCCGCCATAATATCAATTATTGAATCTACGAACTTTTTAAAAATATATATTTTTTGAATTTTGAAGTAGATAAGGGAAGAAGAAAAGGAAGATGAGTGTGACAGATCAGGAGAATAGGGTCCCTATTTATAAGAGTCCTCGCACCCCTTCCAAAGCGATATTCAATGGACCTCGCTACCTGCAGAACGCCAAATCCGTTGAAAAGACGCGACCTTTCAATTGCAATAAATGACTACCTGTCAATAGGGAACTCGCTAAGTGCAAAAAACGAGTTCTCGTGATTTTTAAATTATTTTTTAATTATGTAGATAAACCTAAGTTTATTGATTATTTTTAATTTTAAATTTTGGATTATAATTGTAATTTTAAATTTTAGTTTCATATTTTAATTTTAAATTTATTTTTAAATTTATATTTTAAATTATTTTTAAAATCTTTTTATCTATACTTATATTTAACTTTTACAATTCTTTTTTATTTATTTGAATCTTTTTTGATTTTTTAAATCATTTTTATTTATTTCTTTAAATTATGATTTCTTTAATTAACATATTTTAAAATATTTTAGAATTAAGATATTTGAAAAAATTCTTTTTAAATAATTTATGATTTAAATTTTAATTACCATGTTTTAAAATATTTTAGAAATAAGATATTTTTTAAATCTTTTCAAATCTTTTTAAATTAGGTTTTTTTTTTAAATTTTTTAAAATATTTTTTTAAGAAGAACATCTTTCTGAATAAAACTATTGCAATATCAGATGGAACTCTCTTTCCGCATAAAACGAGTTACCGAGATTTTTAAATTTTACATTATTACTTATTTTAATTATAAAATTACATCTTAATTTTTTTATAAAATATGGTAAATGTTCTATTTCAATGATCCTTATTTAAAGATATCATAATTTAAATTCAAATTTAAAAGATTTTTTAAATTAACGGATCCTTATTTAAAATTATCATGATTTAAAAGATTTAAAATATTTTTTAAAATCAATATTTTTTTAATTATTAGTAAAAAAATTAGGATTTTTTAATTACCTTTTTAAAAATATTTTAAAAGATTTTTATCCAAATGATAATGTTTGACAGACGGACCTCGCTTTCTGCAGAAAGCGAGTTCCTAGTAATAAAGTCTCGCGATAAATTGCTAAACCGCTTAAGAATATCTCGTGAACCTTGCTATTTGCAGAACGCGAGGTCTGTTTTATAAATATTAAATTGGCCCATCTGAAAAGTCCCTCCACGTTGGATGACCTCGCGTTCTGCATATAGCGAATTCTTTAATCGCGTTTTGCAGAACGCGAAATATTCTTACGTGGGAGATTTGATGATCATTTTTTCAAATAATACTAACATGTGTCATTCTTCCAATAAAATATTAAAAAAGGTTTTTATTTAAAAATGCCTTATTATAAATTGGATCACAGCAAATCTACTAAGATTCTATTAAAAATAATAAAATTAATCTTATCATATTAATCGGACGGCCAGAAATGCGTTTGTATGAAAGTTTCTATATGTGTACATGTTACCATCATCCTCGAGATATAATTCATCGGCAGATCCATGGATCATTTAGGTGTCGGTTGACATCTCAATTTTTTTATGAAAAATATATTCTTTTATTTAATTTGTATATAAAAAATAAAAATATATATAATTAACACCCTATTAAAAATAAAACGACTCGTCTTTATAAATAATTAATTCTTCTTAAATATCGTTCAAAAAAATAATACCCCTTACATAAATTCATGGTTCCGTTCCGGCCTGAATTGATAAGGGATAAGCTTGAAGGATAATGTTGAAACACGTATACATGGATTAAAAGGATCAGTTCCTTGATCTTGATTAACGTTTTAATAATCAACAAATATAATATTATGTCTGTCACACTAAATTTGTCTAGTATTAACTTTTTAAAAATAAAAAATTTTAAATTTTAACTGTAATTATTTTAAATATTTTAATTAATTAATTTTATAAAATTTATACTTTTAAACTATTTGATTGAAGGTTTTTAAAATATATTTTTATCAATAATAAATTTAAAGTAATAAAAAGTCAAAGTTAAAAAATTGATCTAAAAAATAATATATAATATATTTAGTGAGATAGAGGGAGTATATGTTTTTTATGATAGTGGTACTAGAAACACGGAAAATAATAAAAATTCCAAATAAATTTAAATTAGATTTGCTACCTTTTAGAATTGCTATTTCCGGAAAGAAAACTTACTATAATTAGGAGACCGGCTTATTATCAATTTTAATTTTTTTTGGATAATTGAAATTTGTATTCATTTAAAAAACGAAACTTACAATAAATATCCGCTACATGACTACATCCTATTACCCATTCACCCTATACATCATTAGTAATATTATTGAATTATAAAACAATTTTATACATGTAATCACTCATTTTTTACCGGGTTTTAGTGTTATTAGTATTATTTTAATAATATTATTATTAATATAAAATTAATAAAAAATCAAAAAAAAATAATAATAAATATATTATTAAAAAAAGGAAAGAAACTGTGTGGAGCATGCTGCTCCACGTCACCCAAACTACCCACCCCTTTGCCTATATAAAGGCTTGCATGGGGCAGCCAATTTCACAAAAAAAATTCACGCCAATTTGCCATGAATTGGCAATTAAATTGGCTCCCCAATTGGGAGCTAGGCCGGCCGCAAGGCTGGCCAGGGGTTGGGGGCAGTACCCTCGACCCCAGTTGGTTCGATCCAACATTCGATCGGGGTCCTATTTTGGATCCGATCTAGTTAATATTTTTGGAGAGGTCGTGGTAGATCTCGGTGGGGTTCAGTCGGGGTTCGTCATTCGAGCTCCTAGTTAGATATATTTTCTTCCCTTTTTATTTGTGTTGTAATTTTTATAATTTAATGAAGTATTAGTTATTTTAAAATTGTATTCTTATTTTTTAGTTTGTATGTTTATGTTTTAGATTAGTATTTAATATGTTTTAAATTTGCGTTTTATATTAATATTTTATTTATGTTAGATTCGTTTTTATTTATGTGTTAGATTAATATTTATTTGTGTTTTAAATTAATATTTATGAATATTAGCATTTTATTTATGTTAAATTTATTTTTATTTATAAGTAAGATTAATATTTATGTATGTATGTTTTAGATTGATATTTTATTTATGTTAGATTAGTATTCTATTATGTTAATATTTATTTGTATTGTATTTAAATTATTTGCCATGTTTTATATTTTGCTCACTAAGTTTGCATAATGGAATATATAATGTCAATGCAGTGCCTTTTTATCCGAGCGTAAACGGGGCCAATATCAGGCGTAGTGATAGTGGTTGGGCGTTTACTCTCGGATAACGGAGCCTTTAAAATCTACTCGCACTTATAATCAAATTTTAAATTGATCGTCACTTTAATCCGAAAAGTTTAATATTAATAAAGCGGTAATTATTAAAGTACCAATTTTGGGCGGTGTGGGGTGCTAATCCTTCCCCATCCGTAACCGACTCCCGAACCCAATAGTTTTCAAATATCTGGTTTTATGGTGCCCGACCTACCTCAGTGGCTGGTGGCGACTCCCTTTCTTTAAATAAAATACGGTATTTTTAAAACCCCACGGAATAAATATTTTAATACCCGAAAAACCACAAACACTTCGAAAACCTGTTTTTTAGCGAAAGTGGGACATCGCTACAGATGGCGACTCCGCTGGGGATAATTTTTTGTTTTTCGAAAACAATAAGAGAGTCAAGCTTTTTAAAATAATTACCGCTTTATTAATATTAGAAATTCCGGGTTAAAGTGACTATTAAATTAACATTCGGTTATAATTGCGCGTTTATTTTAACGCATTTAAAATATGGCATATAAACCCGTTTTTTAAGTGGGGGGAAAACGCTAATGCTTTCGTGGAGATATCGTTCTCCCGTATGGGCCTAGCAAGTACCTTCGGGGCTCGAGTACCTTATGCTTTTGTAAGGATATCGTTCCTTCGTACGGGCATAAGCGAATGGGTCCCCCTGAATTGAACCCGGTTGAAAGGAGCCTATAATGGGTGATGATCGGGGGCCTTGCTACTCTTAGTAGAGGACAGCAAGGACAATTCGGGTACCTCCTAGCACCAACACTGCATGTAGAACATATAGAAACTTACCCCTTTAGAGCCATGCAGATAACCTTAGGTGTTTTAGACGGGATAAATAGGGTTTTTTTTGTTTGTTTACCTTATTTAATTTGTCCTTTTATTTATGTATTTATTATTTTTATCTAGTACTAACTCATTTTTTGTGTTTTATTTTTATTTTTATTTTCCACATACTTTTGTTACATTATCATTGCATCCACATTACATAGAGGCGTTGATTCAAGTGGTTTGCCCGATTAGAAAATCTTTCATCATGGAAAAAAGGTGTCTTAGAAAGGACGGCATCGATCCAGTCGCGCGACATCGGTCGGAGATTAATCAACAGATCCGAAGTAACAATTTGCCGAGCAAGCGTGTAATGCCAAAGTATACACATGAGACCCTGATGGTGGACATACGACGAGTTGCAAGGCGTGTGAATGACTTAGCTACCGAAGCCGCGACTCTCCGACCTTTCGTAACCCCGGACATGGAATAAGCACCAAGGTTTATCAAGATGCTCAGAGCTGTCGAGGAGCTATGAGGTAGAGCTAGGGCTTATGTGTAGAACTTTGTTTTGTAATTAAGACTTTTTGTAATAGGGACTCTTTTTGTAATAGAGACTCCTTTTGTAATATGGACATTTTTTGTAATCTGGACCCTTTAATTCCTATGAAAGTCGTTCGAAAGGGTGATTACCAGCGGAATCAACGCCTTTATTTGCATTCATGTTGCATATCATGACATGGTGTTGATTCAAGAACAATTATTTAAAAGGCTTTCAAAATAGAAAAAAGTCTGCTTTGCCAGAAACGATAATATTACAGTATCAAGTTAGGCCGAGCAAAGACCAATCGCGAAAGAAGACGGTACGATAGTAAGGAACGTGCGACGCAGAAGATTCAGTCAGGGCCGCAGAACCCTAATTTTAAATTATCACATTTGACCATTTTTTTAAAAAAATCTCAGATTTTAATTTATCTCATTTAATTTTTTTTTTTGAAAATATTATTATTTTGCTTTGAAACTTCTTCCCTCATAAAACTTTCAGAACAATAATAATCAAAAGAAACCTAAAAGTTTCATTTTTTAAGTAAGTTAAAACTTTTTGATAATAAAATGGGGAATTTTTAAACCAAATGATCCTTGAAAATTTTAATTTAAACCCCAAAAAGTTTTAAAGTACTCCCCTAGGATCGATAGAATCCATCCATGTTTAGACGTACCCAGATCTACAGAAGAAAATATATTGTCTGATGTCCTTTTCAGAAGCCACAAAAATAAAGATCATGACGTCATGAGTCCATAGAATAGAATAAGAGGAGAAGACGGAGTCATCCATCATCCTGAAGACGACGTCGAGACGTGGAGCACATGTTTTGCTTCCCGAAGTCAAGGTCTCCAGAATAAATTCAACTGTTACATGTAATTCATTATTAATTTCTTGCAAACATACATTTTCTCTATTGAAAGTTTTTCAAAGTCTGTTCGAGAATCAACATCACATTTGCATGCATTTTCGCATTTATAGGGTATTGATTCCCGAAGTGGTTCCTCAAATCTCAGAAATCTTTCATAATTGGCAAATGGTCGTCTGGTCAGATATTAGGGGGCACGGATCCAGGGTTTTGTCCCAGAACAAGATTAGAGACAATAGAAGAGGAACCATTTGAAGACTTCAGGTCAGACACGATAAAGAGACACGGTACTGGTAATGAGCAAAGTAAAGTGCAAGAGTTGAAAGAAGCAGAGGGAAGACGTGATGAATCAGATGAATACTTTAACGCAAGGTAAGCGATCCATCAAACCGAAAGAAGAATAGATTAAGGATCAGAATAGAGAGCGAGATAGTCAGAATTCTACCTCCAAGTCAACCAAATACGACAAATTAAACCCTTTTTGAGATCTGCATCAATAAACAGGCGGAATGTATGCTTGAGTCGGGCTTTCAAAAAATAGAGCTCGGTCCAGAAAAAACTTGAGAAGCAAGTAATGAAAAGAAGTATATCTTGATTCCTGTGAGGTACACCAAACTACTCGTAATGTTCATCGACAAGAGCCTTATTACCTCGGTGAAGTCTCTAGCGAAGAGACCGTCTTATCTAAGAGATTACGACACACGTGCTAAAGGCAGTTACCGTTTAGGAAGTTTGGGTCACGGTATTGAGGATTACGGGGCCCTGAGGAATGAGTTCAAGATATTATCGCGATGAGGATTTTAGGTTTATAAGACGGAGTTCCCCAATTCTATAGTGAGCTAATAATCACCCGAGGGGCAAAGTTGATGAGGAATCGATATCCAGGACAAAGTTTGAGTAATACCGAAGTGGGTCACTCAAGTGAGTTAAATTTGAAGATCGGAGATAGGGGCATCCCAGAAGAGGGATATTCTTTCGAGTTCAGTCAGCTCTGATAAGAGAGAGATAACTTGGATAAAATTGAATTTGCAGAATGATCATTAGAAGCTTTCCTGAGTGTTTAAGAATATCAGATTGGGTCACCTTTAAAGAATAGATGAACGGTGTTGTCCAGTTTAAAGACGACTCATAATATTGAAAGAAGAGAAACTAGTCAAGCAATAATCAAGTCATGATGTTATCAGGTACGTTTGAGGAAATTGGGAATAGGTACGATAGTCTATAGAGATGAGCTACAGAATAACTTAGCCATTAACAAGAGTTTTAGAAACAAGTTTACGACAGAGCAATGCCAATTCAACACTTTTCAGTTGGAAATGGCAACTAGCTACGAAAGACTAAGCAGGGGATAGATGAAGACCCGAAGATCGATATTACTCGAGCAGGTAAGGCGGCTCAACAAGGTGGCAGGCTTTTTCAGAACATGGATCAAGTGTTGGACTACAAAGGCAAGCTGACCGGACTACTAGATGAAGTTAAGAAAGTAGGCACTGAAGCTTATCAGTAACTGTAAATATCTAATATCTGATATAATGAAACCTTTTGGCCTCAATGAACGTCGTTCTATGGGGATAACTTTTGGAATCAATACCTTATTGCATTCATGTTTATATTTTAGGATTGCTTTGCACGATCCTGGCATGTTTTATATGATATTATCAGTACCTTGCATTATTATTACCTTGCATAAACTTTATGAGGAGTAATTCAAAGACCAATTAGGGTTTTATCATGGATAAAAGAATTGAAGATACTCAAAAATCAAGATTCGAGTAGTTAGAAGATGGGCTCGAGAGAAAAAGAGAGAAAAAAAAAAGAAGTTTGATGCCTTTAATGCAAGAAAACTCTGTTTGAACCCTGGTTTGGTCGTTCCTCCAGATTCCAAAGATTCCCAAATTTGTGCATGATAACGAAACAAGGTGCCCCAAGATTCACTCGACCATATTCTACAAAAAGATAGAGGGCTGCATTGAAAAATTACCGATCTACTACTTTCCCGTCAGTCTAGCAGGACCTACCGTGATATGATATGCTTTGGACCCAGCACCAAGTCGTCAGTATCTCCAGGGTACGAAGATGAAACCTGATGAAAGCTTCAAGGAATGTGCTTTGAGGTGTCTGTGTTTAGCGACCCAGGTGCAGCCTTTCGTAGATGAAGAGGAGAGTGACTTCCATGCCACCTTTCTTATTTCTTCTTTGATAAGGTGCTCGAGAAAATGAAGGCCAGCTTTGAGGACTTAATGACAGTCGGAGAGAGAAACGAACATACGCTCTGAGACCTAAGTTTAACGAACTAGACATGCCTAGGAGCAAAAGGAAAGAAAGAGATAAATGGGTACCACTCTCAAGGTTCTTGTGATCGTAAGAGAAGAAGACATGCAGATTCCTCCGAATCACCAAAAAAATTCCTTGAACAATTACATATTTAGAGATATTCAGAGTATTTCATCTCGTACATATGGCTTCATCTGGTCAAGGGTTAGTACCTTACCTCAAGGCCGATAAAGATTATGCCCAGCTCATCTGCTCACAGTTTTGACCCATACAGTATATGTGAGTTCTACATTGAGGCGTCGGGGCATGACACTAAGAAATTTGGGGTCGTTAATAGAAAAAATCAAGAAGCTAGTTGACGAGGGAGTCATGACGAGAAAGTTGATCCAACGATAGAAAAAGAGGCAAGCCTACACTATAAAGGACTGGAATGAGTTAGTACTCGAGATATAGTCCGGAGGTCCCTATGGTTTTCCCATCAGTTCATAAAAAAATTTCTCAATGCTTTGAAAGAAAAAAAACTCCCAAACAGATATTTTTTAGAATTAAAAATCACATTTCCATTTAGAAAAACATCTTTACATTCTTGATTCTTTAAACATTTTATTTTTATAGGGTAGTTTTGTTCTCCCATATACATATACACGCATTTTTGAATGGACATATGTATATATCATTTCTGTACCAGGTCCTCGAATTTTGAATGCAACAGTACATTTGCTTCAGACCCAAAGATCAACTCTAAGTTGCATATATTTAGAAGAGATTGAATGTTGTGGGGATACTGTAAATGTGAGTATCTGCTAGTTTACTTAGGCCAACAGAGGAACAAAACGAGCATTTAGACAATGGGCAGTTCCCATTTTAGGAATTTATCTTCTCGGTAGCTTGTCGTTTAAGATCCTTGAAACGAGTTGACCCTAAACCTCTACCCCTGAAGGCTTTCTCGGGACATTTGTGAATGTGACGACGAATGGTATTCTTTTACTTTACCGTAAGACAGAGATGAGACCATATGATTGGATACGAAGATCGAAAAATCATCAAAAGAAAGTGGTTGAAAACATGGATATGTCCAAACGAAAAACCAAAGAAAAGAAGAGAAATGACAATCGGAAGGCCGAAGCAATCCAGATCGAGTAAATATCAGAAGAGCTGCAGAGAGGCAATTAACTTCGAGCGGAAGATCGCATCAATACCCAAAGATAGATACGTGTTGATTCGAGGATACATTCATAGACTCGAATAAGAAGAAAGAGATTCAATGCT
The DNA here is from genome assembly GCA_019671005.1 of Hibiscus mutabilis. NCBI lineage: Eukaryota > Viridiplantae > Streptophyta > Magnoliopsida > Malvales > Malvaceae > Hibiscus > Hibiscus mutabilis. The sequence continues at coordinate 11,820,446 of CM033750.1, forward strand.
AAAAACCCAAAATGGGTAGTCTAAAAAAGAGAAAAAGAAGAAAAGAAAAAAGAAAAGAAAAAATAAAATAAAAAAAGAAGAAAAAATGAGAGAAAGAAAAAAGGAAGAAAAAAGAAAAAAAAGGAAAAAAAAGAAAAAGGAAAAAGAAAAATGAAGAATATTGTCTCTGCTTCACACACGGATTAAACAATACAAGAACGAGACTTCAACTATGAGCAAGAGACACAAGGAATCCACATTTCAAGTAAATACTAGTTTTGAAAATTAGTATAGAAGCTCGAATTGAAACCAAGTCAAGACAAGTCGGCCCGAAGATTGCCAATTTCGAAAAAGGAAATGACCTATAGGGTGAAAACCTAAAAATGGCCAGTCTATAGTGATCCTGAAAATGAAGAAAAAGAATAGTCTACCTGAGCCTGTTGGCATCAATATCCAACCAAAATACACTGAAGGAAGTGACCTCTAGGGTGAAAACCTAAAAATGGGCAAATAGAGCGATCCAAGAGAAAAAGTGAAAAAGAAGAAAAGAAAAAGAAAAGAAAAGAAAAGAAGAAAGAAATAATAACATTTCATCTAGGCGTGCCAATCACAAGAATTCCTAGAAATGTATTCGTAGTCCTTCATTCAACAAATCTTAGTTTCGAGGAGTATTGGAGGATCAAACATTATTGAACAGAAAACGAACATCGATATATAGCCGAATGCAAGGCAACCTACAATAAAAAGAAAGGAAATGAACTCTAGGGGTGAAAACCCCAAACGGGCGATCTAGAGTGATCCAAAAAGGGAAGGAATAATGGGCATATCCAAGTTACACAAGTACAGAAATAATGTTTCACTTAACCATAAACCAAAGGCCTACATTACAAGCCCCCAAAGACTATTCTGGACATCCATAGATATCCAAGTTGAATGAGAATGTCTTCAGATTTCATTCCGCCTTTAAGGGTTAACTTTGCTTCAAGGAACGTCAAACTTCGAAGTGCTTGATCGACACCCAAATGAGGGAAGGATGGGGCATGGTGAGATAGTGAGATTAAGAGAGCCACCTTAAACGGGGTAGAAAGTAGGTAGGGTTGTTCCTCTCAAAAGCATATTAGACCAGAAGGAACTATACATTGTGGAGATCCACAATGGTCAAGATCTTCTAAATATGCGCTTCATTAGATTTGATCTCTGGAAACTTGAAGCAGATGCGCTATGGTGTTTGATATTTCGGGGGCAAACATGTTTTAAAAGGTTTGACATTTTCTCCCGAAGTTTTGATGCTTACCATTTCCCCAAACGTTAGTTTTTAAAATGTTTGGCAATATACTTCGAATTTTGTTTACCATTCTCCAAACATTAATTAAAAAAAACTGTTTGGTCCTTAAAAGAAAAAAAGAAGAAGAATAAAGAATAAAGAAAAGAAAAAAGATGTTTACCATTTGTTCCAAACAATGTTTTCAAAATGTTTGGTATCCCCTCCAAATTGTGATTTTCAAAATGATTGTTATCTTTTCAAACAATCATTATTTTTTGAAATATACACAAGTAAATTGCCTTTTACTTTACTTTAAAAATGAATGATGATGAGATTTAAAGCATAGGGACTGAGAGTTAGTTCCCGTCGAAATGCTATGAGAAGTTCAAGAATGAGCTCAAGGGATGAAAGCATTTTGGCTCACCCTGGTAACTAGAAATAGATCAAGGCTCTGTATGATGGGTCAGAAAATTCAAAGCAGTGGAGCCCGTGGTTGAATGGGGCAACGCCAAGCGAAGAAGATGACAAGGTTTCTTATAAGAATAATATAAGAACCAGAAGATCATTTATGAAGATGAGTGATAACCCCGAAAATAAGAAAATCCTTCCACACAAAAGGTTTAAAAGCATGTTCAAATGAGGATTTAAGAGCATACAGTGAAGAAGTAAAGTGATGAAAAAATCTGAGGAGCGATCTTTCAGGGTGTAAGACTTTAGAACGAAAAAGGGGCTGAAAGAAAAAAAGAAAGAAAGAGAGGGAGAAGAAAAAAAAAGAAAAGAAAAAGAAAAAAATAAGAAGAAATTGAAGGAAATAGAAAAAAGAAGAAAAGAAAAAAAATGAGAAGAGAGAAAAAAGAAAAAGAAGAGAAAGAAAGCATTACCTTGCATGCATCATATAGATAGGGGCATGTCAATTTTTGCTTGTTTTGGACAGGTACTTGAAGAATTATCAAAGAGTATTAAGAAGTGGATTTCATCAAATTTGAAGAAAGTTTTGGCAACCACCTTCGCGTGAGTCCCAAAATTTGAAGAAAGTTTAGCGACCACCTTGGTGTGAGTCCCAAATTTAAAGAAAGGTTTGGCAGCCATTTTTTCGGCATGAGTCCCCAAATTTAAAGAAAGTTTTGGCACCACCTTCGGCGTGAGTCCCCAAAATTTGAAGAAAGTTTGGCAGCCACCTTCGGTGTGAGTCCCCAAATTTAAAGAAAGGTTTGGCAGCCATTTTCGGCGTGATTCCCCAAATTTAAAGAAAGTTTTGGCAGTCACCTTCGGTGTGAGTCCCCAAATTTAAAGAAAGGTTTGTGACCATTTTTAGGCGTGAGTCCCCAAATTTAAAGAAAGTTTTGGCAGCCACCTTCGGCATGAGTCCCAAAATTTGAAGAAAGTTTGGCAGCCACCTTCGGTGTTAGTCCCCAAATTTGAAGAAAGTTTGGCAACCACCTTCGGTGTGAGTCCCCAAATTTAAAGAAAGGTTTGGCAGCCATTTTCGGCGTAAGTCCCCAAATTTAAAGAAAGTTTTGGCAGCCACCTTCGGTGTGAGTCCCCAAATTTAAAGAAAGGTTTGGCAGCCATTTTCGGCGTGAGTCCCCAAATTTAAAGAAAGTTTTGGCAGCCACCTTCGGCGTGAGTCCCCAAAATTTGAAGAAAGTTTGGCAGCCACCTTCAGTGTGAGTCCCCAAAATTTAAAGAAATGTTTGGCAGCCATTTTCGGTGTGAGTCCCCAAATTTAAAGAAAGTTTTGGCAGCCATTTTCAGCGTGAGTCCCCAAAATTTAAAGAAAATCGGCAGCTATAGCAGCGTGAGTCCTAGAAGATCGGTAGCCATTTTTGGCATGAATCCCCAAATTGAAGAAAGTTTGGTAGCCATTTTCGGCGTGAGTCCCCAAATTTGAAGAAAAATCGGTAGCCATTTTAGGCGTGAATCCCCAAATTGAAGAAATATTTTGGCAGCTATTTTCGGCGTGAGTCCCCAAATTTAAAGAAAGTTTTGGTAGCCATTTTCAAGCGTGAGTCTCAAATTTGAAAAAGTTTGGCAACCATTTTTGGCGTGAGTCCCCAAATTTGAAGAAAGATCGGTAGCCATTTTCGGCTTGAATCCCCAAATTGAAGAAAGATTCCGGCAGCCTCAGTAGCCTGAGTCCAGAAAGATCGGTAGCTATTTTCGGCGTGAATCCCAAAATTTGAAGAAAAATTTCGGCGGCCTTAGCAACGTGAGTCCAGAAAGATCGGTAGCCATTTTCGGCGTGAATCCCCAAATCTGAAGAAAGGTCGATAGCTATTTTTGGCGTGAATCCCAAAATTTGAAGAAAGATTTCAGCGACCTTAGCAGCGTGAATCCAAAAAAATCGGCAGCCATAGCAGCGTGAAGCCCAGATATTAAATCCTTCGGATCATCAGTAAGTCCTTCGGGCCATTAGTAAGTCCTTTGGGCATGATGCAGCAGTCTTAAGTAGCGTAAGTCCAAAGATATCAACGGCCTTGTAAAAAAGCGAGATAGAAAAAAAAAAGAGAAGAAAAATGAAGAAAAAAGAGAAAAAAAGAGAGCAGAAAAAGGAAAAAGAGAAAAAAAAGAAAAGAGAAATTCGAAGATAAAGGTTCTATACAGGAATGGCCTATATTTTCAAGCTCTCGTAGCAAGAGGTTCTATGTAGGAAGAATCTGCCGCTCCGAGGCTTCAAGAGCTGAAAGATTTATATAGGAAGGGCTTGCAGCTCTAGGGTGAAGACTAGCAGTTCTATATAGGAAGAACTCTCAGCCGAAGGAATTCACCCATGACGCATAAGGTTTTATATAGGGAAAACCCATTGTGTTGAAGGCGAAGAGTCCTATATAGGAAGGGCTCCGAGCTTTACTGTCTTAGAGTGAAAGGTTCTATATAGGAAGAACCTGTAGCTCCGAGATTTCAGAAGCTAAAAGTTCTATATATGAAGGACTGACGGCTCTAGGGGTGAAGACTAGCAGTTCTATATAGGATGAACTCCCAGCCGAAGGAATTCACCCATGACACATAAGGTTTTATATAGGGAAAACCCGTTGTGTTGAAGGCAAAGAGTCCTATATAGGAAAGGCTCCGAGCTTTACTGTCTTAGAGTGAAAGGTTCTATATAGGAAGAACCTGTAGCTCCGAGATTTCAGAAGTTAAAAGTTCTATATAGGAAGGACTGACGGCTTCAGGGTTTGAAGACTAGCAGTTCTATACAGGAGGAACTCCCAGTCGGAAGAATCTGTCTGTGACGCAGAAGGTTTTATATAGGAGAAACTAGCGTTGAAGGTGAAGAGTTCTATATAGGAAGAACTCCGAGCTTTACCATATCAGAGTGAAAAGTTCTATATATGAGGGACTCGTAACTCAAGACTTCAGAATGAAAGGTTCTATATAGGGAGGACCTATAGTTCCAAGATCAGAAGGTGAAGAAGTTCTATATAGGAAGAACTTACCAGCTTGAAGATTCAGCTAAGGAAGAGCAGAAAGTTCCAGAAGAACACGTGATTCCGAAGCCAAAGACAAGAAAGTAGGTAAAAAATGAGTGCTTTTGATCTTTGTGTTGTCCTCGTTTCACAAGAACAAGCAAAGGGGGGCAACTGTAATCACTCATTTTGACCGGGTTTTACTGTTATTAGTATTATTTTAATAATAATATTATTAATATAAAATTAATAAAAAATCAAAAAAAATAATAAAAAAATATATTATTAAAAAAAGGAAAAAACTGTGTGGAGCATGCTGCTCCACGTCACCCAAACTACCCACCCCTTGCCTATATAAAGGCTTGCATGGGGGCAGCCAATTTCACAAAAAAATTTCACGCCAATTTGCCATGAATTGGCAATTAAATTGGCTCCCCAATTGGGAGCTAGGCCGGCTGCAAGGCTGGCCAGGGGTTAGGGGCAGTGCCCTCGACCCCAGTTGGTTCGGTCCAACATTCGATCGGGGTCCTATTTTAGATCTGATCTAGTTAATATTTTTGGAGAGGTCGTGGTAGATCTCGGTGGGGTTCAGTCGGGGTTCATCATTTGAGCTCCTAGTTAGGTATATTTTCTTCCCTTTTTATTTGTGTTGTAATTTTTATAATTTAATGAATTATTAGTTATTTTTAAATTGTATTCTTATTTTTTAGTTTGTATGTTTATGTTTTAGATTAGTATTTAATATGTTTTAAATTTGCGTTTTATATTAATATTTTATTTATGTTAGATTCGTTTTTATTTATGTGTTAGATTAATATTTATTTGTGTTTTAAATTAATATTTATGAATATTAGCATTTTATTTATGTTAAATTTGTTTTTATTTATAAGTAAGATTAATATTTATGTATGTATGTTTTAGATTGATATTTTATTTATGTTAGATTAGTATTCTATTATGTTAATATTTATTTGTATTGTATTTAAATTATTTGCCATGTTTTATATTTTGCTCACTAAGTTTGCATAATGGAATATATAATGTCAATGTAAAGGCCCTTTTATCCGAAATAAACGGGCCAATATCAAAGCGTAGTGATAGTGGTTGGGCGTTTACTCTGGATAACGGAGCCTTTAAAATCTACTCGCACTTATAATCAAATTTTAAATTGATCGTCACTTTAATCCGAAAAGTTTAATATTAATAAAGCGGTAATTATTAAAGTACCAATTTTGGGCGGTGTGGGTGCTAATCCTTCCCCATCCGTAATCGACTCCCGAACCCAATAGTTTTCAAATATCTGGTTTTATGGTGCCCGACCTACCTCGGTGGCTGGTGGCGACTCCTTTCTTTAAATAAAATACGGTATTTTTAAAACCCCACGGAATAAATATTTTAATACCAAAAAACCACAAACACTTCGAAACCCGCTTTTTTAGCGAAAGTGGGACATCGCTCTGAGATGGCGACTCATTTGGGATAATTTTTGTTTTTCAAAACAATAAGAGAGTCAAGCTTTTAAAATAATTACCGCTTTATTAATATTAGAAATTAGGGTTAAAGTGACTATTAAATTAACATTCGGTTATAATTGCGCGTTTATTTTAACGCATTTAAAATATGGCATATAAACCCGTTTTTAAGTGGGGAAAACGCTAATGCTTTCGTGGAGATATCGTTCTCCGTATGGGCCTAGCAAGTACCTTCTGGGGCTCGAGTACCTTATGCTTTTGTAAGGATATCGTTCCTTAAGACGGGCATAGCGAATGGGTCCCCCTGAATTGAACCCGTTGAAAGGAGCCTATAATGGGTGATGATCGGGGCCTTGCTACTCTTAGTAGAGGGACAAGAAGGACAATTGGTACCTCCTAGCACCAACACTTTGCATGTAGAACATATAGAAACTTACCCCTTTAGAGCCATGCAGATAACCTTAGGTGTTTTAGACGGGATAAATAGGGTTTTTTTTGTTTGTTTACCTTATTTAATTTGTCCTTTTATTTATGTATTTATTATTTTTATCTAGTACTAACTCATTTTTTGTGTTTTATTTTTATTTTTATTTTCCACATACTTTTGTTACATTATCATTGCATCCACATTACATAGAGGCGTTGATTCAAGTGGTTTGCCCGATTAGAAAATCTTTCATCATGGAAAAAAGGTGTCTTAGAAAGGACGGCATCGATCCAGTCGCGCGACATCGGTCGGAGATTAATCAACAGATCCGAAGTAACAATTTGCCGAGCAAGCGTGTAATGCCAAAGTATACACATGAGACCCTGATGGTGGACATACGACGAGTTGCAAGGCGTGTGAATGACTTAGCTACCGAAGCCGCGACTCTCCGACCTTTCGTAACCCCGGACATGGAATAAGCACCAAGGTTTATCAAGATGCTCAGAGCTGTCGAGGAGCTATGAGGTAGAGCTAGGGCTTATGTGTAGAACTTTGTTTTGTAATTAAGACTTTTTGTAATAGGGACTCTTTTTGTAATAGAGACTCCTTTTGTAATATGGACATTTTTTGTAATCTGGACCCTTTAATTCCTATGAAAGTCGTTCGAAAGGGTGATTACCAAATGGAATCAACGCCTTTATTTGCATTCATGTTGCATATCATGACATGGTGTTGATTCAAGAACAATTATTTAAAAGGCTTTCAAAATAGAAAAAAAGTCTGCTTTGCGAAAACGATAATATTACGAAGATCAAGTTAGGCCGAGCAAAGACCAATCGCGAAAGAAGACGCATTGCGATAGTAAGGAACGTCACGACGCAGAAGATTCATCGGGGCGCGGAACCCTAATTTTAAATTATCACATTTGACCATTTTTTAAAAAATCTCAGATTTTAATTTATCTCATTTAATTTTTTTTTTTGAAAATATTATTATTTTGCTTTGAAACTTCTTCCCTCATAAAACTTTCAGAACAATAATAATCAAAAGAAACCTAAAAGTTTCATTTTTTAAGTAAGTTAAAACTTTTTGATAATAAAATGGGGAATTTTTAAACCAAATGATCCTTGAAAATTTTAATTTAAACCCCAAAAAGTTTTAAAGTACTCCCTAGGATCGATAGAATCCATCCATGTTTAGACGCACCGGATCTACGAAAGAAAATATATTGTCGATGTCCTTTTGAAAGCCACAAAAATAAAGATCATGACGTCATGAGTCCATAGAATAGAATAAGAGGAGAAGACGGAGTCATCCATCATCCTGAAGACGACGTCGAGACGTGGAGCACATGTTTTGCTTCCCGAAGTCAAGGTCTCCAGAATAAATTCAACTGTTACATGTAATTCATTATTAATTTCTTGCAAACATACATTTTCTCTATTGAAAGTTTTTCAAAGTCTGTTCGAGAATCAACATCACATTTGCATGCATTTTCGCATTTATAGGTATTGATTCCCGAAGTGGTTCCTCAAATCTCGAAATCTTTCATAATTGGCAAATGGTCGTGCAGTCGATATTAGGGGCACGGATCCGTGGTTTTGTCCCGAACAAGATTAGAGACAATAGAAGAGGAACCATTTGAAGACTTGGTCGGACGATAAAGAGACACGGTGCTGGTAATGAGCAAAGTAAAGTGCAAGAGTTGAAAGAAGCGAGAGGAAGACGTGATGAATCGGATGAATACTTTAACGCAAGGTGGCGATCCATCAAACCGAAAAGAAGAATAGATTAAGGATCGGAAATAGAGAGCGAGATAGTCGAAATTCTACCTCCAAGTCAACCAAATACGACAAATTAAACCCTTTTTGAGATCTGCATCAATAAACAGGCGGAATGTATGCTTGAGTCGGGCTTTCAAAAAATAGAGCTCGGTCCAGAAAAAACTTGAGAAGCAAGTAATGAAAAGAAGTATATCTTGATTCCTGTGAGGTACACCAAACTACTCGTAATGTTCATCGACAAGAGCCTTATTACCTCGGTGAAGTCTCTAGCGAAGAGACCGTCTTATCTAAGAGATTACGACACACGTGCTAAAGGCAGTTACCGTTTAGGAAGTTTGGGTCACGGTATTGAGGATTACGGGGCCCTGAGGAATGAGTTCAAGATATTATCGCGATGAGGATTTTAGGTTTATAAGACGGAGTTCCCCAATTCTATAGTGAGCTAATAATCACCCGAGGGGCAAAGTTGATGAGGAATCGATATCCAGGACAAAGTTTGAGTAATACCGAAGTGGGTCACTCAAGTGAGTTAAATTTGAAGATCGGAGATAGGGGCATCCCAGAAGAGGGATATTCTTTCGAGTTGATCACTCGATAAGAGAGATAACTTGGATAAAATTGAATTTGCGTAATGATCATTAGAAGCTTTCCGAGTGTTTAAGAATATCGATTAGGTCACCTTTAAAGAATAGATGAACGGTGTTGTCCAGTTTAAAGACGACTCATAATATTGAAAGAAGAGAAACTAGTCAAGCAATAATCAAGTCATGATGTTATCAGGTACGTTTGAGGAAATTGGGAATAGGTACGATAGTCTATAGAGATGAGCTACAGAATAACTTAGCCATTAACAAGAGTTTTAGAAACAAGTTTACGACAGAGCAATGCCAATTCAACACTTTTCAGTTGGAAATGGCAACTAGCTACGAAAGACTAAGCAGGGGATAGATGAAGACCCGAAGATCGATATTACTCGAGCGGGTAAGGCGGCTCAACAAGGTGGCAGGCTTTTTCAGAACATGGATCAAGTGTTGGACTACAAAGGCAAGCTGACCGGACTACTAGATGAAGTTAAGAAAGTAGGCACTCTGAAGCTTATCAGTAACTGTAAATATCTAATATCTGATATAATGAAACCTTTTGGCCTCAATGAACGCTGTTCTATGGGGATAACTTTGGAATCAATACCTTATTGCATTCATGTTTATATTTTAGGATTGCTTTGCACGATCCTGGCATGTTTTATATGATATTATCAGTACCTTGCATTATTATTACCTTGCATAAACTTTATGAGGAGTAATTCAAAGACCAATTAGGGTTTTATCATGGATAAAAGAATTGAAGATACTCAAAAATCAAGATTCGAGTAGTTAGAAGATGGGCTCGAGAGAAAAAGAGAGAAAAAAAAAAGAAGTTTGATGCCTTTAATGCAAGAAAACTCTGTTTGAACCCTGGTTTGGTCGTTCCTCCAGATTCCAAAGATTCCCAAATTTGTGCATGATAACGAAACAAGGTGCCCCAAGATTCACTCGACCATATTCTACAAAAAGATAGAGGGCTGCATTGAAAAATTACCGATCTACTACTTTCCCCGGTCTAGCAGGACCTACCGTGATATGATATGCTTTGGACCCAAAGACAAGTCGCCGGATCTCCGTGGTACGAAGATGAAACCTGATGAAAGCTTCAAGGAATGTGCTTTGAGGTGTCTGTGTTTAGCGACCCAGGTGCAGCCTTTCGTAGATGAAGAGGAGAGTGACTTCCATGCCACCTTTCTTATTTCTTCTTTGATAAGGTGCTCGAGAAAATGAAGGCCAGCTTTGAGGACTTAATGACAGTCGGAGAGAGAAACGAACATACGCTCTGAGACCTAAGTTTAACGAACTAGACATGCCTAGGAGCAAAAGGAAAGAAAGAGATAAATGGGTACCACTCTCAAGGTTCTTGTGATCGTAAGAGAAGAAGACATGCAGATTCCTCCGAATCACCAAAAAAATTCCTTGAACAATTACATATTTAGAGATATTCAGAGTATTTCATCTCGTACATATGGCTTCATCTGGTCAAGGGTTAGTACCTTACCTCAAGGCCGATAAAGATTATGCCCACTCATCCGCTTCACGCTTTGACCCATACAAAGATATGTGAGTTCTACATTGAGGCGTCGGGGCATGACACTAAGAAATTTGGGGTCGTTAATAGAAAAAATCAAGAAGCTAGTTGACGAGGGAGTCATGACGAGAAAGTTGATCCAACGATAGAAAAAGAGGCAAGCCTACACTATAAAGGACTGGAATGAGTTAGTACTCGAGATATAGTCCGGAGGTCCCTATGGTTTTCCCATCACCATAAAAAAAATTTCTCAATGCTTTGAAAGAAAAAAAAAACTCCCAAAATGTATATTTTTAGAATTAAAAATCACATTTCCATTTAGAAAAACATCTTTACATTCTTGATTCTTTAAACATTTTATTTTTATAGGGTAGTTTTGTTCTCCCATATACATATACACGCATTTTTGAATGGACATATGTATATATCATTTCGTATGCAGTCCTCGAATTTTGAATGCAACAAAGACATTTGCTTGCACCCAAAGATCAACTCTAAGTTGCATATATTTAGAAGAGATTGAATGTTGTGGGGATACTGTAAATGTGAGTATCTGCTAGTTTACTTAGGCCAACAGAGGAACAAAACGAGCATTTAGACAATGGGCAGTTCCCATTTTAGGAATTTATCTTCTCAGGCGCTTGTCGTTTAAGATCCTTGAAACGAGAGTTGACCCTAAACCTCTACCCCCTGAAGGCTTTCTCAGGACATTTGTGAATGTGACGACGAATGGTATTCTTTTACTTTACCAGAAGACAGAGATGAGACCATACAGATTGGATACGAAGATCAGAAAATCATCAAAAGAAAGTGGTTGAAAACATGGATATGTCCAAACGAAAAACCAAAGAAAAGAAGAGAAATGACAATCGGAAGGCCGAAGCAATCCAGATCGAGTAAATATCAGAAGAGCTGCAGAGAGGCAATTAACTTCGAGCGGAAGATCGCATCAATACCCAGTATAGATACGTGTTGATTCGAGGATACATTCATAGACTCGAATAAGAAGAAAGAGATTCAATGCTAAAAACCCAAAATGGGTAGTCTAAAAAAGAGAAAAAGAAGAAAAGAAAAAAGAAAAGAAAAAATAAAATAAAAAAAGAAGAAAAAATGAGAGAAAGAAAAAAGGAAGAAAAAAGAAAAAAAAGGAAAAAAAAGAAAAAGGAAAAAGAAAAATGAAGAATATTGTCTCTGCTTCACACACGGATTAAACAATACAAGAACGAGACTTCAACTATGAGCAAGAGACACAAGGAATCCACATTTCAAGTAAATACTAGTTTTGAAAATTAGTATAGAAGCTCGAATTGAAACCAAGTCAAGACAAGTCGGCCCGAAGATTGCCAATTTCGAAAAAGGAAATGACCTATAGGGTGAAAACCTAAAAATGGCCAGTCTATAGTGATCCTGAAAATGAAGAAAAAGAATAGTCTACCTGAGCCTGTTGGCATCAATATCCAACCAAAATACACTGAAGGAAGTGACCTCTAGGGTGAAAACCTAAAAATGGGCAGTCTAGAGCGATCCAAGAGAAAAAGTGAAAAAGAAGAAAAGAAAAAGAAAAGAAAAGAAAAGAAGAAAGAAATAATAACATTTCATCTAGGCGTGCCAATCACAAGAATTCCTAGAAATGTATTCGTAGTCCTTCATTCAACAAATCTTAGTTTCGAGGAGTATTGGAGGATCAAACATTATTGAACAGAAAACGAACATCGATATATAGCCAGAATGCAAGGCAACCTACAATAAAAAGAAAGGAAATGAACTCTAGGGTGAAAACCCGAAAACGGGCAGTCTAGAGTGATCCAAAAAAGGGAAGGAATAATGGGCATATCCAAGTTACACAAGTACAGAAATAATGTTTCACTTAACCATAAACCAAAGGCCTACATTACAAGCCCCCAAAGACTATTCTGGACATCCATAGATATCCAAGTTGAATGAGAATGTCTTGATTTTCATTCCGCCTTTAAGGGTTAACTTTGCTTCAAGGAACGTCAAACTTCGAAGTGCTTGATCGACACCCAAATGAGGGAAGGATGGGGCATGGTGAGATAGTGAGATTAAGAGAGCCACCTTAAACGGGGTAGAAAGTAGGTAGGGTTGTTCCTCTCAAAAGCATATTAGACCAGAAGGAACTATACATTGTGGAGATCCACAATGGTCAAGATCTTCTAAATATGCGCTTCATTAGATTTGATCTCTGGAAACTTGAAGCAGATGCGCTATGGTGTTTGATATTTCGGGGCAAACATGTTTTAAAAGGTTTGACATTTTCTCCGAAGTTTTGATGCTTACCATTTCCCAAACGTTAGTTTTTAAAATGTTTGGCAATATACTTCGAATTTTGTTTACCATTCTCCAAACATTAATTAAAAAAAACTGTTTGGTCCTTAAAAGAAAAAAAGAAGAAGAATAAAGAATAAAGAAAAGAAAAAAGATGTTTACCATTTGTTCCAAACAATGTTTTCAAAATGTTTGGTATCCTCCAAATTGTGATTTTCAAAATGATTGTTATCTTTTCAAACAATCATTATTTTTTGAAATATACACAAGTAAATTGCCTTTACTTTACTTTAAAAATGAATGATGATGAGATTTAAAGCATAGGGGACTGAGAGTTAGTTCCGTCGAAATGCTATGAGAAGTTCAAGAATGAGCTCAAGGGATGAAAGCATTTTGGCTCACCCTGGTAACTAGAAATAGATCAAGGCTCAGTATGATGGGTCGAAAAATTCAAAGCAAAGGGAGCCCGTGGTTGAATGGGGCAACGCCAAGCGAAGAAGATGACAAGGTTTCTTATAAGAATAATATAAGAACCAGAAGATCATTTATGAAGATGAGTGATAACCCCGAAAATAAGAAAATCCTTCCACACAAAAGGTTTAAAAGCATGTTCAAATGAGGATTTAAGAGCATACAAAAAGAAGTAAAGTGATGAAAAAATCGAGGAGCGATCTTTTTTGTGGTGTAAGACTTTAGAACGAAAAAGGGGCTGAAAGAAAAAAAGAAAGAAAGAGAGGGAGAAGAAAAAAAAAGAAAAGAAAAAGAAAAAAATAAGAAGAAATTGAAGGAAATAGAAAAAAGAAGAAAAGAAAAAAAATGAGAAGAGAGAAAAAAGAAAAAGAAGAGAAAGAAAGCATTACCTTGCATGCATCATATAGATAGGGGCATGTCAATTTTTGCTTGTTTTGGACAGGTACTTGAAGAATTATCAAAGAGTATTAAGAAGTGGATTTCATCAAATTTGAAGAAAGTTTTGGCAGCCACCTTCGGCGTGAGTCCCCAAAATTTGAAGAAAGTTTAGCAGCCACCTTCGGTGTGAGTCCCCAAATTTAAAGAAAGGTTTGGCAGCCATTTTCGGCATGAGTCCCCAAATTTAAAGAAAGTTTTGGCAGCCACCTTCGGCGTGAGTCCCCAAAATTTGAAGAAAGTTTGGCAGCCACCTTCGGTGTGAGTCCCCAAATTTAAAGAAAGGTTTGGCAGCCATTTTCGGCGTGATTCCCCAAATTTAAAGAAAGTTTTGGCAGTCACCTTCGGTGTGAGTCCCCAAATTTAAAGAAAGGTTTGACAGCCATTTTCGGCGTGAGTCCCCAAATTTAAAGAAAGTTTTGGCAGCCACCTTCGGCATGAGTCCCCAAAATTTGAAGAAAGTTTGGCAGCCACCTTCGGTGTTAGTCCCCAAATTTGAAGAAAGTTTGGCAACCACCTTCGGTGTGAGTCCCCAAATTTAAAGAAAGGTTTGGCAGCCATTTTCGGCGTAAGTCCCCAAATTTAAAGAAAGTTTTGGCAGCCACCTTCGGTGTGAGTCCCCAAATTTAAAGAAAGGTTTGGCAGCCATTTTCGGCGTGAGTCCCCAAATTTAAAGAAAGTTTTGGCAGCCACCTTCGGCGTGAGTCCCCAAAATTTGAAGAAAGTTTGGCAGCCACCTTCAGTGTGAGTCCCCAAAATTTAAAGAAATGTTTGGCAGCCATTTTCGGTGTGAGTCCCCAAATTTAAAGAAAGTTTTGGCAACCATTTTCAAATAAGAGTCCCCAAAATTTAAAGAAAATCGGCAGCTATAGCAAATGTGAGTCCTAGAAGATCGGTAGCCATTTTTGGCATGAATCCCCAAATTGAAGAAAGTTTGGTAGCCATTTTCGGCGTGAGTCCCCAAATTTGAAGAAAAATCGGTAGCCATTTTAGGCGTGAATCCCCAAATTGAAGAAATATTTTGGCAGCTATTTTCGGCGTGAGTCCCCAAATTTAAAGAAAGTTTTGGTAGCCATTTTCGGCGTGAGTCTCCAAATTTGAAAAAAGTTTGGCAACCATTTTTGGCGTGAGTCCCCAAATTTGAAGAAAGATCGGTAGCCATTTTCGGCTTGAATCCCCAAATTGAAGAAAGATTCCGGCAGCCTCAGTAGCCTGAGTCCAGAAAGATCGGTAGCTATTTTCGGCGTGAATCCCAAAATTTGAAGAAAAATTTCGGCGGCCTTAGCAACGTGAGTCCAGAAAGATCGGTAGCCATTTTCGGCGTGAATCCCCAAATCTGAAGAAAGGTCGATAGCTATTTTTGGCGTGAATCCCAAAATTTGAAGAAAGATTTCAAATGACCTTAGCATAAGTGAATCAAAAAAAATCGGCAGCCATAGCAGCGTGAAGCCCAGATATTAAATCCTTCGGATCATCAGTAAGTCCTTCGGGCCATTAGTAAGTCCTTTGGGCATGATGCAGCAGTCTTAAGTAGCGTAAGTCCAAAGATATCAACGGCCTTGTAAAAAAGCGAGATAGAAAAAAAAAAGAGAAGAAAAATGAAGAAAAAAGAGAAAAAAAGAGAGCAGAAAAAGGAAAAAGAGAAAAAAAAGAAAAGAGAAATTCGAAGATAAAGGTTCTATACAGGAATGGCCTATATTTTCAAGCTCTCGAGCAAGAGGTTCTATGTAGGAAGAATCACGCCCAGAGGCTTCAAGAGCTGAAAGATTTATATAGGAAGGGCTTGCGGCTCTAGGGTGAAGACTAGCAGTTCTATATAGGAAGAACTCTCAGCCGAAGGAATTCACCCATGACGCATAAGGTTTTATATAGGGAAAACCCATTGTGTTGAAGGCGAAGAGTCCTATATAGGAAGGGCTCCGAGCTTTCTTGTCTTAGAGTGAAAGGTTCTATATAGGAAGAACCTCAGAGCTCCGAGATTTCAGAAGCTAAAAGTTCTATATATGAAGGACTGACGGCTCTAGGGGTGAAGACTAGCAGTTCTATATAGGATGAACTCCCAGCCGAAGGAATTCACCCATGACACATAAGGTTTTATATAGGGAAAACCCGTTGTGTTGAAGGCAAAGAGTCCTATATAGGAAAGGCTCCGAGCTTTACTGTCTTAGAGTGAAAGGTTCTATATAGGAAGAACTCAGAGCTCAGATTTCGAAGTTAAAAGTTCTATATAGGAAGGACCGACGGCTTGGGGTTTGAAGACTAGCAGTTCTATACAGGAGGAACTCCCAGTCGGAAGAATCTGTCTGTGACGCAGAAGGTTTTATATAGGAGAAACTAGCGTTGAAGGTGAAGAGTTCTATATAGGAAGAACTCCGAGCTTTACCATATCAGAGTGAAAAGTTCTATATATGAGGGACTCGTAACTCAAGACTTCAGAATGAAAGGTTCTATATAGGGAGGACCTATAGTTCCAAGATCAGAAGGTGAAGAAGTTCTATATAGGAAGAACTTACCAGCTTGAAGATTCAGCTAAGGAAGAGCAGAAAGTTCCAGAAGAACACGTGATTCCGAAGCCAAAGACAAGAAAGTAGGTAAAAAATGAGTGCTTTTGATCTTTGTGTTGTCCTCGTTTCACAAGAACAAGCAAAGGGGGGCAACTGTAATCACTCATTTTGACCGGGTTTTACTGTTATTAGTATTATTTTAATAATAATATTATTAATATAAAATTAATAAAAAATCAAAAAAAATAATAAAAAAATATATTATTAAAAAAAGGAAAAAACTGTGTGGAGCATGCTGCTCCACGTCACCCAAACTACCCACCCCTTGCCTATATAAAGGCTTGCATGGGGGCAGCCAATTTCACAAAAAAATTTCACGCCAATTTGCCATGAATTGGCAATTAAATTGGCTCCCCAATTGGGAGCTAGGCCGGCTGCAAGGCTGGCCAGGGGTTAGGGGCAGTGCCCTCGACCCCAGTTGGTTCGGTCCAACATTCGATCGGGGTCCTATTTTAGATCTGATCTAGTTAATATTTTTGGAGAGGTCGTGGTAGATCTCGGTGGGGTTCAGTCGGGGTTCATCATTTGAGCTCCTAGTTAGGTATATTTTCTTCCCTTTTTATTTGTGTTGTAATTTTTATAATTTAATGAATTATTAGTTATTTTTAAATTGTATTCTTATTTTTTAGTTTGTATGTTTATGTTTTAGATTAGTATTTAATATGTTTTAAATTTGCGTTTTATATTAATATTTTATTTATGTTAGATTCGTTTTTATTTATGTGTTAGATTAATATTTATTTGTGTTTTAAATTAATATTTATGAACATTAGCATTTTATTTATGTTAAATTTGTTTTTATTTATAAGTAAGATTAATATTTATGTATGTATGTTTTAGATTAGTATTTTATTTATGTTAAATTAGTATTCTATTATGTTAATATTTATTTGTATTGTATTTAAATTATTTGCCATGTTTTATATTTTGCTCACTAAGTTTGCATAATGGAATATATAATGTCAATGCAGTGCCCTTTTATCCGAGCGTAAACGGGCCAATATCAAGCGTAGTGATAGTGGTTGGGCGTTTACTCTCGGATAACGGGGCCTTTAAAATCTACTCGCACTTATAATCAAATTTTAAATTGATCGTCACTTTAATCCGGAAAGTTTAATATTAATAAAGCGGTAATTATTAAAGTACCAATTTTGGGCGGTGTGGGGTGCTAATCCTTCCCCATCCGTAATCGACTCCCGAATCCGATAGTTTTCAAATCTCTGGTTTTATGGTGTCCGACCTACCTCAGTGGCCGGTGGCGACTCCTTTTCTTTAAATAAAATACGGTATTTTTAAAACCGCACGGAATAAATATTTTAATACCCGGAAAATCACAAACACTTCGAAAACCTATTTTTTTAGTGAAAGGGGACATCACTACTATACATAAATTATATAAAATTTAGTCGCTTTGATGAAAACTATATATATAATCTAGATTCCACAATTATACTTATTTAATTGCCATATGTCTTGTCTAAGATTTATAATTATTTAAATATGTTAAATAATAATTAAATATATATAGTTGTAGAGTTTGTACACAATTTATATATAAAATAGTATTTCATATAAAATATTCCAAGTATATAATTATGCTGAGAGTCAAAGACCAAGTGTGTGTCATATTCCTCTCCTTTCCTTTGGGTGGGAAGATTTGATCATATTCATTAATTTTCTTCTAATTTTATTTTTAAATAAATTTAAAGTAATTATAAAATAATATATATTTATATATATTTTTATCTTTTGATAAGACATGTACCTTATAAATAATACTGTTCATACCCAAATTTTTTAAGGCAAATATTATTATTTTTTTACTATGGCACTTATTAAGTTTTAATTTATGTTATATTTTAAAGGTAAGAAAGGAATATTAAAATAAAATAGTCTGAGTTAAAATAACACAAATTCCATATGGGGATGGATCAGTCATTTTCCGAAAGTGTCTACACATTTCTCTCCACCGCCACTCTTTAAATATATCCCCCACACATCACCCAGCTTTTCCAACCAAAGTGTTATCTCCTCTCTCACCTGAGATTCACTACTACTTGGACCAATTTCAAGAAGTACAAAGGATCAAAACAACAATGGTGGGCAATTTCCCCTTCACCCCCCAAATTTTCTCCTTTTCATGCTATTCTCCTCTTCGCCTCTTTTTTTAATAATAACCCTTTTCTTTCTTTCTTTGAGATTTCTCCACAGGAAGATGGATTGAACCTTCAGGATACCAAATGGGAAGGCTATGCCGACTGGAGGAACCGACCTGCTTTAAAGGGCAAACATGGTGGCATTTTTGTTGCCTCCTTTGTGCTGGGTAATTAGCTCATATTATACATATGTTATTATCTTTAACTGCTATGGGTTTAACGATTGAATTTTGGTGGTGATTTCAGCTGTGGAAGTACTCGAGAACTTGGCCTACTTAGCGAATGCCAGCCACCTGGTGATGTATCTGTCCAAGTACATGCACTTATCACAGTATAAATCGGCGTCACCAACTTCATGGGGACAGCTTTCCTTCTAGCTCTGCTCGGAGGCTTCTTGTCGGATACTTTAGTCTCCACTTATCACATCTACTTGATAAGCGCATTCATCGAGTTTCTGGTACTACTTCACAGTTCACACTTTTTTTTTCTGTTTCATTTTTGCATTCTGATGGGTTTTTTCTTCTTTTAAGAAAGCATTTAGTTAGGGCCTTTGCATGAAACGATGGCTACTTTTAAGAAAACAACAAAATAGGCACAAAAATAAAAGTTAAAGACAATGCCCAAACATCTGATTGTGTGTGCCAAGCATCCCTCTGTTTAGGTTCATCTACCGAGGCCTTGCGATAAATGACCATAAATTTCAAAGTAAAATTTGATGTCCAATGATATCATGAAACGGCACATTTGAGTGATAAAATCTCAGACGTGCGGGGACGAGTAAATGGTCGGGTCCCTAATGGAAATGGAAATGGAAACGTATCCAATCAAAGGCAACGCCTTGGGGGATGGGGCTATAAGGAGGGGTTGGGAAGGGGGCGGGGACGGGGGCCCTTTGTTTTAAACTATTTCTGTCGTTATTCACGGCATGAGAAACTTCTTTTTCTCGGGTTAAGCAAAGACGGTAAGCATCTATGCTATCTTGTCTTTATTGCTTTGATATCTTGTCCCTGTTTGAAAAGCACACCCAACATGGGACAGATTGTCACTGTTATAGTTCGACACCTGTTTTCCAAATGTCCTAATCGTCGCAGCTTTGGGTGACTGCCGAAGGCCACGTTTGACCCACTACAGCTCCTATCGTCTACCACTAGGACAATTATTTTGTTATTGTCAAGTTATTAGGATTTCAACTTTAATCTACGATGTTTATATATTAAGAAGATAACTATTCCAATAGTGATTATGTCTAATGCGAACCGGCATATGGTTTTATTAGGGCTTGATCGGACGCCATCCCTAAAGCCACCGGCTTGCATACCGTCAACATCGTCGATTCCATGCGAGGAAGTTAGTGGAGCGACTGCGGCTATGCTGTTCATAGGACTCTATCTCGTGGCACTCGGCATTGGAGGGATTAAGGGTTGTTTACCAACTCAGGGTGCCGAGCAGTTCGATGAGAATACCCCGAAGGGAAGGAAACATAGATCATCCTTCTTCAACTACTTCGTCTTCAGTCTCTCGTTTGGGGCCCTTATTGCGGTCACATTCGTTGTTTGGATCGAAGATGACAAAGAGTGGGAATGGGGAATCGCCATCTCCACGATTTCGATCTTGTTGTCGATCCCAATCTTCCTCGCCGGCTCGGCCTTTTATAGGAACAAAATACCATTTGGCAGCCCTTTGGCGACTATTTGCAAGGTAAATTTCTGGATATTAAAAGCAAATTGAGCGTGCATTACTTGGTTCAATTCAATTTCTCAAAAGAAGAAATGAATGTATGTGCTTGAAGCCTTGTACAAGTTTTGGTTGCTGCTACGCTGAATAGTTGCGTAACCCGAAGTCCAAGCAATGCTGTTGCAAACCTTGCCGCGAGCCCCTCGTATCAAACCGAAACCAGCAAGGAAACTGAAGAAAATGGTAAACAAGTTTCGACAAGTACACTCGAATTTATCAACAGAGCAGTGGTGAACAAGCCGGCTTACCTGGCACTCGAATGCTCGGTCCAGCAAGTAGAGGAAGTCAAGGTTGTGCTTAAAATCCTTCCCATATTTGCTTGTACAATCGTTCTCAACTGCTGCCTAGCTCAGCTCTCTACATTCTCAGTCCAACAAGCTGCCACCATGAACACTACGCTCGGTTCATTGAAGATCCCGCCAGCTTCCCTACCGGTTTTTCCGGTCGTCTTCATCATGATCCTAGCACCGGTTTACGATCACTTCATCATCCCATTCGCTCGGAGATTAACGAAAACCGAGACCGGCATCTCGCAATTGCAACGAATCGGAATCGGTTTATTTCTTTCAATAATAGCCATGGCAGTGGCAGCTCTGGTCGAAATCAAGCGAAAGAGAGTGGCGATTAACTCGGGGTTACTCGAATCAAACAATTCATTACCCATTACTTTTTTCTGGATTGCTTTGCAGTATCTGTTCCTGGGATCGGCAGATCTTTTCACCTTGGCTGGCTTACTTGAATTCTTCTTCACCGAGGCGCCATCAAGCATGAGATCCTTGGCTACATCTCTCTGCTGGGCTTCTTTGGCCGTGGGGTATTATTTGAGCTCGGTGCTCGTATCGATACTAAACAACGTGATGGAAAACTCCGGATTCCGGAAACAAGCCGTGGCTCTCTGATTATACCATAAACGGCTATCGTCTCGACAGATTCTACTGGCTTATGTGTGTGCTTAGAGTGTTGAATTTCACGCAATATCTTTTCTGGGCCATGCGCTACAAATACAGATCAGTAGGATCTTCCAAGTGAAACAAACAACCAGTGGAAAAGCCTGAATTCTTTAAAAAAGTCTACTCTGAATCAGCAAGTCTTTGGGTTGCTCATGTCTTGATGAATTTAGTGAAATTCATAACTCAGCTCAGCCTGATGCTTTCCAATGGCTATTGACATAAAAGCCAGACTCGGTGCTTATCTGATATTGTTGATAGGCTTGTAAATAGGCAACTTGTCAAAACTGAGGGTGTTTGGGTGTTGGGTTTCTCTATATTTAACCTGTGACTTTCAAATTATGGATATATTTTTTTTTATTTTGATGTTATGTTTAAGAAATCTGATTCATTTTCCGATCATTTGAATTTGACATTCAATTTTTTAAATATTATTTTAACCAGTTAAAATAAAAAAAAAATTGGTTCAAACTGCTTGATGAATAAACGAGGACATCATAATTAAAAAATATATAGAAATAAAATGCATAATTACAAGCTCTTGTAAGCCAAAGTACAATTGTTGTATGATATAGAATTTCAAGAATGAAGAAGAAAATACCCCAAATTTCAGCTTCTAAGCTTACTGCTTGAACCTTATCAACCTAAATTCTGCTATCAGTGTATACTCCTTATTTTCTTTATTTTTGCTAAATAATGCACCAAAAAATATATAATAGAATAATATTTGAACACTGTGTACACAATGATCCATCAGATTCAAGGAAATCAATCAAAATCACATCACCTTCACCCAAACTGCGTGACCAGGGATGCCGGAATGGACCACGAACAGCATATAGTAACCCGGAGGTGCCAAGTTGGCACTGGTGGGCCCATCCAACACCAGCTTGTAATTTCCGATTGCCAATCGAACTTCGCTCGCAGTGTTCATAACTACCATGCGCTGGTTCATCCCGAGCGAGTGCGTCGTGAACGACGGCGATACAAGCGCCACGAACGTGGAGCCCTGCTTATAAAATGACACAGAAAAGGACACTCCGAATCTACGGCCATACAAAACCGTATTCCCCGACTCCACAGATACAATGGATGGCCTTAACGAGTTGAATTTAGAGTCCATGTAGTAGGGATTATAAGCCTCCAAACTCAGCTCGGTGGGGTACGGTCCAGTGAAGACGTAATTAATATGCGGATTGCTCCCTCCCACTAATATCCTGCCATCTAGCATAAGAATTGCCGAGGAGTGATACATCCTGGGGATCGTTGACGGGGACAAAACCGTAAATCTCCGGGATGGTTCTCCGTTGACTGAGTAAAGAATCGGGTTGAGAACCGGGTTTACAGCATCCTCCCAACCCGCAGTCCCATTAGCAGCGCCGTTAATAATGATCACATCACCCGTGGGTAAGAGTACCATGTCCGACATGACACGTGGCATGGGCATGGACTCCATTAGCCATTGCGGATTTGGGTCATTCACTCTCAGCCTGCCACATGTCCTCGACGCTTCTACAAAAACCTTCATCTTATCCGATTTCAAGAATGCCCCCGCCGGTGCTCCTCCGCACACGAGCACCTCAACTACCGGTGTCCCCGCCGAAGACAGCCTCAATGGAAGCATAACGGAAGAGCCGGTGCTGGGATAGTTTCTCTTATCATCTCCGGGAATAAGAGGGAACTGTTTTAGAACAATGGCTTTTCTATAATCAAACAAAATCGATTTTTGGTTGGCGAAAATGAATAGATTCCCATCTGGTAATAAATGCAGGAAAGGGTAAAGGTTGTTCTCTTCAGGGTCCCTAGTTTCCACCAAGAAACGAAGGTAAAAACTCTTGTTGTTGATGAAGTCGTTTTTAGGGTAAAACTCGTAGGTAAAAGCCCTTCGACCGCCAACAATAATGACGCGTCCGTCGGGTAAAACTTGGTTCGTAGCGTACCATCGACGGTCGATAAGGCAAGTAGCGTTGAGTTCGTTCCAGTCGCAGGCGGTAGTGTCGACGTCGCACGGTTCGAACAAGCGAATAACGTGTTCGCCGTCACTGAATCCGCCAGTTTGGATAAGGGTACCGTTGCGGTCGAGTGAACCGGAAGAGCACCAGGTGTCGGTTAATACACGGAGTGGACGGAAAGCGTTGGAACCAATATCGTACAGGACAGAGTGGGCGGAGCAGTCATTTTTTGGACATAAGCTGCCGGCAGGTAACGAAATGTTGGAAGGGCCGGCATCCATACGGTCAAAGATGAGTACTTTGTTGTTGGGTAAGAGCTGCATGTGCATGGCGGAGACGCCTACGCTTGATTGCAAGAGCTGCCAGTGACCACCCGATACATTGGACGAAGGTGAAATTTGGGTGACGAAAAATGATGGGTTAGCTTTATTTAGCTTCAAGAACAAACAAAGAAAGTACATAGAGAAGAAGAACACGTTATGGTGGTTCTTGAACTCCATTTTAGCTGCAGGTTGCTGATGGTGATCACAAGAGATATAAATGGGAAATGATTGGTGTACTGCGGGAATATTTTAGTAGAGAACAACAAATTGCAGCATGTGACGCCGAACTACAAACATGGATTCTTTAGTATAAAATTTGATAAAGTGATGAAAAGTGAAGCTTGAAAACAACACGGTGCCATTGTGATCATTGGGAGGAGATTTATATGAGATTCTGGTGCAAGGATAGGTTTGATTCATAGTGTGAGAAAAGGTTTGTGACAGGTTGAGGAGTGTGGGTTTGAATGTGTCTGAGAGGGACACGGCAATTGAGGCTATTTTTTACTTTGAAGAAAGTGGAATTGAAAAAATTGGAAAAGAGAAAGGAAAATTGTAGATAATTGGCATTTACGTGTTGGAAATGAGGGGATTATTGATTGAATCTACGTGTTGGAATTGATATATTTTTTTATAGTAATACGTATGTTTATCTTATAATCTATGTTTGAAGTATAAAGTTATCTCTGTTAATAATGTCATTTCTAAAATTTAAATTTACGTCTTTATTATAAGAGTACAATACCTTTTATCAATGCACCCAATATTTATTGGTTAAAATTGGTATATTTAATATGAAGAATGAAAATTAATCCCGTGAATGAATGTCAGTGAGGCTTGTGGGGAGGTTCATTGTTGGACTTGTGACATGCGACATGCGACAGTGGTGGTGGCTTTTTGCTCGAGAAGCTGACATGGTTAGCCAGGTTGGGCGAATCTTTATGGGTCCCAACACGGTTGAACTTTTTTATGTGGTGTAGTGTACCTATGTGTCTTTCAAATGACCTTATCGGTACATAGATAAATTTGACCCGAAATTTAAGACTTAAATTAATTTATTTAACCTGAACTAAAGATAATTCAAAATAAAGAAACATATATTAAAAATATATAGAAAGATGTGATATAAATTTTAGCACAATTAAATATACTGACTTTATAAAATTATATAGGGTGTAAAAAAATTGACCCAATTAAAACTGATCGATTTTCTACTGACCTGATATTGACCCGACCCGATTAACTGACTCGATATGACCCGAAACGAATTATCACAGACCCGAACTAAAACCAAACCAAACTTAAACCGAAAGTAGTTAAACCCGAAATGATTGGAACGAAAACCGATCTAAGTGACTCATTTGCCACCCATGAATCGGTTTCATTTTATTATCGATGTTTTTGGGGATTTCTACACAATGATTATCTATATATATATATTAATTATTAATTAATAATACATAAAGTTTGAGTTCAAAAAAAATTAAATCCTACAAAATATCATTCATTTTCGTTATATTAGTATTAATTTTATATTTTAACAAGTTTTTATTGAAATTCTTTAATTGTTTAGATGATTTATACAAATTATTATTATTTTAAAAAAATTGTAAATAATTAAATTTGAATAATCTACAAGAATAATCTTTACGTTTATAAAAAATATTTAATAATTTGTATACTCAAGTTTATAAAAGATTATATATATAACAATTAAAATGATTATACAAAATTTTATTTTAAAAAATAATTTAACATTTTAATATGATAATTGAATATAAATACACGTGAATAAAACTATTATAACCACAGTAATTAAAAATTAAAAATTATAATGATACAAATAAAATAAAATAATAATAATAATAATAATAATAATAGGTTTTTTAAGTAAGATTTGGGGTTTGATTTTTATTATTTTTTATTTGTTCACTTTTTAATAAAAATATTAATTTTATGTTTGATTTATATTATTAAATTTTGAATATGTAAATTTTTTTAAGTATTAAATGTTATGTTAGACTATAAAGTTGTATCGGCCAAAATAAATGAGGACAAGTGGGGTTATGCCCCACAAAATATTTAAAAATGAATAATTATATGGTAAAATACTAGAATTGTTCTTCTAAAAGAAATATAATTTATTATTGGCCTCTTTAATTTTAGAAAATTTTAAAGGGCTTTTTCGATAAATAATGTTAAGTTCTATCACTAATCACTTTTATACATGTAGAAAATTTTGATTCATTTTGGGCCTAAACTTTTCAAATGTGAAACATGTTTCTCTACTTATTTTTTATTATTTAAAAAGCCACATAAAACGGCACAAAAATATTTATTAAATTAAAAAAGCTAAAAATTTTAAAAAATCTTTTAAAAAATAAAATATATTTTTAAAATTACTATATTTTTATTAGAATTAATAAATTTTTTACTTTAAAGATATTTTATAATTTTTTCGAATCTTTTTTTTAATTTAATATATGCTTTGTATCTTGTTCCTAGAATATCATGTGGGTTTTTTTTTTTTTGTGACAGAAAATTTGAGTGGGTAGGATGCTTTACATTTGAAAACTTTAAGAGTAAAACTGAAGCGAAAAATTCTTCAAGTATCAAAATGATAATATGATATAACTTCATGGGTCAAAATACTATTTATACATGTTTAATAGAGTTCATTTATTCAAGTTATAATTTGGAATTCTTCAATTTTTAAAATATTTTATATTTAATTTGTTTGTAATAAAAAAATAAAAAGAAGGTATATACACACTTGCAACACGTGTGCAGAAGGAAACTAGCAGCTTAACAAATCTATATACTATCAATATATAAGATAACAATTTATTGTTGATAGTGCATTAGCTCGTAAACTATATAATAGGGGTAAATGTTCGATCGAGTCGAATAAAATTTTTTTGAGTTATTCGAGTTGATGCGTCATATTTTACAACTCAAACTTTATTTAAAATTTTTCGATTCGAGTCAAGTTTTCGAGTTTCTATACAAATTTAATTGCAATTATTTATCATGTTATTGTACAATTTGATTCCAATTTAAACGATTTTATCTAATCCCTATAAGATATGCATACATATTTCTTCATATGTGACATATATATTTTTTATATCATATTATATATATATATATCAGGAAAAATTGAGGGACTTGGCTCGAACTTAAAAATCAATCCACTAATTATTAAAAATCTCAAGTTATTCGAATTTCCATTTTAGAACTCAAACTTTATTTTAAATTTTTTCAAGTCGAGTTTATGCAATTTCGAGTCGAGTTTTCCGCCTCAAGTCGAGTCAAAAAATTCACTTTTTTAGTCGAGTCGAGTTTTGCTCATCCATACTATATATTATCAAAAGACATGACAATAATTTATTGTTTTTTATTAATACAATAATTTATTGTTGATTGAACATTAGTTTAGTTAATATTATTGCCGCTAAACATAAAAAAAACATGTATTTAAATTTGTTTTAATATAATTATTTTTTATTTTGAGATTAAGGAATTTAATGTGTCTAATTTAGACTTTGTTGTTTGGGCTTTAGAAATATAATATTTTTTATTAAATTTTAAGTTTTTAACCATGATTTTGGTTTTCGGACAATTATTGGTGAACATGTAGAAAAAAATCTTAAATAAATTTTAATTACATTCCTTTTAATTTAATTTTTTTATAACGCAAAAATAAAAATTTAAGCTAATAAAATAATCTCCGGAATATCATATAAATGTTTTAAAAATCATTATATAATTTTTAATTATTTTTATTTATTTAACAATCTTTTTAAAAAAATCATGAAAAAGATTGTAGAATTTGATCGAATAATGCATAAAATTTGTAAAACAAATCTCATTTTATCAAAATAAAAAAGTCAAAATTCAAAATGTAAAATTAACATGAAAAACTGATACTTAAGCCAAATTATTTAAAACTGGTTGAAAATTAAAAAAATGCAATTAAACTCAACCAAACTCAACTTTTACCTTTTACAAGTCTAATTGAACTCGGTCTAAATATAACAAAAACTAATGTAATTACGAAGCACGAGAAAAATTATTAGATGAGTTTGGTTCATCACGTCTTCTGTGATTCCAATTAATAAGGTCTATCCATATAAAAAATACTTTCAAATAACTATCTATTTTTTACATGTAAGAAAGAGATGAAGATTCATCTTAAGTAAAAACAACATAAATGAACTTTATTAGCTGGACTATCAATGATGTAATAAGTCAGGTCTATATAATAATTTTTCAAAGCACGAGATCTCAAACAAAGAAGAAAATACAATTCTGTGGGCAAAGTCTCTTTTCAGATTTAGAATCCCGATTAAGGTTCAGGAGTCCAGTTGTCCGTTTTATTTTTTTTTTAGAGAAAACTACATATTAATACCTTAATTATATCTGTGTTATTATTTTAATATTTTAATTATTATTTTTAGTAAAATAGTACATAACGTTATGTTTTTGTTCTGTTTTAGTACTCTTGTCGCTTAAAATTAACGAAAATGGTGACGTGACTTGAGTTAATAACAGTTTTAGTGCAAAAACTTATATACAATCTATCAATTTAGTCTAAAAAACTATCTATTTAAATATTATTTTAATTTTTTGATTAAAATTATAAATTTCTCATTTTCTTATTCTTCTTTCAGTTGAACACTTTTTTGGGTTTTGGAGTTAAAAAAACATGCTAAATAGTGGCGAAGCTAGCATTTTTATATAGTGGGGTCAATATAAAATATAAGGTTTGAGAAATTTTTATACCACTACAATAATTATTGTTGACCCCATATATCAACAAATTAAGTGGGCTCGATTTTAATATTTCTCATATAAAATTCTAAAAGTTTTGTATTAATTCCTTTAAAATTCTATATCCTAACAAATCAAGTTGGGTCGTCAATTGACCCCTCAAATTATAATGTAGATCCGCCCTTGATGCTAATAAAAACTTTAGGATTTGAGGATCAATGGAGGCTAATGTGGGGTCTATTGGAGGACCAAAACTTCATGATCGAGATACCGACGAGAATACGAGGGGGTGGGAAAGGGATGAGACAAAATTCTATTAAAATTAAGATCTTGTTTTACCCAAAATTAAAATAATGTTTTAAATTGATAAATTTTAGACTAAATTGGTAATATATATGTGTTTTGGACTAAAACTGTAATTATACCAAGCCACGTCATTATATTTGTTAGTTTTTAACGGTTGGGTACCAAAACAGAACAAAAATATAATGTTAAGTACTATTTTTTTAAAAAATAATAATTAGGGTGCCAAAATAATAATGCACACAGTTGAATATTAAATATGTAGTTTTCTTTTTGTTTTATTTTATCAAGGAGTCTAGTTGTCTGTTGTCGAACTATTATAATGGCTCTGTTATTTTTCTTTGTTATATACTTTGTCATATTCATATTTGATTGACGGTTGATTAACGACGAAATATCAACTCTTTCATGTGTCCACCGCCAACCATCTATTATGTCTATGTTCATATTTCTGATTCTAGAGATTTGATACTGATTATTAAAAGTCAAATATTATATAGATTTAGGAGTGTTCAAACTTAAATGAAATTAGTTGATCTAACAGAAATAAATTTTGGTTGATTAATTAAGTGTGGTCTGTCAACAACTAATTTTATTAGTTGTCAATAATCTTTAGAGCATGTGATTAAAAGTTTTTAATGGACACTTTCTCCTTTATCCATGTTGTGGGTTTAATACTCATTATGAACAAATTTTTTCTCCCCTCTCCTAGGCTAATTGTTTAAAAAATATAAAGTTCGGTTATCAGTTAATTTTAGTCAAAACCAATTAATTAATCAAATTAACTAAATTAATTGAAATTTTAATATATATATATAATTTTAAGCCTTAATCTCAATAATGACACATAATATTTAAAACCAAATAAATCTTTTTTAATCTAAATTTTAAGTACAATCTAAAAGAGAAAAATATAAAGTCTAAAAATAAAAATATTTAATAAAAATATATATTTTTAATTTATTGTTTTTATTTTGAATAAAACTAAAAAACTTATTAAATTTTTCGGTTAATTCAAAAACCAATCAAATTAATTAAACTTAGTTCGATTCGGTTAATATTTTTTTGTAAAAATCATATTAAATAAATGAGTAAAAATTTTAAAAAATAATAATTCAAGTTTGAATAGTTCGATTCAGTTAACCGAACTGATTTTTTGAACATTAATCTAGTTGAGGATGACAAATTAAGGTCGTTAACCCATGACCCGTGCTCAGGGACGGGGACGTTGTATATGAGAGAAGGCATGGTTTAATTACATTTTAAAATAAGGTTATATTTTAATATATAAGTTGTATAAAAAAATTTCATAACTCTTTCTATTTAAATTATAAAATCTAAAATCTAAATGATTAGCCCAAACACCCTAAAACATAAACCTTAAACCCTAAACTTCAAATTCTAACCGTAAGCTTTAAATTCTATACCATACACACTAAACCCTTAAACTTTAAACCCTAACCTTAAACCCTAAAATTGAAAGACTTGTGTAGACTTTAGTTTACACAATCTTGTACATCAAAGTATTTTCCTTTAAAATATTAATAATCTTTAAAACTTTGAGATTAAGTTATGCTACTTTTAATTTTTTCAGTTTAATTATTTTTAAAAATTTTATCAAATTTTAAATTAATAAAAATTTGAGTACGATTTAATTTATTTTTAAGATCTTTTAACTTTTAAAAACAGTGAAATCAAGCCTTAATTCTCTTAATTTTTATAATTTAATTATTTTTTATGACCTTGTTCATTTTAAAGTTAAACAATTTATTCTACTCATGGTTGAGTCATGGCTCTGTCCCAACCCATGCTTAAATCCATTACAATTTTTATGGTTAATTTTTATTATTAATCATTGTATTATGAGTAAATTATAGATTTAAATTAGGCATAAAGATAATTTTAGATATTAACGTTTATGATTTTTGTTTTTTTGCCCTCATCATTTTTTAAAGATAAATTTAGCTCTTAACCTATATATTTTTGTCAAGTTAATAATTTTTTTAACTAACATGTTAATTAGACAGTTACAAATTTAATGTCAATGATATGTCAGTACATTTTAATTGTCATGACATCTAATCTATCATATGTTTACATGTGAAATATAATTTTATTTTAATATAAATTATAAAAATTAATTAAAAGTTAAATAAAATATTTGAAAACAATTGAAAATAAAAGCAATAAACAAACGTGGAGAGGTTAAATAAATTTTACAGTGTTTAGGGAAAATATAATTAAGGATTTTGAAAATTATGTTCAACATTCGAATACCTTAAATAAAAAGTCCTAAGCTAATTAAGGGTTTTGAAAATTATATTTCCCGTTTACTGTAAAAATTTATTTAACTTTCCCACATTTGTTTTTTTTCTTTTAATTTCAATTGTTTATAAATATTTTATTTGACTTTTAACTATTTTTATTTAATATTAAAATAAAATTATATTTTACAAGTAAACATATGATATGTTAAATGTTATTTTTATTTAAAAAATATTATTATATGTATGTGCCATATCATCATCGTTAAATTCTTAATGGTCTAATAACATGCTAGTTAGAAAACGAGTATCTTGACAAAAAAAAATATATTGAGGGCTAAATTTATCTTAAAAAAGAATGAGAGCTAAAATGATAAAGATTATAAATGTTAAGTACTAAAATTATCCTTATGCCTTTAAATTATTATCACAACGTTTTAAATATATGTTTCTATTTTATACTTTAATTGTTATGCAGTTTTCTAATAAAATTAAGTTAATTAATAGTTATAGGTAAAGCAGTAAAATGTTTATATATGAAATCTCTTAATTATGTGTTTGAATCCCAAAAATTTTTTAGTCATTTCTGTTTGGATATTTATTTTGATATAATAATTGAAAAATAGTTTTGGAATAAATTTGTAACACCCTCAACCCGGATGTTACATTTGAGCCTCACGCCTGAAACCCAACCATACAATTTTGACCTAGTTTAGTCCAATCCACAATCAAATTCAAAATCCATTATATTTAAATCTAATAAGGTATAAGTAATATTTGAAATATATACAATAAAGTTCCTTTCAAAATTACATTATAAACCTTTGACTCGATCATTTGAAAATCAAAATACAACTTGCAAAGAATAATAGGTTTCTACGAATACATAACCCAAAGACCCAAGTACTGTACTATAAAGAAACGAGGCGCTGGAATCCTTCACAGATGGTGCTCCTCCAAGAATGTGCCCAAACCTACAACCTGCGAACGGAAACAACGATTCCGAAAGCTGAGCTAACAAGCTCAGTGGATACACCGCCACTCAACCATGCTTCATGCAAATCATAAATAAAGCAATGCAACATGAATGATATCATGGCAAGATAACGATGGCGCTACCATATCTGCCTAAACACATAGCATCATGAATGTATGATCTCGCACACAGTATACATATATTCATCATCAACCCACGCACATCACATAGATAAACCTAACAATATTAAGTGAGGTCCGCGTCCACAAAGCATCAGAATCCTACACTTTGAGTGAGGCCCACGTCCACAAAGTATCGGGATCCTACACTACGAGTAAGGCTTACGTCCACAAAGCATCATGATCCTATACTCTGAGTAAGGCTCGCGTCCACAAAGCATCGGGATCCTATACTCAAGGGGATGAGGCATGCGTCCACAAAGCATCGGGATCCTATATCCATACTCGAAATCTCTCATCAAGCATCTTCGAATGAGGCCCGCGTCCACAAAGCATTGGGATCCTACATTCGGGAGTCTTTAAGGTGTTGCAACACACTTAGGGTATCCAAATCCCAACAAAAAGGGATGACTCGACTATCTAGGCGTTCCATTAACAGCAAGGACCCTAGTCACCACACAACACTCAACCTTGACACAAGGGTCTTACCGCACACAGCTCTAACACCCTTACCATCACTTTATGGTTTCTATCAGTTATTACGCTAGCCCATTGATCTATCTATTCATTAGCATGTTTATGAAGGTACACATTAGTCGTTCTCATTAGTTTATCTCATTATTCAATAAGACCTAACCTTATAGACACCCCTTCAGCACACAACAAGAGCCCAAATTACCACACAACATTAATCGATCCACCATGATCCCTATGGGTTACTACCTCACACAGTTTACCCAATATTTACCAAGTTATTAGCCATTTATTTTATACATGGGGTTTAAATCTCCATTTCTCAGTTTTAATATTCATTTTACACCTTAATAGACCCCCAGAGCCCTTTGCTTCGAATTATAGAACCTCCGAACGCAACGTCAAAATTCTTGGGCAAATTGCCCAGCGAGTACTGATACTCCTATATGGGTATCAGTACGCCCTTCTAGGTACTAGTACTTCCCCAAGAGTACCGATACTCAACTTAAATTTGAAAGGTCTGGTACAACAAGACGTACCGATACGCTAAACCCCCGTATCGATACTTACTAACGGTACTTACCCATCCCGTACTGATCCAAACCGTACCGGTACCCTTACCCTCGCGTACCGATACACGAAGCCTCCCTCAAGTAATGCAACATTGGGTACCGATATGCCTCAAGCATACCGATACACAAAGATGTTGCTGGAATTCTAATCGACCAAGGGCTACCGATACACGGAAAGCCATACTGGTACGCCCCTCACAACCCGTCTCCCTTTTTACTAAGGTGTATCGATACGCTAGTTGTCATACCGGTATGCGAGCCCAAATTTTGAACTCTGGGTGCGGATTTCACCTAGAAATCCTACTTAACTTATATGGTTAAGCCCCAAATTGATCCTACAAGTTATGGTGAAGGTATTAAGTGAGTTTCTACCAATTTTAAGCCTTAGCAACAACAAATCCACATTTTACCATTAAAGGGGGTAAACCAAGCATATCAAACCATAAACACCCAAATCATGCACAAAGCCTATTTTTATGAGTTGCAGGAATTCAAAAGAGTTAGTGGTGTACTAACCTTGGATTAAAGCTGGTGAAGAAGCCTTCAAAGACTCATTCTCGTTCTTCCTCTTCAACCCCAACCTAATCTCTTTCATCACCATTCTAAGCAAAACTTACCTCAAAATAAAGATCCTTTAGTGCTGAACAACTTTTGCTCTTTGCCCCAAACGAGATTCATACTCTAGAACTCAAAGATTTGACTTTGAACATGAAGGAGTTTGTGTGGAAGATGGAAATGGGTGAGAGAGGGAACAAGGGGACCAAGATGACTTCACTCACCATATTTTCTGCAGAAAATAAAGTTCCCCACCAGCTCTCTTTGTCTTCAATTATGCTTTTACCCATTTGCCCTTCTTACTTTCACCTTAGCCCATCAACAAATCAACAACCCAAGCCCAAGGTTCTAAGACATGCCCAAAAAGGCTCTCAAAGCCCAAATATCAAATCCCAAACATGAAGCCCATACTTCGGGTTAACCCGGCCTTTGGATTCTAAAACCTAGGTTATTACAATTCTCCCCTCTTTAGAGAAAATGTTGTCCTCAAAATTTAAACAAGGGAAAAAGAGCAACTGTCGACGTTCCAACCAACCTCCAGATTACCCAAGTCCACGTGAATCTTATGTTTTCTACGATACTTTCTTATCCACTACCTTTAACCGTGAATCTTTAACTCCCCTCAAGAGCCTCCAACAAAACTATTCCCATTTCCAACGCAACACTCACAACGAACCTCATTGCGGATCAATAACAGTTGATCTCAAAAGCACTGTCGGACACCAACCCACTAAACTCACTCCGGATGTCCTTTATCTCAATTGACAAACCCTCTTATCAACACTTGCGTTTCCAACTCTCGAACTTAACTCTCATCCATGACCGAAGCGTGACACTCCTTCAAGGTATTTTACTATGACACTTCCTTACTAACACCATGATTCGCGCTCTCAAGAGTAGGCGAATTCTATCAATAGGTGTAACACACCTTCCCGTATTCGTTTCCAAACACGAGTCGGTAATGTTATAAAACATTATTGAAAAACATTTCAAAATTTTAAATCTTGTAAAATAGTATTCCATACCACTTTCAACATTTTGTTTCTACAGGATAGTCAAGAAATCAAAATTCAACTCTCTTTACACCGATAAAAACTAGATTCAAATATGATTTTAACGGTATATTTCAAAAAATTAATAAAAATCTACAAAAATTTATAAAAAATCTCAAAGTCTCGTCACAGTATAAGATTTCCAAAATTTCTGTTGTCATGTTTTCTGACCTTTCATCGAATAAAAATTCATAACTTTTAGTACAGACCTCAAAATCAGTCACCGTTTGTTTTAAAATAAACTAGACTCAATTTCCAGTTCATACATGTAAAATTCATCATTTAATTCAATAAGTGGAATTTATGGCAATTTTTCAAACTTACTGCCTAGTGCAGAATTTCATGATTGTTTTTACTTATTTCGATTATAAGTCTACAAAACTATTTCTAAATCATTACAAATTACCTAATAACATTACTAAATCATATTTCAACTATAAACATCACCAACTATAAAGATATTAGAGCTTGGTTTACACAAAATACAAGAGTTTAACTTTATACATGCCACTAATCAAAATATCATATAGGATGTCAAAATGATACTATGATAACCTGTAGTATGTGCTCTTCCACAATATAATCTGAGCTATTGCTGCTTACCACCGTATTGTATCAACCTACATGAGTACAAACAAATCACACACGCTAAGTATAACTTAGTGAGGCATTATAGGTAGTCAAAAAATTAAATAATGAAATAAATGAAAACATGGTTAAGCAAGTTCACATCATATCTTTCTTATAATTTAAAACCATCATACATAAGAAATGGTGAATTTCATATACTTCAAATTTATAATTAGCCCAAGAATTGTAGAAAGAGAAACTGAAGTATGCAAGGTCGATACTCCTTGAGTACTAGTCACCGAAGTGACGATAACTTGTAGACACATAAACATATAGACACATAAAGTGTCGGTAAACATATATATCCGAAGATCGGTGTATAGTTACACTACAGTCCCAGACTGCTAGACCTCTTATGGCATGCCACTATACTGTAACTCTCTATCATAAACTTGGGCAATAAATCCATATCATTAACTTGTAAGTTATCATTTTGTAAATGATTCATATATCACCATTATTCAATAATAACTTGCTGCTCCCAAAATTGCCGAGGCGTAGCTGCTGTGGCATCGAGAGTTGCCGAGGCGTGCGCGTCTATGGTTGCCGAGGCGTGCGCGTCCATGGTTGCCGAGGCGTCGAGGGTTGTCGAGGCATGTGCGTCCATGGTTGCCGACGCAACTAAAATTTGTTCACCCAGGAATGCATCGCATATCTCTAGATCCGCGTCCTCATCCCTATTGCGTTCTAAACGTGATAAGTGATCGGCCACTTGATTTTCTGTTCCTTTCCTGTCCTTAATTTTAATATCAAATTCTTGTAAAAGTAATATCCAACGAATCAAACGAGGTTTGGCATCCTTTTTAGCAAATAGATATTTGATTGCCGAATGGTCCGTATGAACAATTACCTTTGTACCAATCAAATAGGATCGGAACTTGTCAAATGCGAAAACTACAGCTAGTAACTCTTTCTCCGTTGTTGTGTAATTCACTTGAGCACTATTAAGAGTTTTACTAGCGTAGTATATCACATGGAAGGTCTTACCTGTGCGTTGGCCTAGGACTGCTCCTACCGCGAAATCACTTGCATCACACATGAGCTCAAAAGGTAGCGTACAATCTGGTGGAACGACAATGGGTGCCGAGGCAAGTTTTTTTCTTTAGGGTTTCAAATGCTTGGATGCAAGAATCATCAAAATCGAAGACTTTATCATGTTCAAGCAAATTGCACAAGGGTTTAGTGATTTTAGAAAAATTATGAATGAACATCATGTAAAAACCTGCATGTCCAAGAAAACTTCGAATTCCTTTAACCGAACTTGGTGGGGGTAATCTCTCGATCACGTCCACCTTGGTTTTGTCTACTTCAATTCCCTTGGATGAAATCTTGTGGCCGAGCACTATTCCTTCATCTACCATAAAATGACATTTCTCCCAATTGAGGACTAAATCAGTTTCTTCACATCTTGCCAACACCTTCTCTAAATTTCCGAGACAACTGTCGAAGTCATTACCAAAAATAGAAAAATCATCCATGAAGATCTCAAGAAAGTCTTCGACCATGCCTGAAAAGAGTGCCATCATGCATCTTTGGAAGGTTGCCGGGGCGTTACACAATCTGAACGGCATCCTTCGGAAGGCATAAGTATCGTATGGGCATGTGAAGGTTGTCTTTTCTTGATCTTCTGGTGCTATGGCAATTTGATTGTAACCTGAATAACCATCAAGAAAACAATAAAAGGGTTTACCTGCAAGACGGTCAAGCATTTGATCAATAAAGGGTAATGGGAAGTGATCTTTCCTGGTGGCTTTGTTTAGCTTTCGATAATCCATACAAACCCTCCAACCGGTCACAGTCCTGGTTGGAATGAGTTCATTATTTTCATTACTTACTAATGTTATACCTCCCTTTTTCGGTACACATTGTACCAGACTTACCCACGTACTATCAGAGATAGGGTATATAATGCCGACGTCAAGCCACTTGATGATTTCTTTCATTACAACCCCTTTCATGGCATGATTCAGTCTCCTCTGGGCCTCAATTGAAGGTTTGTGATCATATTCCAACAAAATCTTGTGCATGCACACTGCCGGGCTAATTCCCTTCAAGTCGGCAATTGTCCACCCTATTGCCTTTTTGTGTAGCTTCAACATCTTGATCAGCTTCTTTTCCTGCTCAGACTGTAACTTAGAAGAAATAATTACAGGCAATGTATTATCGGTTCCTAAGTATGCATATTTTAGTTGCTCTGGCAATTGTTTCAACTCAAGAATCGGTGGTTGTTCAATAGAGGGTTTTTCGAGCTTACCTTCCTTACCTGAGTAATACAGTGGTTCAAAGCATGTACCTGGTCGATTGACTAGCCAATTTGCCTTTTCTTGTTGTTCCTCATCGATCGGTTCTTCATACTCCTCAGGTTCCTCTTGATCGGCAATGTAGTTACCGAGACAACTAAATTCTTCGTCGAAGTTAAACTCTGCCGTGGCATGAAGAAGTTGGCATTCTTCTGGATCATCGGCATGCCTTAGTGTTTGGAACACATTTAGTTTAACTTGCTGGCCATTCACCCTCATTGTGAGTTCTCCATTTTCAACATCGATCAAGGTTCTCCCTGTTGCTAGGAATGGTCTCCCGAGAATGATGGGTGCATGCTCATCTGCTTCACAATCCAAAACAATAAAGTCAGCGGGAAAAATAAATTTATCAACTTTTACCAGTATGTCCTCGATTTTTCCCTCTGGATGCACATAAGATCTGTCGGCTAGCTGCAACATAACTGTTGTAGGTCTTGCCTTCCCGATTCCTAGTTTCTGGAAAACCGATTTAGGCATCAAGTTTATGCTAGCCCCAAGGTCGCATAATGCTTTCCCGATATAGTGATTTCCAATAGAACAGGGTATTGTGAAACTTACGGGATCCTTCAACTTGGGTGGCATACGATTGTGCAACATTGCAATGCATCCCTCTGTTGCGGCAACTATTTCAAACTCTCTTAGCCTTGTTCTCTTGGACACAATGTCTTTAAGAAACTTGGCATAGTTTGGCATTTGTTCAATTGCTTCCAACAATGGCAAGTTGATGTGGACTTGCTTTAGGATATCAAGAAACTTCTTGAATTGGTATTCTTGCTTTTGTCGCTTCAACCTTTGTGGGAATGGTGGTGGAAGTCAGATATCTTCGATCCTTTCATTGGTTTGAAACCTGATTGACGACATTACCGGGACAACTGGAGTTTCCGAGGCGTTATCAACTGGGGTTGCCGAGGCATGCTTATCGCAAGTTGCCGAGGCGTCTTTATCGTCGGTTGCCGAGGCATGCTTATTGCCGGTTGCCGCGGCAATTCCTGGTTCAGCATCTGAGGCTTTGCCACTAGGTTCATCTTGATCTTTTTGTGGAGTTTTGTTTGATGAGCTGGTTTGAACCTCTCTAAGTTGTTGGCCACTTCTAGTGGTGATCGCCTTACATTGCTCATGGCCAGTTCCTCTTGCGACTTCAGTATCGCTAGGTAAACCTCCTTGCGGTCTAGTATTCAGATTTTGAGCAAACTGTCCGACTTGATTTTCCAATGATTTGATTGCCGCATCTTGGTTTTGCAATCTCATCTCGGTTCTGTTAATAAAAGCATCAGTTCTTTTTATGAAATTACTATTCTCAGCCATATAAGATTCAGTTTTCATCATAAAAGCATTTAGAGAATTTTCCAAAGAACTAGATGTTGTCGGTTGTTGCTGCGGTAACTGTTGCTGTGGCATATTCTGCTGGAATCCCGATGCTTGTGCATTCTGATTGTTCTGGTTTAGAGCATTGTTGGGATTACTCCATGAAAAATTTGGGTGCTTCTTCCAAGCTGGATTGTATGTATTGGACATCACATTGTTGTTCCGATTGTAATTCCCCACATAGAAGCTGGATTCCAGATTTTGCATACATTCAGAAGAATTATGGTTATCACCACATAACTCACAAAAACAATCCATTACCTTGACTTCGTGTGTGTTGTTTGGTTTTTGCATGTTCTGGACCATCTTGGTTAAAGTGGCCAATTGTGCCGAAATTGAATCTGATGATCCTAGTTCATGTATTGTGGCTTGGCGTCTAACTCCTCCTCTTCTAGTAGCTGGGAATTGATAATCATTCTTGGCCAGCCTGTTTAAAATTTGCATTGCTTTCTCCGACGACTTATCTAGGAGTATGCCGTTTGCCGAGGCATCTAGCATCATCCTTGTTGGTTATTCACGGCGTTGTAAAACATTGTTACTTGAGTCCACACTGGAATCTGTGTAGGGGGCATTTGTGTAGAAGTTCTCTATATCGCTCCCAAGATGCTATTGATCCGGGTAAGGAAATCACGGCAAAGATCGGTCCAAGATTCTATTGATCCGGCAGGAATGCTATTCAACCATGCTTTCGCCCTATCCCTCAGTGAATAGGGGAATAATCTTAATCGTAAGACATCGGGGGTGACTCCGTGTATTTTGAACGAGTTACAAATCTCGAGGAAAGATTTTAGATGTTGCCATGCATCTTCAGTTGCTGAGCCGCCAAATTGACCTATTGTGTTGATCATATTAAACATTACCGGTTTCAACTCAAAGTGGTCGGCTTCAATTTCAGGTGCGACAACTCCTGGGTTAAAGTCCATCAAGATCTTTTTCAAGATAGTCTCGAATAGTTCTGTTTCGTGCAAGAATCACTCCTCCTCCTGCTCGAACATCTTGATTCATATCGCCGTCATGATTAGCCATTGCTACTCTTATCCTTCGTTTAAGTCTTTGTAAGGTTCGTTCGATTTCTGGATCAAAGGGATATTCTGGTGTAGTCAGTCTCGCCCTGGTCATATACCAATGCAAAACCAAAGTTTGTTAGCCTTTTGAATCTTAAACAAGAAAAGTGAAAAGAAAGTGCAAGAAAATAAAAACAAAGTC
The DNA here is from genome assembly GCA_019671005.1 of Hibiscus mutabilis. Taxonomy (NCBI): domain Eukaryota; kingdom Viridiplantae; phylum Streptophyta; class Magnoliopsida; order Malvales; family Malvaceae; genus Hibiscus; species Hibiscus mutabilis. The sequence goes on from CM033750.1 coordinate 11,860,408, forward strand.
GCTATTGCCAATCCCCGGCAACGGCGCCAAAAACTTGTTGCGCGTAATAAGTGCTACGCAATTGTACAAGTATACACGTTGCAAGTTATAATATAAAAGATATCGTCTCTACAGGGATTGGTGCCACTTCAAGAATCTAATCTCTTGCACTGTAAAAAGTAAAAACACAAATAAAGGATTATAGGAGTTTAACTAATAACTAATCTAGAAAGCAATAAAGTAAAAGAAAAGATGAGATCAAATGAGAGAGAGATAGGCCAGGTTATCGTGAGTTGAGGTGTGATAGCCGATTGGATCGTCTTGGTAAAAGAGTGCACGGGCAACTCAGTTGCCGTGGCAACTTGCACAACGGGGTTGCCTTGGCAACTAATCGATGGTTGCCTGGGCAACTAGTTGGGCAACTACTTGGGTGTCTGGGCAGCAATCTTCAAGGTTCGGTAGAGCGTTCTTCAATGGTTTCTTCTTATCCATAAGTCGAAAATCTAGCTACTTGTACATGCCTTGATAATACATCCCTGCCTGAATCAAGGGCGAACAACAACCAATCTTGCGCTCCTCTTAGCCGTTGAAATCCTTAACTTATTCCTAAGCCGGATTAATCTTCACCATCAATAGATTGAATAAAGATCATATTCATTCGTTTCTTGAATCTAACTCTCCCGATATTAGATAAATAGATGAAATCACGAGATCCTCTCCCAATTCACTCGCAAACAATAATAAGAACCAAGAATGAGTAAACCTTGAATAGAAAAGTGCAAACTCTTATTACCTAAACAAAAACCAATAGTTTCTCACAACCACAAAACACAATAACCATAGCCAAATAGATTTAGTTCATGGCTAGGTTCCAAAGAAACACAAGATAAATAATCCCTAGCATGAACCCAATCGAACAAGAAAGAAAAGGATGAAGAAGGAGGCTTGTCGAAATCCTCCTTGCCCTAGATGCTTGTCGAAAATTCTCTCCTCTTGCCCTCCTTGGACTTGTCGAAATTCCCCTCTCTTCCTCTCTATGGATTGTCGAAATCTCCCTCTTATTTATAGGGCTAGGTCAAAGTCCTTCTTTGAGGAGGAAGTTAAGTTGGAATTAAATTATCTTTAAAGAATACAATTCTTTATTATAATTATATTCCTACTAGAACTTCTCCTATCTTCTTGGAATTTAATTCTTCTTTAATCTCTTCATGGAAATCAAATTCCTTTGGGATTGGGCTTTGCTCCACGTCATCTTGGGCTTGTCTAGTCATCAATTTCGACTACCATATCACCTTTGCTCTTGTCGACAATTGCCCTGGCAACTGGCTCGGCGTCTCCTTCATGCATTGCCCTGGCAACTAGCTCGTCGTCTCCTTCATGTATTGCCCTGGCAACTAGCTCGGCATATCCTTCATGCATTGCCCTGGCAACTAGCTCTAGCATTGCTTTGGCAAGTGATCCTGCATATACACACAAAACACACCAAATCAGCATCTTTTCCCAAAAAACTACCAAGTTTTGTAATCAAGCTCAACGATGGAAGGAAACATGGATTAATACATGAATGGCTAATTATGCAACTAATATGAGCCTAAGTCTAACAATAATACGAGTAAAAAGGGTAAGAAAAATAGTACTTTTGAACACTTATCACTTGCCATAATAAAACATAATAGGGTAGTTCATACCCTATCATGTACTAACCTTTTTCCTTTGCCTGTAAAACATCATATAACTTACACAAAAACCATGTTATTATTTCAATAAAATCAAGTAAATAGAATTCTTAAAAGTCTACTAAAATACATTTCGAAACATATGAATGCACTCACTTTATATTCCTCACTAATTATTGGTACCAAAATGTGTTTACTCTGGAACTTTCTCTTTATCTCTCGACTTGTTTCGATCTCGAACTTGTTCAGCTGCTTATAATCATCCATCCATAACACATACAATTAAATGTATATGTTAGATTATCAATCCACTAAGTACATTAATAGGATAAAAATTCATAAAAAAATCCTTTAATGTACTAATAACATATCAATACTTTCTTCAATTCAATCTACCCATCTACTTCATAACTTCCTAGAAATTCTCATTCCTTTCACTTATACTCAATCACCCCACTTTTGAATTTTCACAATTCAATCCTATGTTCAACAATGCAACCATTAAAATAAAGCTTAGGTGATAACAATCAACCTGAATACTTTAAATTAACATTTCACAAAATTTCCCCAATAGTTTAGGTAATTGCCGAATTGGTCCTTAACATACCAACATAGGATTTTTGCTTCAAACAACACTTTAAAGCATGTAGAATGCATAATTCTTCATAACCAACATTAAAATAAATTCCTACACTTCAACCCTTAATTTTCCATAATTAACATAATGATCCATCACTCAAGTTTTCAACATTCCAACTTCAACCAAATATGAAAAACATCATTTCAAGTCATTTCCCTCATCAAAATAATTTTTTCCATAATTTCCCCTAATTTTCCAACTTCACAAAAAATTCTCCATGTTTTAAATCTTAATATTTTCATCACTATAAGCACAAAAATAACACTACAACACCATTTCCAACTTGATTGAATCATAAAACACAAGATTTCAATATGTCCTTCATTCACCCTATCTTACAATTTCAACTTAGAGACATGAAAACCACATAAAAATAGTACCAAAGAGAAATTCATAGAGATATGCCCCAAGCGTACCGATACACAAAGACGTTATTGGAATTCTAATCAACCAAGGGGTACCGATATACGAGAAGTCGTACCGGTACGCCCCTCATAACCCGTCTCTTTTTTACTAAGGCATACCGATACACTAGTTGCCGTACCGGTACACGAGCCTGAATTTTGAACTATGGGTGTGGATCTTGCTAGGGATAGTTCTTTAAGGCCTCAACTCAATTGGAATACTGAATAAAAAATTAAGGTAATTCTTGATTTCCTCTTCGTACATTAATATGATTGCATGAGATCCTGGAAATTATTCATATGATATTTTTTCACTGCGTTTATATGATTAATTAGATCAGTATATTTCCTATTAAAACCCAACAAATCTCACCTAGAAATTCTACTTAACTTATATGGTTAAGCCCTAAATCGATCCTACAAGTTATGGTGAAGGTATTAAGTGATTTTCTACCAATTTTAAGCCTTAGCAACAACAAATCCACATTTTACCATTAAAGGGGATCAACCAAGCATATCAAACCATAAACACCCAAATCATGCACAAAGCTTAGTTTTATGAGTTGCAGGAATTCAAAGGAGTTAGTGGTGTACTAACCTTGGATTAAAGCGGGTGAAGAAGCCTTCAAAGACTCATTCCCGTTCTTCCTCTTTAACCCCAACCTAATCTCTTCCATCACCGTTCTAAGCAAAGCTTACCTCAAAATAAAGATCATTTAGTGCTGAACAACTTTTCCTCTTTGCCTCAAATGAGATTCATACTCTAGAACTCAAAGATTTGACCTTGAACGTGAATGAGTTTGGGTGGAATATGGAAATGGGTGAGAGAGGGAACAAGGAGACCAAGATGACTTCACTCACCCTATTTTCTGCAGAAAATAAAGTCCCCTCCACCAGCTCTATTTATCTTCAAATATGATTTTACCCATTTGCCCTTCTCACTTTCACCGTAGCCCATCAACAAATCAACAACCCAAGCCCAAGGTTCTATGACATGCCCAAAAAGGCTCTCAAAGCCCAAATATCAAAGCCCAACCACGAAGCTCATACTTTGGGTTAACCTGACCTTTGGATTCTGAAATTTGGGTCATTACAAAATTAAAAAGATTTCAAAAATGATTTTAAGTCCAAACAACTTAAAAATATGTTTCATGTGTTTTCAAAAGGTTTTAGAAGGCTTCAAAACATTTTTAAATAGCTAAACCTGAGATTTCTTAAGGCCCGTACCGATACGGCCTCTACCGTATAGATACCTGTTAGGGTTTTAGCTATAGAAAAATTTTAGAACCGAAAATATGTACCAATATAGGCTTAACTATATCGATACGAAAAGGGTCATACCGATATGTATTGAGGCGTATCGATACCCTTATGTTTTAACTACTCCGACGACTATTTTCATGATAGGTCGTACTGATACGCTACATACACGTACCGATATGCGTAGGCTGATCAGAGTACAATAACTATTTCTATAAGAAGGAGCGTACCGATACTGGAGGCTTCAGAAAAGGAAATTTAGCATGGAAATTAGTCTCCAACGGTTCCAATCCAATCCTAACGATCTCCAACAGCTAGGAACTCATTCCACACTATAAAAGATGACTTTGAACACTTGAAGATGGTAAAAGAACATATCCAAACAAGATGATCAAGAGAATTTGAGTCTAAGTCTTATTTCTTCATTTCTCTTGTACATAGTTTAGAGAGTGCTTCGATTTCATATCTTTTTCACTCTTTCTTGTGAGCTCAATTGTGTAAACATCCACCTTGTGAGGTATTTAGTTTACCATACAAACATTGTAAAAGGGAGATGTTATAGTTTAGCCTTAGTAAAAACTAGAGTGTTTCTATCTTAGCCAGTAAAAGATAGGGTTGTAAAGGTTTCCTCTTGAGCCTGTGAAAAGGGAATTTTTTTAGTGAATTGGTAAATCCTTTGGGGTGTGCTAAGGTAGTGGATGTAAAGCTTAGTTGAGAAGCTTGAATCACTTTAAATCATTGTGTAAATTATCCATTTATTTTCGGTTTAGCTAATTCATTCAAGAAACAACTTTCAACCCTTTTGACGGTTACTCGAAAGATTGATTCGAGCGTACTACAAGCCTATCAATTGGTATCAGGGCCTCATCTCCATCAAAGGACTAACATCCGAGAGAAAAGATCATTTGCTCGAAGTCTACCGTTCAAGAAAATGACAAGATTTGAAGAAGGCCACTCTATCTCGTGTCCTCTGCTCTTCGAAGGAGAAACATACTTCCAATGGAGCAACATCATGAAGTATTTCATCAAATCTCTCAATTTTGAGGTTTGGGATATCATTGAAGATGGATACTTGGAAGTTCCTAAGAAGAAAAAAAAAGCAAAGAAGTGCAAATAACATGAAGGCAAAGCTAAACGCAAGGCCATGCACACTCTTCTTTGTGGCCTTAATGAAGATGTTTCCAAGAAGGTCTCCACATGTAAAAGTGCCAAAGAAATATGGGAGGAGCTTGAGAAACTCTATGGCAACAAGAAGGGAGAGAAGAAAGATGACGCTTCATCATGTGCAAACCTCCTCTCAACGCCTAAGGTGGTTGGTGTTATGGCTCTCGATGAGCCCAAGGTATCTTCTAACTCAAGTGAGCATAATTCTTATTCTTTTGATGAGTTGCAAGATGCTTTTGATGAATTATTTTTGGAATTTAAGACCATGAATTCCAAATTAAAGAAAATAATTTCAAAACTTGATATTGAAAATGATTTTCTTTTGAAATCAAAAATCAATTTTGAAAAATGATTTAGAGCTTTCAAAAATTAAGAGTGAAGATTTTCAAAAAGAAAAATTTTGATTTGAAGGTTAAGCTTGAAAGCTTAACAAAATAAAAAGAAATTATTTTTAATAATTCATTTAATCTCATAAAGACAAATTGCTCACATTGTCATTACCATGGTCATTCTATAAATATTTGTCCTATAAAAAATAGAAACTCTTATAAAATTAGGCAAGTATGGGTTCCTAAGGGAACTAGAGACATTGTGACTAATAGAGGTGAGTGTCCAACCGAATCGAGTAAAAAAATTTCGAGTTATTCGAGTTGACGCGTCATATTTTACAACTCAAACTTTATTTGAATTTTTTTATTCGAGTCGAGTTTAAGAAATTCGAGTCAAGTCGAGTTCCTATAAAAATTTAATTGTATTTATTTATCATGTTATAGTACGGTTTGATTCCAATTTAAATCACTTTCCCTAATCATATAAGATATTGCATATATATATATATATATATATTTTCTTCATATTTTTTCATATGTTGCAATATTTTTTCATATTTTTATATATCGGTATATATATATAATAAAAAATTGAGGACTCGTCTCGAACTTAAAAATAAATCCATTAATTACTAAAAATTTCGAGTTATTCGAGTTTCTATTTTACAACTCAAACTTTATTTAAAATTTTTTCGAGTTGAGTCGAGTTTATAAAATTCGAGTCGAGTCAAGATGAGTCGAGTATTTTCGCCTCGAGTCAAGTTATTCAGTTTTTTTGAGTCAAGTCGAGTTTGCTCACCCCTAGTGACTAATGTGAATGGATCCAAAGCAATTTGGATAACAAAAATCAAGTAAATGTCTTTTGTAGTTGTGTTGGAGCAATGATGATGATAGCAAAGATTTTGGAATGCTCTAGTCACATAAATGAAGAAGATGGGTAACCTCTATGCTATTTCTTTATTTATTTGGTTATATATTCTTTTGTTTTGAAGACTTGGATAATTGAGTTTCATTGGCTTTTAAATTGATTTGATTTAATGCTGAAATTTAATATCTTTTAAGTGTAAAGCTTTTGAGCCAAATATTTTTGGAATGCTTTGAGAAAGGGGAAGCCAATTTTAAAACAAAATTCTTATTTTGTCATTTTTTAAATTCTCCATTGTTATTGTTCATGTCATTTCAAACTTTGTTTTGAATCATTTTTTATATAACAAAAAGGGAGAGAAATGTTTGAAATATTAAATTTTCAAATGAATAAGTGGAAGTTTTAATATTTTCGAAATATATTTCTTATTCAAAAAATTTTTTACTAAGGGGGGAATCACCAAAACAATTTTTCAAGTTGGTTTTATTATATCAAAAAGAGGATATTGTTAGGATATTTGTTTTGATATAATAATTGAAAAATAGTTTTAGACTAAATTGAAAAGATTTCAAAAATGATTTTAAGTCCAAACAACTTGAAAATATGTTTCGTGTGTTTTCAAAAGGTTTCGGAAGGCTTCAAAACATTTTTAAATAACTAAACCTGAGATTTCTAAAGGCATGTACCAATACGGCTTCAACCGTATCGATACCTATTAGGGTTTCAGCTACAAGAAAATTCCGGAACCGAAAACTCATATTGGTACAGGCTTAGCCGTATCAGTGTTGTAGCTGGATCAAAACTTACTGACTTCCGACCCTGCCTCTTCGTCGGTGTTGTAGTTGGGCCAAACCTACTAATGTTCGATCTTGTCTCTGCGTCAGTGTTGCAGTTGGATCAAATATTGTAGACCTTGCCTTTTCGTCAGTGTTGCAGCTAAGTCAAATTTTCTCCAGGTATTGCATCGTTGACAGTGTCGTAGCAAGCCGAGCTCATTTTGTTTCCTTCAATGGATTACCTTAGGTTAAAGATTTTGCTTTCCCAACGGATCCCCTATTTTGAAGATTTTACCTACAAGAGAGGTAAGAAGATCAAGTGAAGCTCAAGAAGAAGCGGTGGCCAGAAAAGGAACCCAGACCTAACCGGAAAAAAATAGTTATTCTTTTGTCTTTGCTTTATTCTTGTTACACAGCAATGAGCAAAGAGGGGTAGCTATCATAACCTATTTTGTCTGGGCTTGAGCCCAAACCAAACCCAATTCAAAATTAAATAAATAGACCCATTTTTATTAAACCAATAACCCATTACATTAAATACCCATAGCCCACTTTACAATCCGTAACTCATGCCTAAAAATCGGATAAAGCCCGCAACCCAATTTAACCCTTACAAGCCCATACCCCAAATACCCAACACCAAATATGATAACCCAATTACATACCCAAAATTTAAAAAAATATAACCTAACCCTAAAAATGATAAAACCTAAACCCTAAATGCTTCACTCTGCCAGCCGCCCCACCCTACTACCTTCTCACCTTTATGGCTCTTCGGCTACCGTGGCTTGCACGAGCACCATCACGGCCACCACTGCCCTAGCTATTTGACTTCATCGTGCTTTCAAGCCGCATTTCAGACCTGCAAAAGCAAAAAGGAAACATGATTATACATTATCAAATCTGTAAAAGCAAACCAAGTTATATTTTTTATTTGTATCTTTTTGGGTATATAAACCCACAGATCTACAATGTAAGGGGAACTTTTTTGGAGATTCAAAGTAAAAAAAAGTTTCGAAATACAAAAAAAAACTTGTTTCTTTTCCTATTTACTACTACATCAATCGGAAACACAAAAAGATAAAGCAAAAGAAATAAATTGAAAAGAAAAAAGGGTAAAAACCGAGTGCTTCAAATTTAGATCTAAGATTTTAGATCGAGTTTTACCAAAAATTAAGTTGAAATCCGATTTTAGAAGGCTTACCCGAATAAAATTGTGCCCTTGCATGTCGCTCCGGTCGCCTGAGGTGGTTGTTTCTGTCGTCGATGACGGCAGCTCGCGGCGATAGTCAAGGCGGTGACCGAGATGTTTGAGAGAGAAAACTTTTTTTAATTATCGGATGCAAATGAATTTTTTGAGGGAAAATTGGTTATTTAAGGGCCAAGTGAAACGACGTCATTTCACCCTCAGCCAACCTGCACCTCAACTCGACTAGGCCAGATGATCCGTGCAGTTTTTAATTAATGGGAAATTTTTGCATCGGTCATTATATTTTCGTATCCTTTATGTTTTCGTCCTTCAGTTTACGTTTTCTTTCATATTGATCACTGTTTTATTATTATTATTATTATTATATATTATTATTATTAATTTATTATTATTATTATTAACTCTATTATTATTACATTATATATTAGTATAGTTATTATAATAATATTATTACTAATATTACTATAAGTACTAATTCTATTATTATTATTATTACTATTACTTTGGTAACATAATCTTTATTTTATATTTTATATTTTATATTTTTATATATATTTTACATTTCCGTTTTATGTTTTGTACATGTTCGTATACATATTTTTACTGTGATAGCTGATATTTTTTTAAGAGATATTTTCTATTTTATTTCGGGAACTAGCTAGGAAGTGGTGTCTTGACTTATTCATGTGTCATCTTTCTTGGTTGTCGTAAATAAAGAAATATTTTCCTTAAACCGCTTTTTTGATAAAATATTAAATTAAATCAAATCTTTCCTTGATAAAATAATGTAAACCCTTTAGGTACCAATTTTGTGCGTGGTGGGGTGCGAAATATTCCCACTCATAATCAACTCTCGAATCTACCTCTGATTTATCTTTTTAGTGTCTGAACTACCTTATATAAATGGCAGGTGACAGACTCATAATTTTCTATTTTTTATAATTAAAAAACACGAGCTTTCATGGATAAAACAAGTTTCTCAAATAAGCCCGGATCTTCAGGTCGCTACAGTATGCTGATTACTCCCAACCACTAATATCCTGACAACTGCAGAAGAATTGCTGAGGAGGGGTACATTTTGTGGATCGTTGACGGGGACAAAACCGTCTCCAGAAAAGAATCGGTTGAGAACCGGGTTTACACCCCAACCAGCAGCGGCCATCACACGTGGGTATGATTACCGTGTCAGATATGACACGTGGCATGGGAATGAACTCCATTATCCATTGCGGTTTCGGTCGTTCTCGTTCACTCTCAGCCTGCCACATTTCCTCGACAGTCGACGCTTCTACAAAAACCTTCATCTTATCCGACTTCAAGAATGCCCCCGCCAGTGCTCCGACGCACAACCACTGGTGTCCCTGCCGACGGCAGTCTCAATGGAAGCATATCGGAAGAGCCGGTGCTAGGATAGTTTCTCTTATCATCTCCGGGAATAAGAGGGAACTGTTTTAGAACAAAGCCTTTTCTATAATCAAACAAAATAGATTTTTAGTTGGCGAAAATGAATAGATTACCATCTGGTAATAAATACAGGAAAAGGGTAAAGGCTGTTCTCTTCAGGTTACCTAGTTTCTACCGAGAACTGGAGGTAAAAACTCTTGTTTTTATTGATGAAGTCAGTTTTAGGGTAAAACTTGAAGGTAAAATTACTAAATGTGAATAAAACTAATTTTTATTTTTAAAAGAAGGATAAAGAAATCATTGGTTTCGAAGCATTTATCTTAGTTTAAAAACACTACATACTAGTTGCTTCTGAATTATTATCCAAGTGCTACAAAATCAATATATTTATATCATTGTCAATAATAACGGATGAATATAATGCTAATTGTATATAATAGCTGAAATTAGGATCTATTAAAACGGATTGAATGAAACATATTTTCTCACGGTCTTCAGAAGAACGATAATATAAATATTTAACGAGTTTCTTTCAAGTGATTATTCATATATTTATTTATTAATGCATCGTCTACTTCAACATCTGAAGATTGCATTTAATATTGAATTACAAAAACTTTCATATCAATCGTGATGTTGTCATAAGAAGAATAAATACGCGTTATACTATTTTTCTCTTAATTAAAATTTTGTCCCACTAAATTTTTTTGATATGACATTTAATAAGGTGACATGTCATGTGTATTAAAGATGTGTGTACTTCTTTTATTTTATTAACATTTTTTTATAAAAAATTTATCTTGGTAAATTTTTAACGAGTCACATTACCTTTATTAGAATTTGGACATCTAAAAGAGAATATTATATATTATTTGTGGATGTCCATTTTGACCAGAAATTTAAACTCTAAATTTTGAAATCCATTGAGATTATGATTTTATATGTTCTCTACTACTTATGTTTATATGTTAACTTTGCATCGTTTATCATATTTAAATTTTAAATATTAAAATTAGGTCTCACATATTATTTAATTGTATCAAAGATGACGTGTCAAGAAATTCTAGTACCTAGTGGTGAAAAGGAAAGATCGAAAAGAACATGATGCCTTTGCTAGTGTACTGTAGGGACAAAATTTATATTCTATTTTGATGCATGGATCAGCACGATTCATGGCGGCCAAGTGTAAGAAAAGCTCTGTAAAGGTTGAGGAGTGAGGACTTTATTGTCTTTCGAAAGGGACAGCTTTTTAGTCTATTTTTTTCCTTCGAAGGAAGGGGTTTGAAAATCTGAAATTATGTAAAGAAAGTAAGATTGTAAATAATTGGAATTTCCGTGTTCGAAATTAGTAGATGATTGATATTAATTACGTGTGAAAATTAGTGTATTTAATATTAAGACTGAGTTTTAAGCTCGTGGATCTTTATTAGATCAGCTTGAGAATCGATTCAACCGAACAAATTATATTTATTGGATTCTAAGAATTGTATTTATTGGAAGGTTTTACATTCAATGCTGTTAGCTTAACATGAGTTAGTATCAAGTTAATGTAGAGACTCTGAATTAACTAATAAATTACAAAAAAATAAACATAAAGTTGTATTAAGGTTACAAAAGAAAATTAAAAGAGAAGCTAAGGTATATGTAGACTCCTCTCTTATAAATAAAGATTATTTAATTGAACAATTTCTTACGGTTCTCTAGAGGAACTTGAACCATAGACAAACCCACCAACATGCATTTTCCTTATTGTGCAAGAAAGTGTATCGCGGTGTTGGCTTCACGAAGAACATATTTAATTTGAACACACCACTCTCCAAGAAATATTCGAATTCGACGCACTAGAGAAGAATCATACTTTTGTTGAGTGTTATTGATAAGTTTTATTGCGAAGGTATTGTGACTCTCGACTATGATATTACGAAAATCTTTATCTCTAATAACGTAAACTTCATCTAATAACGTCTAGAGTTCAAACTTCAGTATAAAATTATAGTCAATGTTCATACAATAATTAAACATCCATTAACCCTTGTCATCACCGACAATACCATCTGTCGATGCCTCACCCTACATAGTTTCGTCCCTAATTTTTTATATTCAGACTCCGGTGTTAAGGTTCAGGCATTCAGTCATCTATTGTCCGTTATAAAATTATTGTTTGGCTGTCACTTTTGTTTTTTTAATAGTCTAAAGATAATTATAAGTTAGTATCTGTTCATAGATATTTTTAACCATTTGACAATGAACATACACCATGTAGATATAGCGATTTGATCCATATCTTATAGGATGATCATCATTCATTTTTTTACTAGGACTCTTGTTGGTTTTGGCTGTCACTTTTGTTTGTTAAATACTTTTGTGTCATATTCCATATTTGATTGATGGTTGGTTGTTTAACCCTCTTATCTCTTCTACGTGTTGACAGCCAATCAATCATCTATGATGTCTATTTCTATACTACACCTTTTCTTTTTGGAACATCATTTCTATACTATGTTGGAATTGTAGACACACATATAAAATGTATGATGCTATTATAAAGTATGACATAAAATCAAGTGACCAATTATGTTAGGCGTGTCATAAGTATTAAAGTGTCATGAAAATAAAAATATAGATACTGTAATATATATTTATAATTCAATGAGGGGCCGAGTTATAAATATTTAATAGTTGATTTAATAATCAACTATATAAAGAGGTAGGGGTGCATTCGGTTCGGTTCGGTTCAGTTTTTGATCCAAAAATGAATCGAACCGCACTTTGTGGTTTTCTAATAATAAAACTAAAACCGAAACCGAATGGTCTAAAAACCGAAATATTTAAAACCGTATTTTTTTCGGTTCGGTTTAATAATTCGGTTTTTGCCATGTTGAAAATATTTTTGAAAATGTTTGAAAAAAAACATGGGCTGCTGATTAGTCTATGCAAAATTCACTTTCTTCTATGATATCAGAATTTAAAATATTAACATAAGCAGATTTCAGACTTCACATTACTATGACATTTTAAATTAAAACATTAAATTGATAAATAATTAAAAAAATTTAAAAGAAAACGATAATAAACAATTAAACATGTGATATATGAATTCAATTGTTCTAGTGTTCAACTATCATAATATTAAAGTTGATCAAAACATAGTATTTAAAGCTGATCATAACATAGTTAATTCATGGTTTCTCAAAATTCTTCCATATTTCAGCTCTCATGAGATTAATCCATCTATATTTCGAGACAAGCAAAAAGTCCTTAAGCAAGAAAGATATACGAAGAAAAGTTAATTTTCGAAAAAAGGTAGTTTATTTTGTATTAGATAATTTTCGGAAAAAAATTTGACATATTTCACTTTATTATATTATGAGACTAAATCCTACTACTTACATTCTCGGAGTTTCCACGCTTGAAAAGAAAATCTGGGACGTATTTCTCAAATCATCGGTCCAAGATCGAATGTAGCCTTTCCCGGGCAAGATGCCTAATATTTACAATGCTTTAGTAGTTAAGGGTCGAGATACCGCGGGTCAACAAATTAATGTAACTTGTGAGGTACAACAATTATTAGAAAATAATCGAGTTAGAGCTGTAGCTATGAGCGCTACTGGATGGTCTAACGAGAGGAATGGAAGTGATTGACACGGGAGCGCCTCTAAGTGTTCCAATCGGCGGAGCGACCCTAGGGCCAATTTTTAACGTGCTTGGGGAGCCCGTTGATAATTTAGGTCCTGTAGATACTACGCACAACATCCCCTATTCATAAACCCGCGCCCGCTTTTTATACAATTAGATACAATATTATCTATTTTTGAAACAGGAATTAAAGTAGTCGATATTTTAGCTCCTTATCGTCGTGGAGGAAAAATCGGACTATTTGGGGGGGGGCTGAGGTAGGTAAAACAGTACTTATTATGGAATTGATCAACAACATTGCGAAAGCTCATGGGGGATATCCGTATTTGGCGGAGTAGGTGAACGGACTCGTGAAGGAAATGATCTTTACATGGAAATGAAAGAATCTGGAGTAATTAATGAACAAAATCTTGCGGAATCAAAAGTGGCTTTAGTCTACGGTCAGATGAATGAACCACCAGGAGCTCGTATGAGAGTTGGGTTGACTGCCCTAACTATGGCAGAATATTTCCGAGATGTTAATGAACAAGACGTACTTCTATTTATAGACAATATCTTCCGCTTTGTCCAAGCGGGATCCAAAGTATCTGCCTTATTGGGTAGAATGCCTTCCGCTGTGGGTTATCAACCCACCCTTAGTACCGAAATGGGTACTTTACAAGAAAGAATTACTTCTACCAAGAATGGCAGAAATATATAGCAATGAGAACAATAATGAATATATAGTAATGAGAACAGTAAAAATATATAGCAATGAGAACATTAAAAATATATAGTTGCATCAAAGTAAAAATACATACATGTATAAAGATAATTATTGATTTCTTAATTACATTGTACAAGTTTCATCTTCAATCAATCATCAATAGTCATCGTTGTTTCATTTAGCTTCAAATATTCGAAACCTATTTTTAAGTCATAAAATTTTTACAAGTGAGAATACATACTTAAGTGAAAAAATATATTTATAACTATTTATATAGTTACCACCTACCAATACATGTCTTCCATTTCTTCCTCTTTTTTGGACCGGTACAAGTGAAGATCGTGGCCAATTTTGAGCACAAATGAAGCACTCAACAATTTTTGGAGTTAAAGAACTCCTAAAAGGGTCAAGAACGCGACCTCCAGTGCTAAAAGCAGATTCTGAAGCCACTGTAGACACAGGAATAATCAAAACATCTCGAGCCATTAAAGCAATTATAGGATAAGTATTACTTTTGTTCTTCCACCAAGCAAGCACATCAAATTTGTCAACATCGGTTCCGCTTTGTCCTCCAAATACTTCTCAAGTTCAGTTTTACCTTCACTAAACACACTTTTAGCCCTCTTCCTTTTGTACTTGGACTTGGAGTACGCAAACAAATCAAGCTCATCACTCTCAACACTAGAAAGATTAGAATGAAAACTAACATTCGATTCATCTTTAGATATACCACTCAACAAATTATAATGATCAAACAAATCGTTTAAAGTTTGTTTTACAAGTACCTTCAACTCATCAGCTTTCTTCTCATCATAAACCTCCTCAATGACAAAGAACACATAATCCATCTTATGTCTAGGATCTAAAATCATAGAAATGAATAAGAGTGGATTAAGGTTCTTCACATTTCCCCAATATTTGTGGTATTTTCCCCTCATATTTGTAGCCATAAATTTTATAGTCGAGTTTGGATCATTTAGCTTGTCATTAATCATTATTCCAATGCCAAACACAACATGAAAATAATAGTTGCTAGTAACATATGAAAAACCAGATAATTTCAAAGTAGCTTCATAAAAGGCTCTTAAAAAAGGTAATAAAGCACGTGCATGCTCCCAATCTAAGTCACTAGGCAAACCTTTCATTTTTGCACTTCGAAGCTCATCTCTATACTTAAAATCTTGCTCTCCCAATCTATCAAAAGCTGTCTCAAATGTCAAGGCCGCATCTAACATTAGAAAAGTTGAATTCCGTCTAGTTTCAACATTCAACCAAACTAAACCCTTGCTCTCAATTTTTTCTTGCTCAACACACAATTTAAACCTTTACATCCTAGCCGGAGATGACCTCACATATCTAACAGCCGAACGGATTCTAATAATTGAATCATCCAAATCTTTCAAACCTTCTTTAACAATTAGATTTAAGATGTGTGCACAACACCTCATGTAAAGGTAGTCACTCCCTTGAATGCTTTGTTTCCAATTGTTAAGTCTTTTCTTCATGTACTTAATTGCAATGTCATTTGAACTAGCATTATCTACTGTGATTGTGAGCACCTTATCTATTCCCCACTCAAGTGTTTTTCAATGCATTTTCCTATCACATCACCCGAATGGCTAAGAATAGGAGTAAAACCCAAGATTCGCTTATGCAATTTCCATTCACTATCAATAAAATGAACTGTGAGACATAAATAACTAAGATTTTGTCTAGAAGTCCAAATATCAGTAGTGAAACAAACTCTTTGCTTGAAATCCTGAAAATACTTAAAAAGTTTCCTTTTTTCTTCCAAGTAAATTTCCATGCAATCCTTTGTTACAGTGAATCTAGAGGGAACTTGAAATCTCGGTTGCATTATATTGCAAAAATCTCGAAACCCCTCATGCTCAGCAATCCTAAAGGGCAATTCATCCATGATAACCATCCTAGCACAATACTTTATACACAATGCTTATCAAATTTCTAAATAACTGAACCTGAATTTTTCCGCCCATCGTCTTCTGATTTGAAACATAAATTATGTTGTGTTTCATCTACCTTATTAAATGGATACTTATGGCAACGTTTCAAGTGATTATGCATAACACTAGTTCCACTTCTAGTTGGACATTTAAGATTTTTTCCACAATAATTACAGCAGCAATTTGGTACATCTCCAACTACACATTGAAATAGGTAATGATCCCCAAGAAATAGGTTAACTTGTATTACTCTTGTCCCCGTCAGAGAGTTTTTACAGCAATGGCTAACCTATCTTCTTGGAAGATCACAACCACCTTTTAAGCGATTTTCATCACAGGATTCAAAGTTTTTATTTATCGATTAATTCAGGTACGCTTCCGCATTTAGTTTATTGTTCTTGATAATTTGACATGATCCTGGGTTTAGATTTCATATCTATTATGGTTTGATTCTAACAAGTGACACCAGAGCCTCATCATGTTGAATCATTAATAATTATTTACGAAAGACTTTAAAAATTC
Organism: Hibiscus mutabilis; assembly: GCA_019671005.1. NCBI lineage: Eukaryota > Viridiplantae > Streptophyta > Magnoliopsida > Malvales > Malvaceae > Hibiscus > Hibiscus mutabilis. The sequence goes on from CM033750.1 coordinate 11,876,943, forward strand.
TGATGTTTCGTAATTTGTATGGATCGGATTTTGTTTGTTTGGGCATTTAGGGTTCAATAAATTGCCCCCTTTAAATTACCGATTGGAGCTATTAGTTTATTAAGCCTATTAAGATTTATATTATGATAACCTCATGCGCAATAACCCTCCTCTTCAACCGTAAAGTAAATTTTAGGTTATTGCCGAAATTTAATGCTGTATACGTTGTGTCTGCTGCACAAATCTTGAAGGATTATATATTTTTTTATAAATAACGTTAAAGGCTTCAATGCTTATGGATTGCATATTAATGTCGACTGCATTTCATTTTTGGCATACCGTAACCTTTTGTTTTAAAGAATCGTTAAGATTATTATGTTTTGTTTATCGATATGCTTTAGGGTTCTAATTGATGGTTAATATGATTGTTTTAAGTTTGAATGGTATATACTATTTAATCTAAAAAATATTTATGTGTATGCAATATGTGGTATATATATTTAGTTTAAAATATATATTCAATTCAGTTTGATCAAAATTTTAGTTTTGATAGCTAGTAATTAAGAAATAAAAAAATAAAGTTTGACTTGGGCTTTGTCATAGTAAATTTATCATGACTTAGAAACTTTATAGTCATGAGCTCATAAATCTTTATATTCGAATTAGTCTAATATATTATGGTTGAATTTGTTGAATCTTGTTTAGTTTTGTACAGCACCTTTAGCTTAAATTTGTTTGACATTATGCTTAATTATGCTATTATTGTTATCTACGGAATATACATTTGGTTTTGTTTTGGAAGGCATTTCATTAATCATATGAAATTAATATCCTATTCAGTTTGATCAAGAATTTTAATTTCGATCATTAGGTTATTATGGATATTTTAAGGTTTTATGTGATCATTATATAAATTACTTTTTTACATGGTACTTCTAATTTTGACTTATAGTTAAAGAATGATTGTTTTGAATTTGACTTTAATTTTGGTAAATTCATGTTTAAGGAAATTTTTGAATAACAGTTAAAGATTTTGTTTTTTCGATTTCTGATAGCCACATTCAATCAACCTTATTTTGGGTTATTTCAGAAACTTAAGTGTTATCAGAAACTTCAGTTTTGATTGTTACCAAATTTTAAATTTGAATATCGGTATATTTATATTATATATTTTAAGATAAATTAATTGAAGCATTAAGTCACCAAAGTGACCTCTATTGTGGAAATTATTTTATTTTAATATATAGAAGGTTTTGTGCATGTAAGTCGGATTATGTTAGTATAAATCGGCCCAAAGAAAGATTAATAATTAACATTATTACATATGCAACTGTGGTATGAAACATGTGATAGTTATTCAGTTTTATATGTGAGCAATAAATCGGCCCAAAGGAAGATTTCTATTTGACATGTCCTTATTATCAATGTTTGATTACTGTACCAAAATATAACTTGCAAGTTAATGTTTTGTCCAAAGATGAAATATTAATGGAGTGTCTGATATCTTGATATGAGGTTTACCTTTATTCAAATTTATTATTATTTTGGTTATCTTTTAATTTGATTGAAAGATAAAATTAAGATAAATATTTTTAAAACAATTAAATTCATATTTTGGCTTCGAATGTCTAATATTTTAATAGATTAATTGAAATATAATGTCACCAAAGTGTCCGCTTTTGTGTAGATTAGTTTATTTAAAATACTAAGATAATTATGGGTTTCTGTAATTCATGTGTTTATTAATTGGCCCAAAGGAAAGTTAATATTTGGCAGAATTACAACGACAATTGTAGCGATAAATGTGTGACAATTATAAGGTATTTTACGTAAGCAATACGTTAGTCCAAAGATCAATCTATTGTTTGATATGGTTTATGGTCAATGTTTGATTGCTACAACAAGAGTACCGCTTACAGCTAATATGTAACACCCTTAACGTATACTCGTAAATCGAATATACATTAAAGATGTTACATAGTCGTTTAAAGAAATCTCGACTTATAAATTTGTTTTTACAAGTATTTACAAATTTTAGTTTGTAAATCTAAACCCTTTCTCGGTTTTCTTAAAAACACAACATATGTACAGTTAGCTAGTTTCAACCCTGAATTAATTATTTTAAAACATATTTGGCAATTATTAAAAACAATAGTTAAATTCAGGGTGAAAACTAGATTCGCCATCTAGGCCATTTCTTGACTTTAAAATCTTTACGCGATTACCGATTATTCTTATTAGCAAAGTAATTATCCTTTCTACCTTAGCTTTATTCTGTTACAATGCTAATGCCTTATTTTGCTTTATCCATATACGATTCATCATCAAAACTGATTACTTATCTATCATTTAGTCCAATTTAATGCATCATACTCTACTAGCAATTAAATAATTACATGCCCACTAGAGATTATCATAAGCTAGAATATCTTACTGATGTTTTGCAGATTGAAGCTTGATCAGCATGCTCGACTCCTCTTCAAATCCTCCATCTTAATATACGTGTGAAACAAACACACGCTAAGTACTAACTTAGTGAGGCAATTAAACTTATTTATTTACACATGAAATGATGTTATATAATACTTCATATAAGAATGCATTTCATATTTCTCTACGACAAGGCAAGTATATCACAATGTACATGTATCATGTATCATAGCTATCAAATAAATCATATTATCACTGCATAATATATTCTCTATCGTAGACATGCTTTCATCATGTAATCATTTACGTAACATGTGTTCTATCATATAGCATGTAATATTTCTATCATGTATCATGTAACATTCTATCATATATCAATAACATTTCTATCTCGTATGTCATGTACTTCTCAGACATGTAACATGTAACTTCTTTTTCAAGTATCATAAAATCATGTAACATCTGTATCATATATCATGTAGCATCTATGTCATATGAATCATGTATCGTCATGCAGTCATTTGCATACTCATGATCTACCATGTAATCATATTGTTATTATTATCATCGTGTCTGGCTAGAGGCCCATGGAAACCCCATAGCCTATCTGCACCGTAGTGCTTTGTAGAGTACATACTCGAGAGGGCGCTCTTTGCTACTTATATAAACACCTCGTTAGTGCATTTTGCACTATGGGCTTGGATCCCCATGGTGTATCTTGTTTCATTTTAATCTTGTCATTATTCATATTTCATGTATGCATAATGCATCATCATTTATGCAAACAATAATTCGTACCTGGTATTCCGTCAAGCTTGCCATGTCGAGCAATGTATCATAACATGTATTATAGAGAATGCCATGCCATTTTCAATGTAATGCAAACATTTAAAAATGCACTCACATGGGCCATTTATTAATATGTCTCACTAAGCTTTATTGATCCTTTCCTTTTATAGTACCTCGAATCTTCTTTTAATTCGGATCCAACTTCTTTTATCACATGAATATAAATAAACATTTGTTAGATTCACTTTTAACGATATTTCAATTAAGCTATTTAATCATTAAACATAAAAATTTTCCATAAATTTCCTTTTTTCCTTATACTGTCAAAACCTCATTTTCGTTCTTAATAACCATTTTGAGCTTCAAATAATTCTTCTGAACTTGATAACCAGCATTAGATACAAAATATCTAAAATTTCATTTTCGAGCAGCTTTGTACAACCTTCAAAGAAATATTTTTATAAAATAATCTACAACTAAAAATTTGATTCCGTTTGTTCTGAAATAATGTAGATTCAATAAGCTCCTCAACCATATAAATTAATAGCTTAAATTCAACTTGTACGATTTATGGTGAATTTTCAAAGTCAACTTCCAGGACAAAATTCGAAGCAGACTGCTAAACTGTTTTTCTGACATTTCATCACTTAAAAATTCATATCTTTTTGTTCGGAACTCGAAATTAGTTTCCATTTGTTGGACATGAAACTAGACGAACACATCTTTATATCGATAAAAAATTCACCTTCTATCCATTTTTGTAGAATTTATGGTGAATTTCTAAAGTTACTGCCAAATTCAGTTTTTACACAGTTTCATAAATAATTTCAAATCTTGTACTAGTTTCTTGCAATTTAATCCTTAAGCTTTATAAAATAACATTTTAGCCACTACTTCATTTTTGTACATAAATTCATGTACAAATGAACCATTTACTTATTTCTAATAGTTTTAGAAAGTTTTTCTTAAACTTTCAACTTTATTCACTTTAGTCCTCACCATTCCTTCATTTTCGAAATAGGTCCCTGAACTTTCTTTTCTTGTCATTTCCATCCTCCAACTTTCATAAAATACTTAAATCTTCATTTCTATCAATTTTTCATAAATTCAAAACCAATCCCTAATTTTTTTTCAATTTGCCGAATTGGTCTTCTAAGGTTCCAAAAATTTTCATTTTGGTCCCTAACCATCAATTGAAGCTAAATTCACCACAATTCATCCATTCCAATTGCTATGATAAAATTTTCAATAATTTCCCCTAATTTCTCATCCAATTCGAAATGATCCCTAAAATTCAACTTGGGGAAATTATTTAGTCTAACATCAAAATTAAACTTCCAACATCAATTTCACATCTCCATCATCATTAACAACATAAATTCACATCAATTTCATAAAATTCAGGTATGGTCCCTCAACTTTAAAACTTGCCGAATTGGTCCTTAAACTTTTAACTTAGGGTTTTGCATCCAATCAGCAACTGAAACTTACTAAAACATTAATTCAACATCACAAACCCTAAATTATACTTGAATCCATAAACCCTAATCTTCTCCACAATAACCAAAATGTGTAGGGTTTAAATCCCAACTCAATAACATGGTTTTAACATCATACAAACTTGTTTTCAACTTGAATTCAATCATAGAATCATAAAATTTCAAAACCCCCAATTTGATTCATAAAGCCTAACTTCTTCTCATGTAAAATTTTCATTAATCAAGCATGAAATCCATGAATTGTTTACACCAAAAGATAGAGCTTGATGAGTAAAACAACTTTGTAGTTGAGGAGATTACCTAAAAATCGAGTTTCGTGGCTTGAATCGAGCTTGGAAATTTTCTACCTCTTTTCCCCAATATTTTTGAAAATTGCAAGATGAAGAAGGCTTCATCTTTTGGCCTTTAATTTTGAATTCCTCCAACCATGCCACTGGTAAATATAAATGAATTTTAAATTCATTTAAATAATGAAATTACTAAAATACCCTTTTAATCCAATGGCCAAGATTTAATCATATTAAAATTCAATGGCTATGATCTAATCCATATGTAAAACTCCTTCCAGAATTGCCCTCAAAGTTTCAAAATATTTCAAAAATACCATCCATGGCAAATGTCCAATTTGTCCTCCACCTAGTCTTTATTTACAACAAGTCTTGAAAATTACCATCCCATTAAAATTGAACCAAATTGGTTCCCATCTAACCGGCCTTGTCCCAAAATATCTTAGATTTTTATTTATGGCATTTATTCGATCCAAATATTCGAATTTCACTCAATACGATTTCCAAATTTTCTTCCTTTGAACTTTAAAACTTTATAGCCACAAACATAAGCCTCGTATGAAAAATCTGGGTAACACGAAAGTGTCTCTCTTGGGGGTAAACTATTCATTTACGGGATTAAAATACATAACTTTTAAAAATAAGGATAACAACAGAATGATAGAAAATGACTCAATCATTTTTTTATCAGACCATAAAAGTTTTAACTCTCAAAAGTGGATTGATGTAATTCAAGAAGAGTATAATTTTATGCAAGACAATAAAGTTTAGGAACTTGTCTCATTACCTTTAGGTGCAAACCAATTGGTTGTAAATGGATATTTAAAACCAATAGGGATGGGAATGGTAATGTGGATAAGTATAAGGCACGTCTTGTATCTAAAAGATATACTCTAAAAGAAAACATTGATTTTGTTTAGACTTTCTCTCAAGTTTCATTGGAAGACTCTTTCAAGATAATCATAACGCTTGTTGCTTATTTTAATCTTGAGCTACATAAGATGAATGTTAAGTTTGTGTTTTTCAATGGTGACATTGAAGAAACAAATTACATGGTACAATCATAGATTTGTGTCTAATGATACAAAATCAATGATATGTAAATTAAAGAAATTCATCTATGAGCTTAAGTTGGGCTCTCATTAACAAAATTATAAATTTCATATTGTTTATCTCATGTGGTTTTGAGATAAATTTGGTTCACAATTGTATATACTACAGTTCAGTGGGAGTAAACCAAGTGATACTCATATTGCTAAAGAAGACAAATTTAGTCTTACTCAATGCCCTAAAAGTAACATTGAAATTTAAAAAAAAAAACCGAACGATTCCATGTGCATGATCTATTGAGAATTTAATTTATGCTCAAGTATATATGCGTTCGGATATTGCGTACATTGTTGGAATGTTAGACAGATATTTAAGCAATCTAGTTTGAACCATTGAATAGCAGCCAATAGGGTTATGAGATATGTTTAAAGAACAAAAAATTACATGCTCACATATTGGAGTTCTGGTAAGTTAGAGATCATCAAGTTTATAGACTTCGATTCTATTAGAATATTGATGCAAAAGAATTTTGTCACATGGGTTGCTAATTATAGATTGAATAGAAAGACCACTTCGATTATTTTGTGACAATAATTATGTATTCATTTATTCTATAAACAATAGGAACACTTCAAATTTGAAGCACATAAATATTAAGTTCCTAGTTAATAAAGAAAATTCAGAGTGGTTGTGTGTCTATAGAGCATGCTGATACAAACTCCATAATTGCGCGCTTATTAAGAAATTATCACCATAGGTCTTTCATGAGCACACTACTCATGTGGGTGTAATGTTTTTTTAAGAATATTCGGTTTTAGTGGGAGTTTGTAATTTAAAAAATGCGTATTCGGTTTAGACACAATTTCGGCTACTTTAGTTTAAGGATATTTTAAGATTATTTTCTACAGAAATAAAGTTCTTTTGGTTTATGTATACTCTGAATTCAGTAAAGTTGATCCTACTAAGGTTTATGAGGACCAGTTGGAAATAGACATTTCGGTTCACATTTCATGTAATTTTCTAGGCTATACATCCATGATTGATCTATGTCATTTGACTATATTTATATATGTGACCATTGATGGGTCTAGTCATGATAAGTATGGCAGAGGCTGCTTTGATCCTATATGGATATAGTTGATGGACGAGATTGTTATATAATACCTATTATATAATAGCAATTTTGAGCTCATAAGGTTGTACATTTGTCAGGAAACATATGTTGCCCAAGTAGGAGATTGTTGGATTAAAATCTGCAATTGTGGGCACATATGTTGTAATATCCCAATTTTTGGGACTAGTGACCAAATTGAAAATTTTGAAAGTTTAGGGGTAAAAGTGTGAATTTGGAAAAGTTTAGGGACCATTGTGTAATTTCTAAAAGTTATATAAGTTAACCCCGTAAATGAATAGTTCACCCCCAAGAATGGCATTTCCGTGTTACTCGGATTTTTCGTACAATGCTTGTATTATTAGCATTTTTGGATCGAATAAAATTATTAAGCGTGCTCAGGCCAGAGTAGCCCAAGGATGGGTGACCATATGGGAAGGTCCCATATTTAATATTTTGACTGATAAAAAGGATTTAGTTTAAGTCAAAAATATTCGAAATGGATTGTGGAGGTAAGATTTTTAAGAAGAAATGTATTTGATAAAATTTCCCGAAAATTTTCGGTATATCAGATCGAACTGAAATTTTAAAGACAGTTCCAAGAAATTATGGGAAACTTATAAAATATTATTTTATGAGTATTTTATTACATTTAGTTGGATTCTAAATAGATATAGTTAGAATATGATGAAATGGTTATAAAAAGTTCGTATGAAGAAAATTTGGAAATCGTATTGACGGAAATTCGAATATTTGGATCGACTAAATATCATAAATAAATTTAAGATATTTTTTGGGAGATGACCGGTTGGATTGGAACCAATTTGGTTCAATTTTAATGGGATGACAATTTTCAAGACTAGTTGTAAAATAAAGTTTAGTTGGAGGGCAAATTGGACATTTGTCATGGATGACATTTTTGAAATATTTTACAACTTTGAGGGTAGTTTTAAAAGTTTAAAAACACATGGATAAATCATGGCCATTGATTTTTATAAGATGGAATCATGGTCATTAGATCAAAGGGGTAAGAAAGTAAATTCATTAATTACATGAATTTAATATTTATTTAATTGGACAAGTGGATTAAAAAATTAAAAGATGAAATAAAATATTTCTTTGCTTATAATCAAGGCTGTCGAAAGTTCAAAAAAGGAGAAGAAAGGATTTTGCAATTTTTTCAAGCCAAATTTGAAGGAAAACAAGATTAGTTTCAAGTAAACCTCAATTAGGTAATTTGTTCTACACTTCAATCTCTTTATTTTGATAGTATTTTTGCATAAAAAGGTTAAGCATAAGTTATGTCTTGAATGAAGATTTATGATGGAAGTTGAAGTTTATGATGTAATTAGAATGGTAGATGGTAGAAATGATGATTTTGATATAGAATTAAGGTTGATTTTGGATGAAATTCATGTTAGAAGACATAAACCCTAACCCTAAAATTTGGGGGGTTTGATTAGGAAGCTAAAATTAGGATGATATTGGTTGAGTTATGTTTTTGGAAGCCTAATTGTGATGTTAGATTGAATAATTTCCCAAGTAGTAAATTTAGGGACTATTTCGAAAATATTAAAAATTTGGGGAATTATTGAAAATTTCATTTAAGCATTGGAAACATTGAATTATGATGAAAAAAGCTTGAAATTGTGATTAGGGACCAAAATAAAAATTTTGGAAACTGTAGGGACCATTTCGGCAATTTGAATAAAATTAGGGACTGATTTGGAATTTATGGGAAATTTATAGAATTGAAGATTTAAGCATGTTATGAAAGTTGAAGGATTGAAATGACAAGAAAGTAGTCAAGAGGGACCAATTTCGAAAGAAAGAATTATTGACGAACTAAAGTGAAAAATGTTTAGAAGTTGAGGAAAAAAGTATGAGGATGTTTGAAATAAGTGAAAGGTTAAATTGTACATTAATTTAATGTACAAAAGCAATTTAGTGACTAAAATGTCACTTTTATAAAGTTTGAGGACTAAAAAAGAAATAGTCCAAAATAAGTAAATAATTATTGAAATTGTTCAAAAATGGGTTTGAACAATTATTTAATGTCCAAATTTGTCACTAAAGACCTATGGACTAATTCGGCATCTTGTCAAGTATTAAGGAAAATTTTAAGAAATTTTTATATTCGAATAGTCATGTTTAGGAATTAAATTAGCAGTGTTAGATTTAAGTCAAAAACAAGAATGGTGATGTATATGTTGATTGGTTATACAGTTTCAAAAGAAAATGAAGGAGAACCAAGGATAGAAAGAAAGATAAGAACCTCGAGTAAGCTTAGTGAGGCATACTATTCATGGCCCAGGTGAGTGCATTTATATGTTTTAAAAAAATATGCAATTAGGAAGACTTGCGAGTAGTCGACCTTAAATTAAAATGATATTGCATTTTTATATGATTTCATTATGTTGAAAATGGCATTATATTTCTCTATAATACTTTGCTTGACATGGCAAGATTGATGGAATACCAGGTACGAGTGATTGTTTGCATATATGATGATGCATTATGCATACATAAGATATGGAAAATGATATGATATAAATGAAACAAGTTAATATGGTACAAGATACACCTAAAAATAGTACTGCCACATATATATGTGTGCTGAACTACTACATGATGTAATAAAAAGTAGATTACATGGAATATGAAATATAAAATATTTTTCTAAGAAATGATGATGATCCATGTTTGCCATGAAAATTTACGATGAACAATGAAACATGAAATGTTTATTTATATGATTGAATATGATAATTGATTGATGATAAAAGAAATGCCCAAGTATTGAGTATGGGAGTCCATGGTATAGTTGGCATGCCATAGAGTCTTTAGCAGCTGCACCCCTATGTTTATGTTATCAAACAGTTATTGTGACAAAATGATTGTGTCACATGCACCATGGGGATCTAAGCCCACTGTGCCTAAGTGCACTGCCGAGGTGCCGCACCCTGGGGATCTAAGCCCATTGTGCCCAAGTGCACTGTTGATGTGCTTTATGTTTATGGGGAGGAAAGAGCGTCCCCGAGTCGTACTCATCTTTACGTTATGTTTGACACTACGGTGTCATTTTAAGATGACTCACGCACCTTGATCTCATATAGCGTACTTTGGGCAATGATAAATGATATGTTATGTATATGAAATATGTCAAGTATACGATTCATGACACGTATATGATTATGCCACATATGTGAATCATGACATGTACACGAATTATGCCAAGTATACAAACTATGTTACGCATATGAACTATGCCATGCATATGAATTATGTCGTGTACATGTATCATGTTATGTATATGAATTAAGTCATACTTATGAATGAAAAGAGGTACATGAATCATGTCACGTATGGAAATCATGCCATACAAATGAAATATGCCACATAGGAGAATCATGTTACATAAATGAATCATGCCATGAATATGAATTTCATTACATATATGAACCATGTCATGTATATAAATCATGTTATGCATAAAATTCATGTCATGTATGTGAATTATGTTATTTATACAAAATATACCATGTATATGTCTAAATTTATGATGATAGAGCATTGAGGAACTTATGAAATGTACATGAAAATTTAGAGACTATGGAAATCTTGATAGAACTATCTTATCTTAGGTAGAGAACTTGATATGATATCATAAAATAAATATTACTTTACTCTATAATTGTTAAATAAGATTATTGCCTCACTAAGTTCGTACTTAGCGTGTGTTATTTCACACGTAGGTTCTCCCACGTAGAAGAACATGAAGGAGCTATTATTGGAAAGTCAAGTTACATTAGTAATCACGGTATGTACATCTTAATTTATGGTTGATATCTAGTGGGCATGTACTTATATGTATGTGGGTTTAAAAGATGCAAATGTTTTGTAAATGTGTTTCCGTATTAATTACGAGTGTAGGAACTCGGAATATGGTTTTACTATAAATGATTAAGATTTATGACATAGATAAATCTACTTTAACCCTAATCGTGTAGAAATTTTAAAATCAAGAAAGGGTCTAGACAAGGTACATAGTTTTCTCCCTGAATTGTATTTTTAATCCAATAACATATTTATAAATTTTCTAAAGCAATTCAGGGTCGAAACTAGCTGCTATAGACTGATGTAGTTTTTAATTTAAAATTGAAGAAGGGTTAAACAACAAGACAAAGTTTGGTATATAAAAAAGAAAAAAAATCCTTCAAGTTAAGTTTTCTTAATAACTCAGTAACATCTTTAGTGTATATTCAGTCTACGAATATACGTTAAGGGTTTACATATGTAAAATGTATGATGCTATTATAAAGTATGACACAAAATCAAGTGACCAATTATGTTAGGCGTGTCATAGGTATTAAAGTGTCATGGAAATAAAAGTGTAGATACCGTAAGATATATTTATATTTCAATGAAGGGCAGAGTTATAAATATTTAATAGTTGATTTAATAATCAACTATATAAAGAGGTAGTGGTCCCTAAAAAATATGTTAACTTGTATTACTCTTGTCCCCGTCAGAGAGTTTTTATGGCAAGGGCTAACCTATCTTCTTGGAAGATCACAACCACCTTTTAGGCGATCTTCATCAAAAGATTTAAGGTTTTCATCTATCGATTAATTCATATACGCTTTCGCATTCAGTTTATTATTCTTGATGATTTGACATGATAAATCATGTGTTTAGATTTTATATCTATTATAGTTTGATTCTAACGTATTACACTTCAGATTCATGAGATTTGACACTTTGATTATTGGGGGAATACAAGAGTGAAATTTATTATGTCATCAGAATTTATGATTAACTGTAGACGATGACAGATTGGTGACGTGTTGTTAATCTATGCACTTTGATTTGTAGATGCTAAATTAGATTTAAAACAAAACCTAAATTTAATAAAATGCTACTTAAATTTAAATCTAAATATGGATTTCATTTATTTATGGTTTAAGGGTATCACATGCCCTTAAACTTTTCATAAAAAATCAGTTAAGCCCTTCAATTTTTTGCACCCAATTAAGTTCTTATATTTTAAAATTTCATCAATTCACCCATTTGATCAACGTTGGCTGCTGAATCTAACAATTTTTTAGACCAGTTAGTGCAACATATCGTGTTACAGTATTTTCTTATGGCATTTCTAGATTTTTTATTTTATTTAAAAAATTCTTTAAAAGTTTTAAAAATTCTAAACAACTTATAAAATTATAAAAAATAATTTTCTAAAAAATTTGTAAAAGTCACATGACAGAAATGTAGTCTGTCACGTGACAGTAATATCTCAAGGAAAAAACGGTCAAAATTGATGGTCAAAATTGGTAAAAGAGCTTAATTGATTAAATTTATTGGTTCAAGGGCTTAATTGAGTGCAAAAAAAAGTTCATGGGCTTAATTAATTTTTTTCAAAGGTTCAAGGTCTTCAAACACCCTTAAGCCTTTTTTATTTATTTCATGAAATTTGAAATTTTAATCTTTTTACTTTAATTTGTTATATTTTAATCGTTACACGTAATAAAATTAAAAATTTAGTCCGATTGGTAACAATGTTTAACCTTGACGCTAATCATTAACCAAAATATCAATATTCATATAACTTATATGCATAAAATAAAAAAAAAAACAGTTCAACAATTTATATATTATAGGCATAAATCAATAGTTCAAGTTTATTTGTTTATTGACGAACGGAGTAACTACTTCAACCAAAAAAAACAAATGAACTAACTCCTCTGTTTTCATAAAGTATGAGGTATACGTTCTAAAAAATTAAAATAGAGAGACTAAAATTTCATTTCATAAAGTAAAAGGATGAAATCCGTATTTTAACCTTAAGTTTAATTTCGAAAGGCCAAACCAATGAGTTTTTAACTGCCCAGGATTTCAGCAAAATATTTAAGTCCGAAGGAGAAGGAGAAGGAGAAGGAGAAGGAGAAGGAGAAGGAGAAGGGAAATTACAAATATTGGGCTGTGAACGCCATCTTTTTATGGGAATGGGCTCAAAGTAACTGCTATCAAGCTAGCTTACAAGGAATGGGCTAGAGCAGATTAAAAACTTAAACTGAAGAATAATGTAAACAAGAACAAAAAATAAAAGAACAATCGAATCTAGTCCCTTTTTTTCCAAATCACCAAACAGTTAAAAACAGTGAAGAAGGAAAGCTCATCAGCATATGATCTCCGGTCAGGTAATCGCTTCACGATTTTCCATTTTCCTGTCATCTTTTTCTTTTTCTATTTCTATTCAAATGCAAATCGTTCAATCACATCTTTCTTTTTGAATTTCATTTGTCGCAATACACAAAGAAAAGATCTAGCCGTGGATTTGCCTAATGCCTAGTTGTAATTATTCGTTTTATTCACTTAATCCAGTTTCCGATCAGGGATTGCAAGAGTTCACTGCTTTATCCAGTTCACTAGATTTTACTTCTGTGATTTCACTTAGAATTATTGTTTTTATTATATTTTACTTGAACTTTATTGTAAACTTAAAATGTTAAAATACAAGATAATTTGCAAACTTAAAGGGCAAGGATTTCGGTGAAGGAAAATTGATCTAGTATAGCTTTTTGTAGATGAGTGGTTTTGTTCGTTTGGTTTGGTTGCATTTAAACTTCACTTTTGCTTGAGAGACTGGAGCAGAGTATGAAACTTGATTGATTCTGAAAGAGAAGCAACCGTTAGTTGTCAGTGGTATGATGACATTCTTGTTTTATAGTAAAACTTGTTTCTCGAGTACTTGAGTGGTAAAGTATCGTTGCAGAAGCTGATTTTGGTGGAAACAATGAACTTTCATATGTTCCCAAGTCTGTGACAAGTTTGGAAAGGCTTATAGCAGAAGATCCATTTCCTGAGTAACCTACGGTTGAAAATAATGGACAAAGCAATGGATTTTTAGGCAAGAATGCTGATGTTGCTAGTGATAAGAATGCTTCTGTCATCCTGAGCCACACTGATGTTACTGAGGAAGATGGATGGATCATTATTCCATATAGTAAGTGCAAAGAGCAAACTATCCACTAAAGCCAACTGATCCGCACCTTTTTTGTTTGGTAATTCTTGATTCCTGGTTATTTTTCCGATCTCTACTTGTGGTTTTATTGATTGGATTTTACTCAATTTCGTCCCTTTTTCTCCTCTCCTTATTCCTTTAGAAAAAGTTCAATTTGTAAAATAGTTATTTGTTTTGAAATAGAGATCTTTGCTTCGAGTGTATGACCCCGTGGTGTGCATTGAGTTAATCTGATTTTAACATCCAAATTCCAAGTACCTGAAGTTGTGTAGAAAGCTAATGGCCTGATGTTTGTTTTAATTACTTAGTTATGATGTCTGGAAATTAGACTGAGAATGCAGTAATCACTGAAATATGGAAGTTAAATGTAACCAGTTTTGATGGTAGCATGGGCGGAGCCATGTGGACACTTGAGGTGTCCGTTGACACTCCTAAATTTTTTGAAAATTGTATTTTTTATACAATTTGTATATAAAAAATTAGAAAATATATATTTGACACCCGTTTATAAATAAAATGAGACCCTTTATAAATAATTGACTCCTCTTAAATACCGTTAAAAAAATGACACCCCTTAAATAAATTCCTAGCTCCGCCCATGGATGGTAGAAGTGTTTTTGATAAGATATATTTTTGTAGGCTGTGGTTTTAACTATAGGAGCAACTGGTATGGCATAGAATTGTGCGTTTGGTGGCTTGTTAGATTCTAAAGGCTTATGATGTTGGTTGAATTATTTTGAGAATATTTCCACTTGATACTTGATAGTAATTTCCTGATATTTTCTAGCTTCCTGATGTTTGTATTGGTCTCTGCTCTTGATCTACTTCCTGAGTTAATGCAATTATTTGGTATTTTTTTGTTATATACTAATCTTGATTGGCTTCTCTAGAGGCTCTTTCTGATGGTTGGGATCATACACCAAACATATGCTCCTTACATTCTCTGGATTGTTCTTTTTATTTTTCCTGGCACTTTTTTACTTCCCAACCTCTTACTTCTTTAAGATTTAGTATACAGCTCATTTGCATTTACTTGGGAGATATCGTGTTTGAAATTTGAAATTTCTTGTTTTCTTCTCCAGGTGAACAAGTCCATGTTCTAGCATGCATCTAATAAGGAAGCAAAAATTATTCTTTTAAAGTTGCTACAATGATGAGTAAAAATGGCATCCGAAAAGGCGCTAAGAAACAAAATGGAAACACTGAGGGTGAGACAAATTCAGTGGTAGGAGGAAAGGAAGTGAGTCATAGTGGTGCTGTAATGGATCAGAATGATGAAAACTTAGAGAAAGAGAAGATTGCTGCAGTGATGAGTAAAAATGGCATCCAAAAAGGCGTGGAGAAACAAAATGGAAACACAGAGGGCGAGGCAAATTCAGTGGCAGGAGGAGAGGAAGTGAGTCATAGTGGCGCTGTAATGGATCAGAATGATGAAAATTTGGAGAAAGAGAAGATTGATCCAGCAAAAGCTGTCTATGATAGTGAATAATTTCTCAGAACGGAAGAGCAGTCAGCAGAGAAGACAGTCTAAAACACTATTAAAAAGGTACTTTAATTTCTTTGTTAGGACTGCAGAGTGGGGTGAGCCTCTGTGGTAAAAAAAAAGTGCTTCTCATACAGCTTCTGATTCATCTCAAACGGATAGTCAGTGATTTGTTGGAAATGAAACCGAAAATACTGCCAATAACATATCTAGTCTGGCTGCAGTTTTTGTTAGAGGAAACTTTGAAGCCAATGTTTCTGGTGGAGTAGCTGAACGTACTGTCAAAGTGTTTCTCTCTTTCCAATGGAGATATGGTGGTAAGCACCACTGAAGAACTATATTTTAAATGATTTTGTTTTCCTATTTGCTTTGACTCTGGATAAATGCTGGAGGCATTTGTACTTAAATGTTTTTAGCTGATGGTAATAAGTTAATTGTGTCTGTTTTGCATGCGATGTTATTATAAAAGCTGCTTGATAGTTCTGTCCGATTACGTTGGATGAGGGTCATTGTCAACCCGGTAAACATTCAGCAGTGTGTAGTAACTGCGGCATGCTTAAAATCCCGACTTACCTAGTAATGAGAATGGCAAGGGGCAGTGGCACATGAAAGTAATCAACTCTCTGCAACCGTCCTGGCCTCTTTCTTGAACCATCATTGATGTCTTGCCTCCAGTTAGAGGCTAAAGCACTTTCCAATCCACCACCGTCAAAAAACTGGAAAGAATCTACCTTTCTATCCTGGAAACTGTTCTTTTTTTGACAATAAATCTTTTAATGATAATGCTACAGTCAATTGAATTTCCTAGGAAACGAAAGAAAAAATGGAAAAAAATAAAAGGGTGGAGAATAGAGGGATTTTTTAGTAGAGTTGTTGAGATTAGCCATGTTGATCACGAGATGGGGAGCACTATTGGTTAGTACCTTGATGTCATGTAGAGCTCTTAAACTCATCTTCAATAGATCTTTGTTAGTGAGAATGAGACCTTGCTGCTTGATATCAAGATTTGCTGACGTTACCTGTATTCACAGATTTGAGTTCTTGGATGCTATTGTGAGAAGGTGTTGGTAACTTGGAGAAATATAAAAAGTAATTACAGTAGGATATTCCTACCTTGTCTTTTGGAGACTTGCTCATGAGTGCTCCTTCTTGCCAACATAAACGACATTGCTAGTCATGTAAACTGAATTTGATTGAATCATACTTTCAGTGTGCTACCTTTTACAAGCTAGCCCTTGGCATGTTCATCTTCCTAGGCTTTCCCCCCAAAAAAATGTACTAGAGGAAATTTAGTCAGGCTTTTAAATTGCTTTCAATTGACTATTATCTTGCTCTTGTTCTGCAATCGATTTCAGAAGCTCTTGGATGCAATGCTTCTGTTTTGTTCCATGATAAATTGTTCTAGTTGGCATTTTTTGGAAGATTCTAGTTGGCATATTGAATCAACTATTTTCTTTGCTAGGTGACTTGTCGATTCAGACTAATGATTCTCATTCTACTTCTCTGTTTGGAAGGATGCAGATACTTTACAAGTAAATTATGACATTTGTTTTCTCGGAGATCCTGTCATTGACATTCTTCAATTTGAGAAATTTTAGGATTGAAGTCTGCCTGAGAATGAGGACAACTTAGTTGATGCAAATCGCGACTCATGTGGAGAACTGTTGAAATGGATGCTTTCTGTGGATAACACTCTTTCTTCACCTTGTGCTTTATCTTCTCCTTCTTTAGGTTCTAGTTCTGGAACTGGTACCCCATTTGATCTTGATGATGTCGATCATTACTCTTCTCAAAAGATTTTGAAGAGTTAAAGATCTGGGATTGACGAGCTTTTATCTTTTCGGGGTGTGTCACTAGAGCGGGAAAGATTTCTGTCCATTGTGGATTACAAGGGATCCATATCCCATGAAGAAGATGGAGGAAGAAACTTGAAATAATTCAACCTGTTGAGATCCATTCTTATGCTGCCAACTGCAATACAGATGACTTACTTTGCTTTCAGATAAAGGTAAACCCTAATGCTTACCAAGCCTGATATATCATGAACT
This sequence comes from Hibiscus mutabilis, assembly GCA_019671005.1. Taxonomy (NCBI): domain Eukaryota; kingdom Viridiplantae; phylum Streptophyta; class Magnoliopsida; order Malvales; family Malvaceae; genus Hibiscus; species Hibiscus mutabilis. The sequence goes on from CM033750.1 coordinate 11,894,643, forward strand.
CTTCGTCTCCACTCTCTATGGACATGTCAGTAGGTTCTTTCGTTCACTTATGATGTTATTTTGAAGAATGTTTCTTCTGCTCATACACAAGATATTGTTGTATACGTAAATGCTATGGACCACCTGCTTCCTTACCAATTGCATATATGGAAGATGGAGATGATCATGGTTTGCCAAATCTAGCTCTCAGGTTGTTTTCACTCTAGGTCCCTTAATTTATTTCCAAGTGTTCTTTAACAGTTTAGCATGATGATTAAGGTGTAAACCCCCCGAAATGAAAAATATGTCCATTTGTTGCATGCCCGAGGACTGCCTTTGAAGGATATACATATATTTGGCCGTTATCTAATATCTTGGTGAGTTAGCTGATTCTGATATTTTATTGTGTCCTTAGGATAACGTCTTTGTTAATGTGGTTGCTTCAATCCAATACCGAGCCTTAGCTGAAAAGGCACAAGATGCTTTCTATAAGCTCAGCAATACTAGAGCCCAGATCCAATCCTACGTCTTTGATGGTATGTATACTTTAGATACCTTAAATTGCTTAAAAACTTGAATGATAGCTGCTGTGCTTATCTTCTAGAATGTCAAATATGTGCTATGTGGTTATTTGAATTTTTATCGATACTTATTTCAAAGGACATGTTTGTCAAAGTGCCTCCTGGATACCATTGCTTTGTTTTGGCGAGGGATGCTATTTGGTTCTTTGATATTTGGGTGTTAGTATTGAATATTGGGTGTGGGTATCTGGTGTGCTTCTATGGGTTCGCTAGTAAATCTCCTTACTTTCAAAGAAAAAAATGCTAACGACGCCCTCTATTTGACATGTTTTATTTCCCACTGTTATTATTTTATTGTTTTAGATGAAAGTGGCTTATGTTCAGGATATGTATGAGTTATGATTTGGTTTCATGGATTTTGAAATATAAACAGCCCTACCACTAACTTCATCATCATTCATCCTCCATTATCTACAGAACCATTTTTTTCTTGGGTAAAAAAGACGTCTTTGAAGATGTGGCTGCCAATGAGAACCATTTTGTCCTCTTAGGTTACAGTCCTGTATCATTAGCATTTGATGATTACCAGGAATCCAACTACTGTATTGTAGCTTATGAAATATTTCCTTTTAAAACTTTTTAAATGGTTATTCTCTTTTACTGTTTCATGACTAATCTAGGCTTCATTTTATCCTCACCTTGTGGGGAGGATGTGAATGTTTTGATAAATAGCATCGTCATAATTATCGACACTTCAGTCTTGAGGATTTTGAATGTTTTGAAGAATTATCCTCAGCTCTGAACCAATAGCAATGTGCTTTTGTTTGATCATGTTCGTACTTTTCGCAATTGAGTCAATATGTTTGTTGATCACTGTTCTGACGATGAACTTGTTAGATTATCCGATAGAGTTAGAGTCCTTATGTAAATAGTAGTTTAAATTAAAGTTTAAAGATAGAGTTAGAGTCCTCATGTAAATAGTAGCTTAAATTAAAGTTTACTTCCTAAAAGATAGAGTTAGATGTCTTGTGTACTTAGGACTCCTAATTGTAACTAAAGTCCAATACTTGAGTCTATAAATTCACTGTAAAGGGATGTAATTTTTTGAAAATATTCAATAACAGAAAATCAATTCTGTTTTCTTCTTCTTTTCTGCAAAAACTTAAATTCTGCTTTATTTTTATGCGTTAATTAGTTTTTCCTAAAGCTAGAAAATTGCTTTTCTACAGAACTAATGAAATATACTATAATTTAGTTATCAGGGAGTGTTCCTAAGTTGGAGCTGGATGCAGTATTTGAACAGAAGAATGATGAGCTGTGGAAGAGGAACTTGAAAAGGTATCGGCGCTCTGCCTACTTTGTTGTTTTAGGTTTGGATTAATCAAGGTTGTTCAGGTTAAAACTTAGCCATTGTTTTGAATCTTTAGGCAATGTCACATTATGGGTATGAGATAGTTCAGACTCTTTTTGTGGATATCGAACCAGATGAGCATGTGAAGAGGGCTGTGAATGAGATTAATGAAGGTATGATACATGCAGCGTTATGAATAATATGCATTAATTTCACTGTTTATTTGGCTCTCGTTCCCTTAATTTATCGAAAATACACCTTGTTAGCTAATGTTTGGTGTCCTGGCTAGCCTTAAAATCTGTCTTGTTATAAATAGCCGCTAGAATGAGGGTGGCTGCCAATGAGAGGGCTGAAGCAGAGAAGATACTGCAGATCAAGCGAGCAGAAGGAGATGCCGAGTCTAAGTATCTGGCTGGGCTTGGTGTAGCTCGGCAGCGACAGGCTATTGTAGATGGACTTAGGGACAGTGTGCTGGCCTTCTCTGTGAATGTTCCTGGACAACGTCAAAGAATGTCATGGACATGGTTCTTGTGACACAATACTTTGACACAATGAAGGAGATTGGTGCATCATCAAAATCCAACTCTGTTTTCATCCCACACGGACCAGGTGCCGTTAGAGACGTCGCTTCTCAAATCAGTGATGGCCTTCTTCAAGCTGGAGAAAACGACTGAGTAGCATTCTACTTAATAACAAGATTGTTAATCAAAGTTTGGTCTTAAGCTGAAAGGTTTAGGTTTAAGATTTGTGAATTTCCTCTATAAATCTATGGTAGGCTTAGGTTTAGGTTTAAGAATGGTAGTAGTATTGGTATATATGGTTGTTTTGAATCAGGTACTGGCACTGGAACTTTATGAATTTGTACCTAAAAATGCTACAGTTTTTAAATTTTATCAAGGATTTTATGGCGTTTTTACCTAGAGAAGTATGCATGCATGAAATGACTAATGACCAATCCCATGACTGAGGTAATCAAATTCAAGCAACATTTTAATTTCACAGATGAATAGATAACATGAAAGTGGTTCAACAGAATCAATAATTTCTGTTGGTCGATCACAGTTATTACTACCCATGGAAGTACATAATTTCCCCTCCAAGTCTCAACCAATCTAAATCAAGGCCCGCCTGCCTGCCTTACAATGAGACAACAATAATAGCTTTGCCTTTGCCTAGGGCTTGAGTGCCAAGGCCAGTACAACTTTAGCACTCTTCTCAATTGATGTGGCGTCCACCTCTCCGGATATTGTGATGAGCGATTTGGGGCGCCATTCATGCTGGATCAGAGCACTTGCTCTGCCAAAATTATTCACACGAGCCTTCACCGTGGTCAATGGGTCAAGAGCATGTTGTGTACCGATTGTGAGAGTGTTCTCATTACTTGAGAAGCTATGGGTCAGCTCCGCCCCGACTGCTGTGTTTGTCAACGGGCTAACTATGTGGTAGTAGGAGGCGTTAAGAGTGTCACCTTTATCATTCCTGTAGTTAATCATCAAAAATAGCTCAAAAACCAGAAGCACAAAGAGTAGAGAATAGAATCAACTCAGGCAGATAATTCTAGGTAATTTTTCATTCTTCCAAACCAACAGTTTAATTAATGAATGACCATGATCACATATGGCAAATTCAATAGAAGTTCCATGTAAAAGATAGAAATCACATGTAAACCTAGAGGGCTATCCCCAGCTCTGCTGAAAGAACTACTTACAATGCCACGGAAGCAATGAGGTCGGAATGGGTGAAATTCAACCCAGCATTCAGTTTTGTAATGTTCCCACCGGCAGTGTCGAATGAGAGATAGTCCCAACGGTGACAAAATTGTTTCCGACCACACCAGAGAAGTTAACGAGGGGACTTGCAGTCAATCCAATGCCAGTGCTTATGCCAGCATATTCATGTTGGTATTGCAGTTCGACCTGTTACGACTTACGACAACAGACTTACCAAATAAGTTTACATAAGGGAAGGACAAAACAAAGCTGCAACACATTCGTTAAACCACAATGCGTAAGTACAAGAGTAAGGAAGACCTCATTACCTTGCCAGACCTTTGATCAGGGACAATGCAGCTAAAGATCGTCTTCAAACCTGGCCCAGGTTCATCAACAGTAATAGTGGTAAAAAGCTACAAAATAAAAAGAAACCCACAAAAAACAACAACAATCAGATAATATTTGAGTGAATTAACCATGAAAAATGAGTAAAAACTGTACCAAGACAACGGCATTCCTTAACCATGTATTCATCATAATGAGATGGCATGCAGCGATTATGCCGATACGGCCTTTGAAATTAAGAGTTTATCAAATTGTGAGAAAATTGACAGCTTACATTAGAATTAGTGTCAACTTTCACATTGGTTGTGATGTTCTTGTTCTTCAACTCCGTGCTTATATCACCCAACAGCAATTCACCTTTCTTAGTTCCAGTTGATGTGATTGCCTAAATATTTATCAAATTAAAGAATAAGAATATCAATTATATAAGAAAGTAGCATATAAAAAGAAAAAGAAAATGACCGAAAAACCATAAATATCTAGATCAATCACAAAATCTTCCTGCAAACAAATTCAAAGAAATTATATGCAGAAATTGCCACATATTTTTCAACAAACATAATAGACTGATAGAAGAGATATCAACAATGAGAAAGTTCAAAATATATAAGTTCATTCATACAAGGAAAATAATTTCAAACAATAGCAGAACCTTCACTAAATCAGCTGAAAAAGGAAGCAATATTTAAATATCCAAAAAAAAAATAAAAAGAGAAACTCACAACTCCATTGGAAGGGTAAGTAGTGACAGTGAACTTGTGGTCGGCCTGGTAATCCTTGTAAAGAAGATCTATTTAAAAAAATCAGTAAAAATGAAAAAAAAAATGAAGATAAACTAAGAAACAAGTATTTTTAATTTCACCTAGCCTTTTTGCCGATATCGGTGTAGAGACCAGGGCCTTTTCCCATGCTTCTTTGTTTTTTTGTTTTTTTCCCGAGAAAATGGAGAGAAAAATTAGAGAAACGAGAGCTGGTTTCCTATAACTGGCTCTTCGTTGTTTACGAAACACACGGAAGAAAAACAAACAGAAAAAATTTGATTAATTATTAAATATTTGGTGAGCATGGACCGTTGATCTTGCGTGGATAAAGATATTCGCTGTTCTTGACCGTTGATATAAACTGCATGGTGGTTGAGGCCTCGGGTGTCGGAGAATCTAGATTGGGCATATTCGTCTAAACAACGTTTTCGGTTCCGGATCTTTGATTATTAATATGGGTTTTGTCAAGGCCCTATTTGGTTTTATAAAACTATTTTACTTCAGCCCAAGCTTATAAGCTTGTTGAAGTTAGGCTAAACAAGGTTTTGGGTCGGGCTAGACAAATACGTCTTAAGGTTTGGGCTGGCTACTAAAATTTCTTTTTAACTTTTTTTAGGTAAATATATATTTTCGTATTTGAATTTGGTTTCAAGGTTAAGTTGGTACAAAATTTTTTTTGTCCAATTAGATACTTGAAGTTGTATTTTCTGTTCGAAATAGTATATGGACTTGGCTTCTTGGTTCAGTTTCGTACTTACGAATTTTTCTATCCAATTAGATACATGAACATGACTTCTTAATTCAAATCGGTATAGACACTAGGCTTTTTGGTTCAATTTGATACTTATGATTTTACGATCCAATTAATTATTGTGCTTGAAATAAAAATATTGATATTTTATACATTTTTAAAATTATTTGAGTTCGTCTAGGTCCACCCAACCCAAATAGATCTAAATTCAAAAGAATTAAAATTAAACCAAGAAGTCAAGTTCATGTACTAATTTTAACCAATGAGTCAAGTTCAATTACATAATTAGACAAAAAAATCATAAATACTAAATTAAACCAAGAAATTAAACTCAAGAATCAATTTAAACATAAATTAAATTTATATACCTAATTTGAATAATATATCAAATTATTGTATCAAAATATATTCTAAAATTTTATGGGCACTTTTTAATGTTTAAATGTAAATTTTGAATTTATATGACATTATTTTTTAAAATATATTCTAAAAGAAATATTTTGACTATATGTATTTAAGGATTCAATTTCGTCTCACGTGGAATGATGTATGTTTAAGATACTAAAATTGACAGTTAGGTTTCACACTGCACTGAATGATGAGAAATTATTAGATGAGACCGGTTCACCACGTCATCTATGGTTAATCCAATAATATTTACTTATTTCAGTGAAACTTCTAAGTAAATTACCCACTACTTAATTATGTGTAAGAAAGCGTGAAGATTCATCTTGAAAAAAAAATGACATAAATAAATGTTATTAAATGAGACCATAAATGACGTTGTGAGGCAAACTCATCTAATAATTTTTTCGTGAATGATTGATAGCTTAGTTGGTACGACACATGCTAAAATTAAGTTCAATATTCGAATTCGAGAAACTGGCTCCCGCTTATTCATCGATTCTAGTTTTGTCATATTCCTCATTTTTATAAGCTATATGCCCAATGCTCCCCTTCATTTCAGTCGCTAACAGACTAAAAAGAATCAAAGCAGAGCTGAAGGGAAATTTGACTTCACTGTAGAGCCACTCCCACTCTGCAATTCCAGACAATATTGAACTTGTTGGGTCCGAAAACCCTAACAAACATGTTTCTTACTTGGTTTAATTATGACTGTTTCTGGGTAACATTATGAATCATGGAACAAACACTCCAATCCATTTATTCAACACGCAAAGTTAGTAATAGTATTGAAAAACATACCAAATTATCAAAACAATATATATATATATATATATATATATATATATATATATATATATATATATATATATATATATATATATCAGCTCAGCTCAGCTCTTGTCAGAAATTTATAGGGATTTAAGCAGCAAGTTTTGTTGATTCACGCTCCACGGCCATCTTCAAGAGGCTGCCTTCTTCCAGCACCATTTGAACAGGCAAGAACCCTATCCCGTTTGCCATAGCCAGCATCATCCGCTTCGTCTCCGACTTGAACTCCTCCAAATCCACCGTCCCGTTCGAGTCGTGATCGAACTGCACGAACAGCGACTCGTAAACGCGAGCCTGCTCCTTGGGGTCCGTCTCCACGTCCACACCGAAGTGAGTTTCGAGCACCCTCAAGCTCTGCAATTCCTTCAACAACTCTCCGTAAGACAGGAGTCCGTCATGGTCGGCTTCCAACAAAACAAACCGATCCTTTACGGTGACGTCGAACGCTTCTTCGTCTTCGATGAAGTTAACGATGGTGGCACTGTCTAGCACTTCCACACTCATCCTTTTTTTTTTCAGATCTTTAATCGGCTTCCCAAAATCAAAGTGGCAACTTTCAATGATAGAAGAAAATACAAAGAAAAAGGGTTATGAGACTTTTGACTATGGAAGTTGGATGTTAAAGCACAATTTATGGTAGACAGTTGACAACCATCGGCCGTCCAGTTTTTGGTTTCATGGGTTTTCTAGTCAGAATATATTGGCGAATATCGAATAGCACTTTCAAGCCAATAGAATTTTATTGCACGGTTTCATTTTTCTCGTTTTCATCATGCTCTTAATGTAAATAAGTTTTAGTTGGATTGATTTTATTGTTATAATATTTAAAAAATTAGAGGTTTAAGTGTGTGTAAATATCGAAAGATGGAAGGGGATTATGATCGTTTTGGACCTTGCATAAAGTAATTTTTTTAATTTGAATGTTTTAAAATTAAATTATTAACACTAACCTAACAATTATATTCCATCGTTATTTATCTTTTTCAAAAGAAAAAACAATTATATTCTATCGAAGAAATAAAGCAAGACCTAAAGAGACATGTGGATTCTGTTTTATTTATAAAATTTAAATTATTAAATTTAAATTTTACGATGGGCTCAAAACGTGTAGGCAGTAAGGATCAAGAGAAAGGAAAAAGGGAATATTCTGCGGGAAGACAGAAATGTTAGCCACACGTTCAAAACCGAAGCCGACATTACAGCTTTGCTTCAACGCATCCCTAACTGGATTTTAGATATGAAAGACACGAATTCAAGGGATGATTTTAATGGTAAAGAGTGGTGTATTTTATTTAATTGATTTAAGTTTAAATAATTTTATCTGTAAGTATATATGTATTTAAATTTAAAATTAAATATAAATAGTACCTTCTACTAGAACAGAATTATTAAAATAAATTATATAAAGGACATTGCTCTTTGAATTAGTTAGGGAAATATCGAGTTGGATAGAGACAAATGAGTACCGTTGACAGTTAATTTAGCCGTTGTAGTCTTCAGAAATCAACATGTTGTCCCTCCTTTTATTAATTTCATAAATTTAGTCATTAAACTCCTGAATTGCATCAACCTCGCCATTTGACTGTCATGACTAATAAAATCGTTATTACCAGTCGCCATTTGTCATGTTGACACTCTGTCATTAAATAATTGACAATGTCTGATTAAGCATGTCAATATGTTATTTTCTTTAATAAATTAATGTTCTTATATATGATGATGACGAGTCAAATTTAATGACGTGACATTACATTTGACGTGATTTTTAAATAAAATTTATAATTTTAAAATAAATAATTCTAAAACACTCTATTCGTACTATCACGTTATCAAAATTGACTTGTCGATAATGACTAATGTGGAAGTAGATCAAAACCACTCGACTATATGTTTTTATAATATATAAAATTTATAAATACCGTGGAAAATTGGTTGAATCGATAAATCAATTTTGTCAAAAATTATGAATCATAATTGAACTGAAATAAATATTTTTAATAAAGCTCGTATCAAAATTAAATATTTAATAACTGAATTTCTATATCAACTTTTTGAGTTTCAGATATAATTTCAATTTATGAGATGTCTTCACAACCCTAAAACAAACCCCACTGACCTATAAAATAAATTAAATCAAAGAAACTTCAAGATCCTCTCTACAACTAGTTCGTTCCTTTCAAAAATGTTTAGTATAGTAGTATTTTAAGTTTTTATTAGTTTATATTCAAATTAAATTAAGATTTTATAAGTGTTTAGAAACTCGGTGCATGTTTAGAAACTCGGTGCATGTTTAGAAACTCTCTTGGCGCATCTTAGCCGAACTTTCATTTGTCGTTGTTTTTCTCTGCGCCTTGATTTTTTTGGGTTTTTTCTTGGATTTCTTTTCTTTTTCTTTGTTTTTTGGATCAGTTTGAGGTGTCCGATAAATTGAGGAAACTTTTTGTGGGAAATGAGGACTAATCTCTCCAATTCTTTCAGTCGACGGTTCAAGATGAGGGGTTCTAATTGATCCTCCAGCGGAAGTGTTTGACTAAAATTCGTACATGACAAAATTCGTTGGTGGCGCAATTCTTGGGTAAGCCCCCTAGCTTTGCTATTTTGCATAAATTGCTCAATTAATTATGAGGGATAACGAGTGTGTAAATGACCTATTTTGCATACCATTTTTACTTGAATTTTGCATGTGTTCAACCTCATTTAGTTGCATTTAGAAGTAGATTGCATATAGTTTGCATGTAGTTAGGAGTTGCACTGCCTGTGCTTAAATGTTATATAATTTGGTGCTTTTAATGAGAAATGTAGTGTTTTCGTGGTGCATGTGCAGGAACCTAGTGGATGCTGAAGGAATGCTGGAGCGGAGAGTAGCAGATCTTTTGTTGGAGCTGACGAGGCAAGAAGAGTTGGAGATAAATCTAAGCTTTAACCCACCTGGACTTTCTCCTAGATACATAATACTAAAAACTAGAGGGAAAGCAAAAATCCTCTTAAAGGAGGTCGCACACTTTAAGGTTATGAAACCCTAATTTCCCTGCCTATATAAGAAAGACTTGGACGACAATTCAAAAGAGCACAATCTTAGACGACAATCCTTAAGTCTTCAGCTATCAGAGAACCACCGGAGTTGAAATTCTAGAGGAGTCTCCATGTGACACCTCGAAAGCCGGCCTAGTCAGAATAAGGTTTTCGATGTTAGAAAAATCAATCTCTAACGAAATATGGAATTATTGAATCATAGAATATTGAGTCAAAATTTATTAGTTATTGAATCATTTCTAAGTATTGGGACTAAATCATAAAGAATAGAAATATGTAGTTATTGGTTAAAATTTAGAAATGAAGCATGGAATGATATATATTTAAGTCATGGCTAAATACAAGGACTAGGTGTGTAATTAGACCACCTAGTGATTAATTTGAAAAGAATAAAAGTATAATTAGTGACTAAATTGAAAAGATTCAAAGCTAAGGTGCCATAGTATAAAAGTTAAGAAATACAAGGACCTAGAAGTTAAATTTACCTATTGTCATAAAAATGCTTATGTGTCAATTGGTGGCATAGTTATGGAAAAGTTGAAGAAGGAATATAATGATGTTTTGGATAGTTTTGATTAAATGAAAAAAGGGAATTAAAAGTGAAGAAAGAATCCATCAGGGAGTAAAATAAAAAGAAAGAGATTTTTATCTCATCTTCATCTTCTTCTTTAGCTTGATTAAGCAAGCACCTCCCTATGTGTAAGCACACACCTCCATTGAAGAAGCTTTGAAAACTTAGATTTCCATAGAATTCCTAGTCATCTTCCACTCTAATCTTGTTCAAGGTAAGTCTATGGTGCAAAAGTTCACCTTTGTCTTTAAGGAATATGGAAATTCTTATATCCATTCCATATGATTAAATATGAAAAATCATTGAAATCATGTCATTGTCTTGTAAATAAGGTAAAAGTGGGAACTTATCCATCCCTTCAAGGAAGTCCAAGTGAAGGAACAAAGAAATCCATATACGTGACCATTTATATCTTCAAAAAGTTTGGTGAGTGTAGCTCATGGTTTGGATGGCTAGGTGTCATCCTTATTACATTGTCTTCTATAGTTTATGGTATGGTTATCATAGAATTGTTCATTGACTCACATAGAGCATTTGGTGGCAATATTCATATCATTGGAAATCATTGGTAAGTCTTTTGGTGTTGCCTTACATCATGTTGCATTGGTAAGTTTATTGCATCGGCAAGTTCATAGCATTGACTAGATTATTGCATCGATGAAAACATTGTATTGAAAAGATTATTGTATTGACAAAGATATAATATTGACAAGACTAATGTATCGAGGGAACTATTGTATTGACAAGGACTATTGGAGCTAAGGCTTAACTCTCTTACAAGAACACTTTGCTATTGCTAAAAATATAAGATGTGTAAATTGCCTTGCAATGGATGCCCTTGGGCACTTGGCATGGTACATGGTATATTGGGACTACGGTTCATAAGCTACGGCTTAAGGGTAATGACCCTATATTGTATTGGCGATGATGGAGGTTAGGGGGTGATGATGGATGATGGAGGAAGAAGCATTAATTCATTACAAGCCATTTCTTTGTGCTTTGAGCTTGCTTAAACACAGACCACTATTACCAATGTCCAATGTGATCCAAGGCGAACAATGTTAAAAGACAAGTAAAACTATTGTCAAGGCTATTGTATGAATAGTCAAGAACGAGACATGGAAATGGAATTATGACATCAAGCATTGTTCGTATGTTGACATGTATTCATTGAGGCCACCATAATCATTGGTTGTATTGCTTTCATGAAATCTATTATTACTATCATCATGATATTATTAGGTCACTACCTCACTAGGCAAAGTATGCCTATGCATTCATTTCCATGCATATTTCAGGTATAAGAACTTAAAGGGATCGATCGTGGTTGGAGGTTGCAAGTCACACTCTCAAGCCTATTAGTAAAGTCTCTTTCCTTATAACTCGTAGAATGGTGGCATTTGACATGAATATATATTGAATATTTTATGTCATTGTCATGTGTGTTTTGTGAACTTCAAGTATGGTATGTTTAATATGAGTAAAATATGCACTTATTAACTACATGGATTTACTAGATGAGAGAAATGATACTATGTGTGTGAATATGTCTTTGGCATAACGTTTGTACTTGTTTGATCATGGATGTACGAAATGTTAGGGAAAAAATGAATTATGTCAATATATTGATAATTAGATTGCATATCCATAGCATATGACTAAATGCATGGTTAACGAGATAAGCATGTGTCTTATTGATATTTGTTTAAGTCTTAATATGGACATATATGATAAGGAAGTCAAAGGATTAAGTAAAGTATGGTCCAAGTATGAAATGGTATTGTTGGCCAAGGTAAGAAGTGCATAAATGGTGAAATTAGCCTTAAGCATGTCAAACAAAGTAAATGGATTCGTTTTGTCATGAAACGGGGTATACAACAAGTTAGATATGCAAGAACATTGTGGGCAAAATTTCATAAGCATTGAACATAGTTTAGGTGCCTAAAATGAATAAAAACCATGCATAATCTGTCATTACAAGCCTTGGCGTACCGATACGGGTAATTGCGTATCAGTATGAGTATGCATAATTTGACCCGGTTAACATTGAGTATCGATACGATCAAAAGTGTATTAGTACAGACTTTCGTCACTGAAATTTTACTGTAGTAGTGTACAAGTACGGGTTGTGGAGTATCGGTACGATAAATGGTTACTGGAATTCATGCATTGGACGGGGTACTGATATGGGATAAGCCCGTATCGATCCCTAATACTGTGCGACATCGTATTGGTACGTCTTGGTCTATATCAATCCACTATTAAGTATTAGAACTAAAATTTTGTAAAGCATATCGGTACGGCCTATCGAGTATCGATACCGATACAGGTAATTCAGTTATTGATTTAAAGATAAGTTTCAAAGTTTATAGTTTAGTCACTAATATTAATAAGACAAATCGGGCTATTGATTAAAGTCTAAGTGGCATAAAATTGGACATGTATGATGAGTGATCATTGAATTTCATAGGGGTGCATTGGTTTACAAAAGGGGGCTGGTAAATTGTAGGCTTTACGTTTTGATCCTTAAAGGATGATTTAGATAAATTAAGCAAGCTATTGTTGTCAATTGACATGAAACTTAACCCTGGCCTAATATTGTTATGAATGACATGATAATACCCTTAATTATAGTGAATAATAATAAAATCACCAATTTACATATTAGTTCCTAACTTTAGGCATATTGCAAATATGCCCCTCCATTGATGTTGCATACTATGAAATAAATCTTTTGCATCAATGACCACATTGTAATATTATTGATATAGCTATATTGCATTTTCTCATTGAAACAAAAAGAATTTTTTTAAAAATTTTCATCGTTCAAATATCGCCATCATTCATTGGTAGCATCTCCGAACCCAGTTTTTTCCAGGCCGGAGAGGAGGTGTTACACTCCACACGAAGGAAGCCATCGAAAGAGGTTGAAGAAGTGTAAGACTTGCAGCAATAGTTGGAAAACACATAGAAAGATCATCGAGGATGCTTGACCCTTTTATATCCCTTGCTTGATAAACAGTCGTACTTTTATATTTTTATTATGGATGTTTTAGGCTTAGACACAAGCTAAATACCTTAGTTGGGTTTATTGCTTTTCGGGATTTTATGTTTTGAATACTTTATTTTAATGCTATAGTTTGTTTCCTTTTATCTATTATGTTCATCGTCCTTCATGCATAGTTATTATAAGAGCTATCGAGAGAGGTCTTTTAACTATTGATTTGTGGCTTAATATCGAGAGAGTTAGGTTAAACAAACGTGAACATTGGGCTAAGCTATTAATTCAGTCTTAATCCAGCTTAGACATAAGTTTAGGGTTTCAATGACTAAAAGGGAGTTTTAAACAAATAATAGAGTTGTTAGGGTTCATGCAGACATGTATTACCTTAGCTTCAATGTTATTAACTTCTAGGCATCGAGAGAGTTAGAAGTTCATTAGAAAATCATGTCGAGTAGATAAAGATATTAATGGTTTACGCACACATGTATTGCCAGTCGCTATAGCATTGAAATAAGTAGTCAAGCATATATCCTTAGCAATAAACTCAGCTTCCATAATCATTTGTTATTTGCCACAACATCTGTTTGTCTTGATCATAGCCACCTTTTGATTTTAATTGCATTTAGTTATGATAAACCGATACCAATCAATACTTGCACAAACATTCTTAAGTTCGATAACTTCGTAGTTATTGATCCAATCCTCGTGGGTTCGACACTCTACTCTATCACTTTATTACTTGATTCAACGAGTATACTTGCTCTAAAGTGCATCACTATTCGACAAGCATCAAGTTTTTGGCGCCGTTTCTAGGGATTGAAAATTGATAATTATGTTGCTTAAAAAATTATTTTATTTGCATTTAATTTTTATTTTTTTTATTTTCCTTTTTAGGTACGTCCTAGTGTATGACCAGACGCACAAATTGTGAGGAACCAACTGTACCTTGTAACCCATAAATTAAAAGATATCTGAGAAATCTTCATTTAGAGAAAAGGACTATGGATCTTCATGGTCACCGTGTCAATAATGTACATGGCGACCATGAGAACGAGCGTAACAATTTCATACCATCGGTGGTGGTGGTTGAGAATGCAACCCATAATAAAGAAGAGGTACGCTAGGAGGTTCCACCACCTGCCAGACCTAAAAGGCCCATTAGAGAGAATATCGAGCCCGTCGTCAACAACCTCAACCCATCGATCATTGTGCCTGATCTAGAGGTGGTTCACTTTGAGTTGAAGGCCGTTATGTTCAACATGCTCAACTCTATTGGACAATTTGGAGGATTAGCAAGAAAAGATGCTCGAGAACACATTCAAGCATTCTTGGAAGTTTGTGATTGTTTTAAACAACCAGGAGTTCCTGATGATGTGTTAAGATTTAAACTATTCCCCTACTGCTTGCGAAATCGAGCCAAAACATGGTTGAAGACTAGTTCCTCAAAATCTATTACATCTTGGGATGACTTGTGCAAAAACTTTTTGCATAAATATGATCCCTAAACGTGCACAATTAGAAGTGAAGTGAGATTATTTCATTCACGTAAAGAGATGATGGATCTATGTATGAATGCTGAGACAAATATAATGACATGATATGCAAGTGTTTGATTCTTGGATTCCATGACTGGCTACAAGTGATGACATTTTATAATGGCGTTAATGCACCTACAAAGATGATGATTAACTCTTCAGCAAATAGAATTTTGCTCGACAAAGATCCTGAAGAAGCTTTCGAGCTACTTGATTAGATAGCCAATAACGACAAGCAGTTCCCTAGGGAAAGATTGAAGCCTGGACCTAAATCTTCTGGATCAATCCAGTTAGATTCCCAAAGTGTTGCGGCTCAACTCACCACCATTGCAAACCTGCTCAAGAACATGCAGCCGACATCCAATGTACGAGAGGCTAAGATAATCTGTTAGGATATTTGTTTTGACATAATAATTGAAAAATAATTTTGGATTAAATTGAAAAGATTTCAAAAATGTTTTTAAGTCCAAACAACTTGAAAATATGTTTGAGGAGTTTTCAAAAGGTTTTGGAAGTGTTTAAAATGTTTAAAAGTAGTGAAACTCAAGTTTTAGCATGCCCGTACGGTTACACCCATATTGATACACCTTAGGGTTTTAGCTACAGGATTTTTCTAGAACTAAAAACCCGTATTAATACAGTCTTAGGCGTATTAATACAGAGAGGGTCGTACCGATACGCGTATAGGCGTACTGATACCCTATGCTTTTAAATCCCCAACGACTAGTTTCAAAACCCCTAACGACTATTTCCCTGCAGCATATCGATACACCGTATCGACACACTATTTCGATACGGACAATAGCGTACCGATACACCGTATCGATATGCTCCAAAAGTGTATCGGTACACTAAGGGTGGGCGAGCATAACGGCCAGTTTTTGAAGAATGAGTATCAATACGGTAACCTTGTGTATCAATATGGTTGTCTCTAGAATTGTATTTATTGCGGGAAATAAAGTCTCTAAAGGCTCCAAATTATCCCCAACGGCTAGGAACTCATTTGGGAGTATAAAAGGACCTTCAAGCACATGGAACAACTAATGATCAACATGCCAACATGTCTATGATTGTAATTAAGTCTTTTATGCTTTAATTCCCATTCTTTGTATAGACTACACTTGTGAGCCAAAATGTTTATGTAAGCTCAAGTGTATTTGGATTTTGGGTGAGAGCAAGAGTGCAAACACATACCTAAGAGAGGGATTTATTGTTTGCTTTGTTTTCTCTTGTTAGAGAAGATTCCCAAAGCTTGGGTTGTAAGCTTTGGATGCTAGGCTTGGTAATTGAGTCTAGGTTGTAAATGTTGGCTCCTAAGCCTTGTAAAAAGGGGAAGAAATTCTTAATGGACTTGGGAAATTCTTAGTTGGGAAGCTAAGGTAGTGGATGTAGGCTTTGGTTAGAAAGTCGAACCACTCTAAAATTCTTGTGTTTTTTTTTATCATTTTGCTTCCCACAAAAATCACCCAATAGCATCTTCTCTACCACTTGGCGACATATTTCAGTTAATTCATCGAGCCCAACAATTAGTATAAGAGTGAGGCTCAATCGTAAAGGATTAACATCCTATTGAGGAGATCCCGGCTAGCTCGACCAATATTCTATCAATCAGTTTCCATGGCGCAATCCATTAACAAGCCACCATTCTTTAATGATGAACATTTGGCATATTGGAAGAATAAGATGATGTTTTTCATGAGAGCCAAAGACTACCATATTTGGGATGTAGTTCTCGATGGACCGTTCATGCCACAACGAAGCAAGGTAGAATGGAGTGCGGATGATCGTAAGAAGATAGAGCTTAATTGCAAGGCCTTGCACATTTTATTTTGTATATTGGGGCCAGATGAGTACACCAAAGTTTCTTCTTGTGAGGGTTCCAAGAAGGTATGGGACAAGCTTGAAGTGATCAATGAAGGTACAAATAAGATGAAGGAGACAAAAATTGGTCTACTCAACCTCAACTATGAGAACTTCAAGATGGACCCGAAAGAAGACATCAAGAGTATGTTCAATCGTTTCTCCACAATCATTAACGAACTTAAAGGATTTAGGGAGGAGATTTTGGAAGACAAACTCGTTCGAAAGTTGATTTACTCACTTCCTGAATCATGGGAGAGCAAAAAAACGACTATTATTGAGGCCAAGAACTTAAAGGAGCTCAAGCTTTATGACTAACTAGGTATCTTCTTAACCATGAGTTGATGTCTAAACCATTGAGAGAAGATAAGGAGAAAAAGATCAAAGAGCTCAGAATCAAAGATCAAAACATGATAGCTCTTAAATCCTCCACAAGCCATCAAGAAGATTCAAGTGAGGAGAAAAGTGAGGATGAAGAGATAGCCTATCTCTTTAAGAAGTTTGCCCGATTCATGAAGAGTGAAAAAGAAAGAATTCAAGCATGAATCGAAGAAGAAGATGAAGGATCCCAACAAAGCCATGAATGCAAGAAGAAGAGGCACACCAAATACGGTTGCCCTCACTTCAACAAAAATGGATCATCTTCAAAGAAAACATATGTGGCAATATAGAGTGATGAAGACTCTACCGATGAAGATGAAGTAGCCCACCTATGCTTTATGGCCCTCCAATAGGGAGAGGTAGCTTCTAACTCACCTATTTCTAATTCTTACACATTTGATGAGTTACAAGAAGCATATGATGAATTGGTTTTTGAGTTCAAGGCTTCATTTTCGAAAAATAAAAAAGTTTATTTCATAATTGAAAAAAGATTTTCTTTCTAAAGCCAATTTGGAATTTGAAGCAAAAATGAAGGATTTTGAGCTTGAAGTTTTAAATTTGCAAATTTTGCTTCAAAGTTTAGAAAAAGATCATAAAAAAGAAGGGTATTGTGATCGATTTTTCTTAGTTAAGGTCGATAGATTTTTCTTCCTGGTAGATTTTATCATCCTTGATTGTGAAGCTGATGAGAATGCCCATATCATCCTCAGGAGACCATTCCTTTCCACCGGGCGTATTGTGATCGATTGTGAGAATGGTGAATTTACTATAAAGATGAATGACCAAAAGAGCACACTTAATGTCTTCAGCACTCTTAAGTACGCAGATGATTAAGAGGAATTCCAACTTGTGCAAAGTGAAGATACCCTCATCGAAGAAATCTTGCAAGTGATATGTTGCAGTAACGTGTTTCATAAACCCAGCTTCCATAATCATCTGTTATTTGCCACAACATCTGGTTGTCTTGATCATACCCACCTTTTATTTTAATTGTATTTAGTTCTGATAAACCGACACCAATCAATACTTGCACAAACATTCTTAAGTTTGATAACTTTGTAGTTATTGATCCAATCCTCGAGAGTTCGACACTCTACTCTATCACTTTATTACTTGATTCAACGAGTATACTTGCTCTAAAGTGCATCACTATTCAACAAGCATCAAGTTTTTGGCACCATTTCTATGGATTGACAATTGATAATTACGTTGTAATTGCACTTAAGAATTTATTTTATTTTATTTTCATTTAATTTTTATTTTTGTTTTTATTTTCCTTTTCAGTTACGTCTCAGTGTATGACCAGACACACAAATCGTGAGGAACCAACTGTACCTTGTAACCCAGAAATCAAAAGATATATGAGAAATCTCCATCGAGAGTAAAGGAATATAGATCCTCCTGGTCACCCTGTCAACAATGCATATGATGACCATGAGAACGAGCGTAACAATGGCATACCATCGATGGTGGTTGTTGAGAACACAACCCATAATGCATAACAAGTACGCTAAGAGGTTCTACCACCTGCCAAACCTAAAAGGCCCATTAGAGAAAATATCGAGCTCGTCATCAACAACCTCAACCTATCGATCGTTGTGCCTGATCTAGGGACAGCTCACTTTGAGTTGAAGCTCGATTTTTTCAACATGCTCAACTCTATTGGACAATTTGGAGGATCAACAAGAGAAGATGCTCGAGAACACATTCAAGCATTCTTGGAAGTTTGTGATTGTTTTAAACAACCACGAGTTCCTAATGATGTGTTAAGACTCAAACTATTCCTTACTCCTTGCGAGATCGAGCCAGAGCATGGTTGAAGACTAGTTCCCCAGGATCATTATATTTTAAAATAACTTGTGCAGAAACTTTTTTGCATAGATATGATCCCTGACCGTGCACAATCAGAAGCGAAGCGAGATTATTGCATTCACATAAAAAGATGATGAATCTATGTATGAATGCTGGGACAAATATAAGGACATGCTACGCAAGTGTTTGATTCTCGGATTCCATGATTGGCTACAAGTGATGACATTTTATAATGGAGTCAATGCACCTACAAGAATGATGATTAACTCTTCAGCAAATATAATTTTGCTCGACAAAAATCCTGAAGTACCTTTCGAGCTACTTGATTAGATAGCCATTAACGACTACCAGTTTCTTAGGGGAAGATTGAAATCTGGAACTAAATTTTTTGGATCAATCCAGTTGGATTCCCAGAGTGTTGTGGCTCAACTCACCACTATTGCAAACCTTCTCAAGACATGCAGCCGATATCCAATGTATGAGAGGCTATGATAATCCAAAACACATACGAGTATTGTAATGGGGAACACCAGTCCAATGAATTCCCTCAGCAACAAGAATCTAGATGCTATGTAGGGAATGCCAACTGTAACAACAATATCTACTCCAACATCTATAACAAAGGGTAACGACAACATCCAAATTTTGGTTAGGGAGGCAACATATGTAACTTAGGAGTGTGACAAAATGGCATAATGAAACCTGCTAGATTCCAACAAAAGACTCAGAGGCAGAACCATAGAGCTTCTAACTCCAATTCTAATTCTTTTGATTCTACTTATCAAAATTTTATAGAAATTTCCTGAGTTGTCATGCATGATCAGTCAAACATTTAAAGAACCATATTGACATGCTTAAAATGCAATGAGCTATGTTGCAAAATTAGCAGTCGATCATGCAAAATCACACCACTTTCTTATGGTCATTGGAAACCTAAATGAGGCAGATTACCCAAGTCTTGAAGATGTGATCACCAGGCGGTTTACCTAGTGATACTGAAGTCATTAAAGCCTTTAATGCAGAGCAATGTAATGCCTTCACACTGCATAGTGACACCAAATTGAAGCAAGATGAAAAGTTTGGGGAGGTTCCCTTACTGATTCCACTCCAATGCTTATGCACCTAAGGATACAATTCCCGTGTCTGATACAGTGAGAGATCTTGCTACTGATGGCAATGATGATAAAGCTATGGATGTTACTACATCCAGTAAACCACACGAAGAGCCCAGACCACCACCTCCATTCCCACAATGATTGAAAGCTTAGAAACATGATGTCTAATACCAGAAGTTTCTGGATATACTCAAACAATTGCACATCATTGTCCTATTCTTAGTGGCTATTGATCAAATGTCAATATATGCGGAATTTCTAAAAGAGATTTTGACCAAGAAAAGAATGGCAGGTGAAGTTAAAACTATTGCTACGGTGGGAGAATATGTGGTTGTGCTAAGTGATATACCACCCAAGATGGAAAACCCTAGCAGTTTTACCATTTTATGTTCCATAGGCCATAACTACTCTGGCTGTGCCTTATGTGATCTCAATGTAAGTGTCAACTTGATACTGAAATATGTTTTTACAAGACTAAGGATGAGAAAAGTGAATCCCACATCGATGATCCTGCAATTGGTCAATCGTTCTTAAATTTGACCCGAAGGCAGAATTAAAGATGTCTTAGTTAAAGTCGATAGATTTGTCTTCCCAGTAGATTTTATCATCATTGATTGTAAAGCTGATGAGAATGCCCCTATCATTCTCGGGAGACCATTTCTTACCACCAGGCGTATTGCGATTGATTGTGAGAAGGGTGAATTTACTATAAAGATGAATGACCAAAAGATTACACTTAATGTCTTCAGCACTCTCAAGTACGTAGATGATTATGAGGAATTCCAGCTTGTGCAAAGTGAAGATACCCTTATCCAAGAAATCTTACAAGAGATATGTTGCAATAGCGTGTTTAGTGTTGCAGAGAAAGCTGTCTTAGATGAGGCCATGCATGAAGCTGAAGAAGAAGGTAAGGTTGAGATTGAATAATCCAATCATGTGCTTACTAGACTAGGTATGACCTTCAAACCATTGGATTATGTTGAGTTTCAATCTCCCAAGCCATCACTAGAGCATCCCCCGGTACTTGATCTTAAACCTCTTTCCCCACAATTGAAGTATGCATATTGAAGGGAGAATGATACGATGCCGTTGTTATATCTGCTAGCTTAACGTCTGACCAAGAAACTAAATTGTTGCATGTCTTATCTCAACAGAAGAAAGCTATTGGTTGGACTATTGCTGAATTGAATGGTATACGCCCTACTCTGTGTATGTATAGGATTTTGCTTGCAAATGATCACAACAACTCGATCAAACCACATCGAAGACTCAATCCAATTATGAGGACTATGGTAACAAAGGAGATTATCAAATGGCTCAATGTCAGAATTATCTACCATATCTCAGATAGTTTGTGGGTGAGTCTTGTCCAGTGTGTGTCGAAGAAAAGAGGCATGACTGTGATCAAGAATGATACCGGTGAAATCTTATCAGAACTATTACTGGATGGCAGATCTAGATTGCCAATTGGATGCTGAGCAAAACCATGAAACAAGACCACTTCTCATTGCCATTTATTGATAAATGCTTAGGCAAGCTTACCAAGGTGTTGAAGTGGTTAAAGATTTACAAAGGAGCTCTGGTCCATCGTGATAAATCTTTGATCATGTCATTGGATGATTAGCACATCCAATTCTATCCCTTTTACTTTTCTGCATTTAGTTTTAAGCACATTTAATTTCCGCATTTTAATTCCTTAGTCTTTTTTTCTTGACAATTAATTTCTTTTATTTTTGTTTTCTATTAGGATTAGGTTTCCTTTAATGAGTTTTGTTTATTTTGGCAGTTATCGAACATTTTCACATAGGGTTTTTGCTGAGTCCACCATAAATTGCGAATAAGGATTCCTTGGCCGAATGGGGGTTTCTCAGAAAAGAAGGGAAAGAATATTTGTTTCTAAAATAATACCTTCCCCTATAATCATTATATCGGTTTTCTCATTCTTACTTTACCCTACACAATTTTTCCTGCCGCCACACGTCCTTTCCATCAATCCCACGCAATTAAAATCCCATTTTCCTCCTTAACCAAGACATTCATAAACCCTTACTATTACATTCCACTTCTTTTACTAGAGAAAAAGAAGCGTTCCCCTTTATTACCTTCTTGATCCTTAATAAAACCCTAGAACTATTTTCTCTCCTACATTCTTCTTAATCCCCAATTATGGCAAAAACAAGAATCCCTGGCCACACCAGTGCAAGTATTTCGCCAGCCACCCCAAAACCAACTGGTACCACCCTGTCCATAAAACTTTCTTCTCAGCATCTCGACGCGTTACTACCGTAAGGAAAAAATTGATCCTTAGAGGATCTTTTACAATCCAGAGATGGATAGGCGTTACAAGAACTTCTAAAACTGACAACTCATGTAGAAAGAAGGATTAAAGTTTATCAATGCAGACAAACTACAGTCAGACGACAACATTCACTCTGTCATTGAAACCCTTGACTGGAAGGATTTTGCACGACAGCTTGGATGGATTAACGTTTCCTGAGTCCACTAGTTCTACACCCACATCACCAACACCGATGATACAATGACGTTCATTCGTGGAAAAATTGTAAACTTCTCTGTTGAAATGATCAATAATCTCTTTAACCTGACCAATGCAGAGAATGAGCATGCAAACTTTGCGACGACGACCATCAATGCCACTCATGATGAGGTGCTTCGTGACCTGTGCATTCCTAGATCTGAATAGACATGGAAATCAACCACCCACAAGATTGTAAAATAGGTCGACATGTAGCATGTTATGTATGCATTGCACTCACCTAGGCCATTTATTAGCATACCTCGCTAAATTCTGCTCGATCTTTTCCTTTATAGAACCTCGAACCTTCTTTGATTCAGACTTGACTTTATTAATCACATGAATAAGATAAAATATTTGTTATATTTAAATCTAACAATACCTTAACCATGCTATATAATATAATCATTCGAATATAAAATTTCCAATTAATTTTCCTTTCTTCCTTGTACTGTTCAAAAACTCATTAAGGTCCAAATTCCATTTTCTGACAGCTTGCGCTACCTTCAAAGATTTACTTATACCGGGCAGAATACATACTAAATCTTAATTTCCTTTCTACTGTAAAAACTAGATTCGATAACAATTCTAACGGTATAAGCCACATAAATTAATAAAATCTAAAAAAATATGAAAATTCTTCAAACTCCCTTCACAGAAGCTATCTTGACAAAAAACTGCTCTGTAAATTTTTTGACCTTCATTCGATTAAAAATTCACATCTTTTAACTCGGAACTCAAAATCAGTTTCCGTTTGTTGGAAACAAAACTAGACGAACAAATATTTACAACGGTATAAAATTCATCATCTAAACATTTTTGTAGAATTTATGGTGAATTTTCAAAGTCACTGCCAAAACTCAATCTTCTACATAGTTTTCCATAATAAACTTCTAATTTATACTAACTTCTTCTTATTTTTCTACTTGTCAATTTAGTCCCATCACTTGCTTCAAACCACCAATTCATCATCTTCTTCATCAACTAATTATTCAAAATAATTCCCTCTAATTTTATTTCTTTGCCAAAATAGTCACTAAAATGCAAAGATAAAGATTCAACATCAGTTTAGCATTCTAACATCAATTTCACATCTCCAACATCATTAATTACATAAACACACTTCAATTTCATAAAATTCAGATTCGGTCCCTTAACTTTGAAGCTTGCCGAATTGGTCCCTATATATTTAACTTAGGGTTTTGCTTCCAAACAACATATCAAGCTTACTAGATCATTAATCAAACATCACAAACCCTAAGTTAGACTCAAATCCATAAACCCTAATCTTCTCCATACAAACCAAAATATGTAGGGTTTAAATCCTAACTCAATAACATGATTTTAACATCATATAAGCTTGATTCCATCTTAAATTCAACCATGGAATCATAAAATATCAAAAGCCCCAATTTTGTTCATAAACCCTAATTTCCTTCTCATGTAAAATTTTCATCAATAATCATGTATTCCATGAATTAATAATATCAAAAGATGGAGCTTGAAGAGTAGAACAACTTTGCAGTTCGAAAGATTACCTGAAAATCGAGTTTTGGGGCTTGAATCGAACTTGAAAAAAAATTCCCCTTTTCCCCCCAAAATTTGAAATTTAGAAAGACGAAGAAGGCTTCATCTTTTTGGCCTTTTAATTTTGGATTGCTCCAATTATGCCACTTGTATTATATAAATGAATTTTAAATTCATTCAAATAGGAAAATTACAAAAGTGCCCTTTTATCGAACGGTTGAGATTGATTTTATCATCAATCAAGGGCCAAGATTTAAACTTTAATTTTCTTCCTCCAAAAATGGCCTTTGTAACTTCAAATATTTCAAAATTTCTATCCCTGCCAAAAGACTAATTTGCCCTCCAACTAGTCTTTATTTACTAGTTTGTTTCAAAATTGCCATTCCATTATAATCTAACTAAATTAGTTCCTTCTCAACCGGCCACTATTCCATAAATATCATTTATGATTTTCCATGGCTTATGCAACAGTCTATGAAATTTCAATTCAATCCGACTTCCCAATATTCACAAAATACTTCTATTACGATTTTACCTTTACCGAGCTATCGGATCTATTCTGAAAATTCTATATTTCCATAATGTTCCTCATATAATCATCCTTCATTCAATTACCTAGATTTAATCTTAAGTTAGTAGTTTACCAATTTTGCCCTTGTGAATTTCCAAAATTACGATCTTGCCATTTTTCATCCAACAGCTCATATTTAGCCTGAAAAATCAACTTAAATCCACGGTTTCATATTCTTCCAACACAAAGAAAATATCTTAGACATGTAAAATGACATAATCAACCTTGGCTTATCATCCTTCAAAATATCATGGATATTCGATTTGATCCGATTATCCGAATATTTTTCTGAACTTTATTGCTTTATAGCCATTAATACAAACTCCGTACGAAAAATCCAGGTAACACAAAATGTCATTCTTGGGGGGTAAACTATTCATTTGCGGGGTTAAAATACACAACTTTTGAAAATTACACTTTGGTCCCTGAACTTTTCCAAAGTTTATACTTTAACCACACAACTTTCAAAATTTACATTTTGGCCACTAGCCAAAAATTGGGATATTACATTATAGCCCATTTTCCAGGGTGTTACATACCCTTATTATCTACCTCCTTAGAATCCTTAACATCCATCACTACTTCTCCATCACACGATGCCCTTGCATCCCCTACGATCAACCAAGCCCCACAAGAGCCTGCACTCTCTATGCCACGTACTGCACAACGAAAAAAAAGGTAGGCGTGATGCTCTGAACCCTCCCCCAGTAGCTCCCTATGTTAGTTTTTTTCTTTATTTTTAATTTTTAGCTTAATTTAGTTTTTCATATTGTATTGCATGTTTTCCTTTTATTTGTTTTTCTTATTTCTATTTTGCATTGGGGACAATGCTCTTATCAAGTTTGGGGAGTACTATCCCATGCATATATTAGTTTAAATTTAGGTAAAATTTAAATAAAAAATTTAGCCTGTAAATAGCCTAATATGTTTTTGTTGATTCCCTTTACTATGATTCCATTGATTCTGAAATTTCTGCTGCGTTGATCATGATTTCCTATGATTAATATATGCTTAATGTTTTGCAATGTGTTAAGAGCTTCCGTGTTTTGAACCTAGTGTTGAATCTATTGTAGCCTTTAAAACACATGTTGTATACATTTTCAAAAGCTTAAGAAACCTTAGGAAAATTCTAAGTCGACTCTCTGATGTCAAACCATAATTAATTTGAATGAACTAAATGCTCAATATATCAATTAAAGGCTTAAAAACTCCCTAAAAATCGAGAAAACAATGAAAATTAATTAAAACTCGATAACATGAGCAAAAATGTTGAGGGACACTCTTCTATGCATCTTGCTATCTTAGTACACTAGGTGAGTTGCATTTGCTCAATTTAACTTTCCCTGGAAGGAATGATAGTGCTGGCATTAGAGTGAATAAATGTCTGCACAAGATGACTCTGCTCATAGGGCTCGAGGATGGGCTGTTTGCTCTACTCTGTCTTCAGGTTGTTGTCACTAGATTTTCACCCCTCTTTATATTATTTTTATCTTATTTACATATTATTATTATGTTAGTCATCTAAATAGGATCCAATGGTTCAAATTGGATCAAGAAGCGACCCAGCTCGTGGGCCCCGTGCATCATGCCATGCCGCCGCCCCTTTCACTCGTCATGCCTCCACTGCATCTTCAACCTGCAATGCGCAAGCATGGAAATTTTGAATTCCAATTTGGTGCATATATGATTAAGGATAAGGGGATATTCCACCCGAAATTAGTTTCCAGATTCGATTCAAAGAGTGAAAGTATGGCCAGATTTGAAGAGTATGACAGTTGGAATCAAATCAAAGATTTTTTGGCATAGTTTCACCCGATTTTTTGGGATTTTAAGATTGAATTTCCATGTATTGTTGGGGTGAAAATCCTATATAAACCCTATTCTCTTTCACTTGTAAACACACCCACAAGCATCCGAAAATCACATAAAAATTCTCAAGTTTGTATTGGCATTTTAAAGTTGAATACAAGAAGAAAAAGCTTGGTGTTTAGGTATATTGCTCTTGTTCTTTTGTTCTTTATTTATTTCTTTTATTTCGAATTTAACTATAATTGAAGCAATTCTAACTTTTTTTAACGTTGTAAAGACCCTTGTTCTTCATTTTCAATCTTTTTATATGAACACTTGATGAACTCTTTAAAATAGGGTGTTTGATATTTGCTTTAAAATAAAAGTGGGTGAATGGTGTTTTTGGGCACTATACCCATTTCAAATAAAGTGGGTCATTTTAATTTGAACCCATACCTTTTTTATTCCATGAAACTCATTTAAGTGTTCTTTAAATTTGACATTATCATTTTTGATTTACTTTTAAACTAATCATTAATTTCTTTTTCTTATTTATTTCAAATTTTTTTGCCAAACCCTTCTTCATCATATTCTTTAAAAATAATAAAATTAGCCATTTTTTACAAAAGTAGTCCAAACACCGTGTGTTGACTTGATCATGAGAAGGATACATACAATTTAATTAAATTACTTTATATTTTTTGTTATTTTATTTAATTTTGTAAACTAATTTAATGTTACATTTATCTCGTTAATTTAATTTGTTTTTAAAATCTTTAATGTATGCCTCTTCATTTAAATATTTGTTTAGGTAAAACCCCTAGGTTAGGTTCTCTAGTGTTAGATCCTTAGTTAATTTAGGGCCTTGAAGTTTAATAAAATTTTCTTCGCATTAAAATTCATAAAATACACTTAATCATATTTTAATCCTAATAGGTAAAATTTACGTAGACAATTCTTTAGGTTAATAATCACTAACTTAGAATAATAAAAAAATTTAACATACCAATTATCTCTAGTTGTTTGTTTAAAAATGAAATCTAATTAATGTGGTGTCCTATCAAAAGGAGGTGACGGGTTAGCGTCAGAAATGTTGGCGGTGATTAGAGTTCATTCTCTGGATGGTAGGACCGTTAAAATGGGATCATATTCATAAATGGACAATAAGTTAAATCTTATACAAACTTGCAAATTCTGAAATTAAAACATTTTGTAATAGGCTAGGTACGAATTTTTTGGCGTTGTGGGTGCTGATCCTTCCCTACGCGTAACTGACTCTCTAAACCATTTTTGTGTTTTTTGCAGACCAAAAACGTTGGTTAATAAAACAAAAATGTTTTATTAAAATAACATATTTTTAGGTGATCCAATCACACCTTTTAAATGGCAACTCCGTTGTTTTATCTTTTATTTAAAAAATCGTCGAAACCCTTAAAAAGGGTTGCGACAGCTTGGCGACTCTGCTGGGACGTTTTGTTAAAGAAAACAAAAAAGAGAGTCAAGCCACAAGCCGATTACACTTTGTTTTAATTTCGGAATTTGCAAAGTTCATGTAAAATTTAATTTAATTGTTCATTTATGAATATGATCTCATTTTAAGCATTTAAAGCTTGATTATAAGCTCTATACCCGAGCTTCGTCATGATCCCTTAAGTGAGGGGAAAACGCTTTGCTCATGTAAGAATATTGATTCTCCGTATGAGCATAACAAGTACATTCGAGACTCATATGCCCAATGCCTTCGTAAGGATACTGATCCTTTTTGAAGACATGGGAAATGAGTCATCCTGAGTTGAACTTGGTTCGTTTGAAGCCTATAATGGGTGATAATCAATGGGCTTGCTACCCTTAGTAGGGGACAGCGATGACAACTTTGGGACTTTTCTAGAACCAAATCGTGTGTGAATCTAGAAGCTCACCCCAATAGATCCATGTGATGAACCATATAAGTAAAATTTGGTCAAAATTATTTCATAAGAATAGTCCGTGGAGACATATCTAGAAATATTGGAATGCGTTGCCTAGTTATTATTCATACAATGAAATTATTTTGGACCTTTTATGTTTTATTTATGTTTACTAATCTTTTTTTTGTCTTGTTTTCTTGTTTTGCATATTTGTTTCATGCTACATCATTTCATATTTAGAAGGGGTTGGTTCTCAAGACACTTGCTCAATTGGAAAACAGTTCTTGATCATGGATGGAAGGTACCTAAAAAAAGAAGAAGACAATGTAGATGTACGTCACTGGTCCGAGGTCAACCAGTGAACATATAGGAATAGTCTGACGGTTGATCATGTGACAAAGACGTCGGAATATGCCCACATCAGTGTTAAATAGAATAATATGCATGAGCTGAAGGAAATCTGTGATCATTTTGACTATGCAACCAAACAGTTGTTCCATGATACCTATGGCGATATGGCTTATCTGCTGTATGTGAAGGTTGATGAACCGTTCCTCAAGGCCTTGGTGCAGTTCTGGAATTCTGGATATTGTTGTTTTACCTTCAATGGAAAGAGCATGGTGCCCACGTTTGAAGAATACTTTGCACAATTCAACTTGCGCAAGGTGAAGAAGAATTGAGTTTATGTTAAACCCCCTAAGAACAATAATGCACTCTTGAGGCTCAAGTCTTTTGCCAGTATGAGCGATGGATGGGTTAAAGGTCTGATACGAAAGAGATGGGGTAGCTTTTCCTTCTCTTGGTTGAGCATCCAAAATATAATCCATACTCATCTAGATAAGGAAAAGAGAGTGAACCTCTTAGACATAACGATCTACCGTATGGTTATCTTCCCAAACGTCTTGGGTAATATTGATTTGGCTCTACTAGAATTTTTTGAACAGTTGAAGAGATGAGTTAATCTGGTGCTAGCAGTACTAGCGGAAACCTTCATCTCTTTAGATACGTCCTGAAAATAGAAGGTGTGTGCTTCGGAGGGTGTGCCCTTTTGCTCCAAGTTTGAGCCTTTAGCCATTTCTGAAAGTGTCCGACTTTGACTATGTCCAATGAGTTTTCTTCAAACTTTTCTCCGCTCAGAGAGTTTTTGACAAAAGAATGGCCAATAGCCAAGAAGAACAAATGGATTGACATTTTCAGAGATCGCCAAGATTAGGACATCGTGTGGAGAGTTTCGTGGATGGGCCATACCAAGGTTTTGTACAAGTGTGGAGATTATAATCATCTTATGCTACTAGGCCTATAGGGTGGAATTAGTTGTGGTCCTCTATTGGTGTCACGACAATATGGCTCTTGGCAGGTCGTCCCTTTTACTACTGGTCTTAGCTTGTTCGAGTTTGAGTTCCAAGAGGAATTCAAAGAGAAAATCTAGACTATTAATGACTCGTGGAAGAATTGTTACCTTATGGAGGTAGACTACGACATTAAGTGTATGTTCACCCCCAATTATGATGTATGGAGGCATGTTAGAGTGAATAAAAAAATTTTACCACCTATTATGGGGCAGGTTAAGTCCTTGAAGGAACATCTTAAGGTGATCCCGTTTGAGACTGATATTTTGAGAGCCAAATTAAAAAGGGCCAATGCTGAGATTGAAGACTTGCAAACCCAGTGTACAAAGGACTTATTTGAGGCAATTCTAGATGTGGACAAGTATAAGGGAGAGACAGACCGGGTAGTGAAGTTGTATAAGGACCTAGAAGTAAAAATTGAGATTTAGATGGTGGATTTTCTCAAATTTCTGGCTACAGTCCGAAATGTTGATTTGACAAAGACTCTAGAGCAGTTGAGGTAAGAAATTGAGCAAGCTGTGGGAAAAGTAAGAGAGCACGACAAGAGAGAAGTTAAAAAATACAAACGGATGCTGATAGATAAAAAGAAATAAGAAAACAAGTGGTTGATAACAAAAATAACAAGCGGGTCCTCGAAAAAAAAAAAAATATGGCTACATGGAAGAAGAAGGCCCATGACAACAAGATCCGTTCGTTTAAGTTACAAACGATATGTAATGAGACCGTAAGAAGATATGAAGTTATAAGCCAAGATAACAGACTTAAATCATTCGCTACATAGGTTCTATAATCATTATACTTATATTGAACTCCAAGCTAGTTTGAGTGAGAATGATACATTGAAAAAATAAGTGGAAGCTTTGGAAAGCATCATTTAGGAGTACAAAACAAATATTTTGGTTCTCGAAGATATCAATGAAAGGTGCAATGATTATTGGTTTACTCGACTTAGGGACAATGACATAAGGTTCCAAGAACGAGATGAATTTGACAATGAATTTAACAAGAGCGTCATGACCCAGATACAAGACATAGCTAAGCATGCGATGATGTTAGCTGCAGAGGCTACGGCTCTTCGCCAGTATATCAAGCCAATGGGAGAAGTGGGACCAAGACTCCTATGGTTGATTGAAGAAATCAAGGAGCTGGGTGCTCGGTCTGAGATGTACTCATAGAAAAAGTCGAAATTTTTGTAATAAGGACCTTTGGCTTCCAATAAGAACTACTTCTAGAGTAATACCTTAATAGAATCGATATCCCTTCACCTACATTCATGCATTTGCATTTTGTTTGTTTGCATTGGTTTTTGTTTTTTTACATCATTGCATACATTCATACATAATAAAAAAAATTAATTATGGTAAAATTTAAAAAAATCTAAAAAAAAGAAAAAAAATTGCATAAGCATGATACCCAAGCAATGGTTATTAAAGACAAGTTGTCAGCTTCAGAATTAAACCGTAAGAATACGTGAGCTTGTTGGGATGTTGTTACCCAGATAGCAGTCATGTTAGGGTTTTGGGACCCATATAAAGAAAAAGCAACTGATGGCATCGAAGCCTTGTCAGGAATTGTCTACGCTCACTCTGAGAATCAAGGAAACAAATATGACGAGTACCCTATAGCCTGAACAACTTCAGCAATAGAATCTTTTCGGGAAGTAGACTAGTCGAGCTTTGCTGGAATTCACCCATGCTTTACTGGAATAATGATCAATGATTTTCCTGGAAAATGGTGAAGTCATACCTAGAACCAACCCTTTTGCTTTTGCCCGCGAGTATTAGGGATCTTTTGTAAGGGCATCTAAGTTATTCTACTTGCATAAAAGATGCATTCCCTTTAATTTTCTCAAGTAGCAAACATTTCATTTTTTCTATGCATTTTATCTTCATCTATTTCCCTTCCAAAATGCATTCTATTGGCAGAGCCCATATTATTAATTGTATGAATTATTTTAGAATCTAATCTCGAGATAGAAGGGCAATAAAGTATGTTCGAGATTAATGGGAAAATCCTATTTTGAGTGAATTTTCCTCTCATACATTGTTGTTAAGGTCATTGAATAAAGTGATAACTCTAAAACATCTACCAACTAAAGATTGCTTCTCTTCAATTATATCTGTGTATGAAATGACATTTGGCATTCATTCATTCCCCTTCACGAATAAGAAAATGAAAAAATATCCATTGTTGTCCCATTTGAGCCTGATATTCCTCTTGTGTTTGAACCCTAACCAAGGATCACTCCACACACTAAGAGGCAAAGTAGATGAAAAATTGTTTGCAAGTGAGAAAGAAAATATCAAGTTGAATGTCCTAAATTTAAAATAAAAAGGACAAGGAAAAGGGGAAAAAAGAACAAAAAAATAAGGAAAAGAATGAAGAAATAAAAGCTAAAAGGTGGAAGAAGAGAAAAGCATAGAACATGTGTGAAATCCTTCAAATGAGACATGTGTCCGAAAGGGAAATGAACTATAGGGTGAAAACCCAATATGGACAGTCTAGAGTGATCCATAGAATAAAATAATAGAGATTTCATCAAAAAAGATCATTGGTTTAATCACCTTTAAGTATGTATTTGAGCCTATATATCATTTTTTGTAACCTGAGCCTACCTACATTACAAGCCTTTAAAGACCATTTGGATCACACATTAATATCTGAGAAATGGAGTTTGTTTTCAGAACACATTCCACTTAATTGAGTTAACCTTTTCTTTATGGACCCCAAACTTTTAATGTGTGATTGAGATTAGAAAAATGGAAAGATTGAAATTTGGGGAGTTGGTGAGTTAAAGAGAGCCACATAAAAATGGGACACTATCCGGTTGATGGATTCATGAATCATTCATACTATGAATTTTAGGGTATCTGACATTTTTTCCATGTTTCCCATGACTTTCTCCTTTGAACCCTCATTTCTAGCCTTTCTTTTTCTTTAAATCCTCATTTCTAGCATTTTATTTTTCTTTAAATCCTCATTGCTAACCATTTTCTTGCATCTTACAAGTAAAGTGACATAGATTCATGAAAAAAAGGTTTCTTGTTATTGATTCCAAATCCAGGAACAATTGTTTACCATCGTATCAAAAAATAATAAGGGCAACACGTCTGCATTAGTTTATGGGATAAAAAATTGAGTTGCCAATCAAGGTTGAAATTCCATCTCTCCGTGTTTTGATGGAAGCAAAACTAGAAGAAGCATAGTGGGTCCAAGCAAGATATGACCAGTTGAGTTATTCAATGAAAAAAGGTTGAAAGTCATATGACGTGGTCAAATGAATTAGAGAAGAATGGCACGAGCTCATGACAAGAAAGTTCATCCAAAAAAGAGATTTTGTATTAAGAAAAATTTTGCCAATTTAAAGAGATTTTTAGGGAAATAAGCACCTAACTTAGAGGGGCTATACGTTGTAAAAAAGGTTTTCTCTAGATGAGCATTTTCCTTGGTTGAGATGAATGGAGATGAGCTTGAGAATCCAGTAAACTCGGATTCTGTCAAAAAATATCACGCCTGAAGAAAGAATGGAGGAAATAAAAGAGGAATTGAAAGGTGAAAACCCATAAAGGGCGCCTTAAAAAAGGGGGGGTTCAAGATGAAAACCCACAAAGGGCATATTGAAACCAAAGGTGGATTCGGGTTAAAAACTCGCAAAGGGCAACTCGGATTGTTCACAGGTTAGGCGTGCGTCAAACGAATTGGAGACTCGACATCTCAAAAGGAATTTCGTATCTTCATACATTGTCGTTATTTTCAAAAATCTACTCGGCAAAGGCAACATTCAAGACATCTCAGGCGTTTTGACTTGAGAAGTTTTGACCATTGATATCTGGAAACTTGTATTTCCTTTTTGTAAAGTCTCTTTTGTTTGCCACAGTATCAATAAAATATTTCAGAGACCTTTCACTTCCTCTCTTGTGTCTTTTTCTTCACTCACATGAGTATCTCATATTGAAAAAACCAATAAGGTTGTCATCATTAAAACATGCAAAAGATTTTTTTGCATTACTTTGACAAGGGTTTAAAAAGTATAGGGACTATAACGCGCGCATTCCATGGTTAAGTTCTGAACCAGGGGCATTGGGGTATAAGAAGAGATTAAGACACCAATATAGTTCAAAGACAATCAGGGTGAAAATAAGCTTTGCTGCGAAGATTCCCATGCAAGCAATTCAAATGCTCTGCGTAGGCAAGAAATTGAGAACTCCCAAGAAACTCTTAAGGTTTTTGATATTATTTTAAGGCAGCATGTTGCAAAACAGGGATGCCTACTTGTTCGCTAGTCTTACTTTTGCAACAGCGAGAATAATTTTACAGACATCAAGGGAGGTGTCCGGGACTGTAGGGGTTTTTATTTGAGTTTCAGGGCCACTCGAGAAAGCCCATCATTGAATATTGATGTATCAACTATAATGATAGTTCAACCCGGTCTGGTAGTGTTTTTTTAGTTACCAATCAAAATGCTAGAGTCCCTATTCCCTGGACTAAGCAAGATCTAAAAGAGTGCTAAAGAATATGAGGATAAAAAGTTAGTCCTCCCAACCAGGAATACAAGATTGAGTGAGCAGATGTGCAAAGCTCAGAGGTTTTCTCTAAAGCAACGAGAAACAAAGGATAAATAGCTAGCATGGTTGTCTATCTGGGCTGAGCAAGTAAATGTGCAAAGAAATAAGAAGGAAAAACTCAAAAAAAAGATAAAAAGTTTAAGAACAAAATAAAATGAACGGAAAGGTCATGCATTCATGTGTTAGGCATCCCAAGGATTATACTCATCATAATCATAACATTTTTTAAATTTTGACAGGTATAGAACCCGCTTATCCATTCGGGCATGAGGAGAATGGAACCTGCCTATCTATTCGAGCATGAGGAGAATAGAACCCGCCTATCCATTTGGGCATGAGAAGAATGAAACTTGCTTATCTATTCGAGCATGAGGAGAATAGAACCCGCCCATCCATTCAGGTATGAGGAGAATAGAACATGCTTATCTATTCGAGCATGAGGAGAATAGAACTCGCATATCCATTCGGGCATGAGGAGAATGGAACCTACTTATCTATTCGAGCATGAGGAGAATAGAACTCGCCTATCTATTCGGGCATAAGGAGAATGAAATCTTCTTATCTATTCGAGCATGAGGAGAATAGAACTTGCCTATCCATTCGGGCATGGGGAGAATAGAACCTGCTTATCTATTCAAGCATGAAGAGAATAGAACCCGCCTATCCGTTCAGGCACGAGGAGAATGGAACTTGCTTATCTATTCGAGCATAAGGAGAATAGAACCCGCTTATCCCTTCAGGCATTTGTGAATGGAACCTGAAAATCTATTGAGCATGAGGAGAATAGAACTCTTTGCCATATTTCACAGAATATTTTCACGATCTAAAAGAGTAAATCGGAGAAAATTAGTGCATTTTGTTTTTGCTCCATCCTTGTTTCATTTTTAAAGATAATTCTATTTTAAATTTTTAGAGACCCAAAATATTATTTTTAAAAATATATATATATAATAAGAAAATAAAGATGTCCAATTTAATTTTAATACAAAACCTAAAAGAATAAATAAAATATAGTCCATTTTAAATTAAATAAAACCAATTTACTAGCCCAATTAGCCCAAATAAGAAACCTTAAATAACATCATTTTCCCTATGTGCAGTTAATTATTAACCGTTGGATCCAAATAAGATCCAACGGTTCAGATTGGATCAAGAAAGAGAAGAGTTGGTGGACCCCACGCGTCACTTTTCTTCCCCCCAGTATGCTGCTCCAAGCAGCCTCAACCTGCAAAATAAAGGAAATCAAGCTTGTGAAAATGGAAAGCAATTCAGGTGGTCAATTTGATTCGAATGAAAAGGGAAAGAGCATACCATTAATTCCTCAAATTCGAATCAGATCAAGGAAAGGATGAAACAAATTTGGTCCAGATTTGAAGAGGGAAATATTGGAATAAATCAAAGAAATTAGGGGAATAATTTTACTTGGTTCTTGGGATTTTTTGGTTGAATTTCCATGTATTTTCGGATGAAAAATCCTATATAAACCCCTTCCCCTCCACTTGTAATGGACACCACAAGCATCCGAAAATCACAGAAAAATTCTCAAGTTTGTATTGACATTTTCAAGTTGAATGCAAGAAGAAAAGCTTGATTTTTAGGTATATTGCTCTTGTTCTTTTGTTATTTATTTATTTCTTTTATTTCGAATTTAACTATAATTGGAGCAATTCTAACCTTTTTTAAAGTTTTAAAGACCCTTATTCTTCATTTTTAATCTTTTTACATGAACACTTGATGAACTCTTTAAAATATGGTGTTTGATCTTTGTTTTAAAATAAAAGTAGGTGAATAGTGTTTTTGGGATCTATTCTATTTCAAATAAAGTGGGTCATTTTAATTTGAACTCATACCTTTTTATTCATTGAAACTCATTTAAGTGTTATTTAAATTTGACATTATCATTTTTTATTTAATTTTAACCTAACCATTAATTTATTTTCCTTATTTATTCCAAATTTTTTTACCAAACCCTTCTTCATCATATTCTTTAAAAATAATAAAATTAACCATTTTTTTACAAAAGTAGTCCAAACACTGTGTGTTAACTTGATCATGAGAAGGATACATACAATTTAATTAAATTCCTTTCCATTTTTTGTTATTTTATTTAATTTTGTAAACTAATTTAATGTTACCTTTATCTTGTTAATTTAATTTGTTTTTAAATAAAATGTCCCTATTTAAATATTTGTTTAGGTTTTAGGTTCTCTAGCATTAGAGCCTTAGTTAATTTAGAGCCTTGAAGTTTAATAAAATTTTCTTCACATTAAAATTCATAAAATACACTTAATCATATTTTAACCCTAATAGGTAAAATTTACGTAGACAATTCTTAGGGTTAATCACTCAACTTAGAAAAATAAAAGCTTCAACATACCAATTGTTTCTTTGATTGTTTGATTAAAAAGTGAAACATAATTAATGTGGTGTCCTACCAAAAGAAGGTAACGGGTTAGCGCCAGAGATGTTGGCGATGATTAGAGTGTACTCTTTGAATGGTGGGACCGTTAAAATGGAATCATATTCATAAATGGACAATAAGTTAAATTTTATACGAACTTGCAAATTCAGGCATTAAAACATTTTGTAATCGGTTAGGTACCAATTTTTGGGTGTTGTGGGGTGCTAATCCTTCCCCACGCGTAACCGACTCTCGAACCCATTTTTGTGTTTTTCGCAGACCAAAAAAGTTGTTTTAATAAAATAAAATGATTTTATTAAAATGACATGTTTTTAAGTGATCCAATCACACTTTTTTAAAAAAAGATTGGTGGCAACTCCGTTGTTTTTGGGTTTCATTTAAAAATACGTCGGGCCCTCTAAAAAAAAGGTTGTGACACAGGTCTGAAGAGTAGTTTTGATATATTGAGCCCCAGTGACATAGTTTTTAAATTAAAAAGAATAAAAATGAGTACAATTTTGTACTTAAAAAGAAAAGAAAAATACAAAGGCAATAATAGAGAGCAATCCTTAAATTTCTCTAAGGCCATTAAGTGATGAATGTATGTGACTTAGCACTCACTGCACCCAAAAGTAGAATTAATCCTTGGAACAAAATTGTGAGCTCTAATGTATTGCATCTCATTAAAATAGCTGAGGAATGAATTACTACTGCAGCATGTCTTGGAATCCTTGTAATCATAGCTTAGTTGGTACCTTGGGAGCTATGGGTTGTTTACTGCTCTTGTTTTTGTTTTTCCTGTTTAGATATCATTATTTGAGGACAAGCAATAGTTCAAGTTTAGGGGTATTTGATGAGTGTGTAAATGACCTATTTTGCATACCCTTTTACTTGACTTTTGCATGTGTTCAAGCTCATTTAGTTGCATTTAGGAGTAGTTTGCATATAGTTAGGGAGTTACGCTGCTTGTGCTTAAATGTTATATATTTTGGTGCTTTAATGGGAAAGGTAGTGTTTTTGTGGTGCATGTGCAGAAACCTAGTGGATGCTGGAGGAATGTTGGAGCAAAAGAGTAGCAAATCTTTCGGTGGAGCTGACGAGGCAAGAAGAGTTGGAGATAAATCTAAACTTTAACCCACATGGACTTTCTCCTAGATAAGGAACATTATAAAAGCTATCGAGAAGGCAAAGATCCTCTTAAAAGAGGTCGTGCTCTTTAAGGTTATGAAACCCTAGTTTTCCTGCCTATATAAGAAAGACTTGGACGACAATTTAAAGGAGCTGGATCTTAGACAACGGTCCTTAAGTCTTTAGCTATTAGAGAACCATCGGAGTCGAAGTTCTAGAAGAGTCTCCATACGACGAAAGCCATCGAGAGAGGCTGAAGGAGTGTGAGACATGCAACAACAGTTGGAAAGCACGGAGAAAGATCATCGAGGATGCTTAACCCTTTTCTATCTCTTGCTTGATAAATTGTCGTACTTTTATATTTTTATTATGGATGTTTTAGGCTCATGCATGAGCTAAATACCTTAATTGGGTTTATTGTTTTTCATGATTTTATGTTTTGAATACTTTATTTTAATGCTATAGTTTGTTTCCCTTTATCTATTTGTTCATCATCCTTCATGCGTAGTTATTGTAAGAGCTATCGAGAGAGGCCTTTTAACTATTGATTTGTCACTTAATATCGAGAGAGTTAGGTTAAACAAACGTGAATAGTAGGGTTAAACTATTAACTTAGTCTTAATCTGGCTTAGATATAATTTTAGGGTTTCAACGACTAAAAGAAAGTCTTAAACAAATAATAGAGTTATTAGGGTTCATGCAGCATGTATTACATTAGCTTCAATGTTATTAACTTCTAGGCATCGAGAGAGTCAGAAGTTCTTTAAAAAATCTTGTTGAGTAGATAAAGATCTTAATGGTTTACGCAGACATGTATTACCAGTCGCTATAGCATTGAAATAAGTAGTCAAGCATATATCCTTAGCAATAAACCCAGCTTCCATAATTATCTGTTATTTTTCGCAGCATATGTTTGTCTTGATCATAGCTACCTTTATTTTAATTGCATTTAGTTCTAATAAACCGACACCAATCAATATTTGCACAAGCATTCTTAAGTTCGATAACTTCGTGGTTATTAATCCAATCCTCGTGGGTTCGACACTCTACTCTATCACTTTATTACTTGATTCAGTGAGTATACTTGCTCTAAAGTGCATCACTATTCGACAAGCATCAGGGGAGATGTGGGAAGATTGCAATCAACTCGACTGGGAAAAATCTTTATTTTATTTAATTCCTTAGTGTCGAGGATAGAGATTGGGTGTTGTCGAATGGCCCTTGATATTTACGTAATAAACCAATGATCTTAAGGAAATGAGAACCAAATTTGAGGTCTCTTGAACTTAGTTTGGATAAGCTGCCAGTCTGGATACATTTAAACAGGGTTCCATTAGAGTTGTTCACTAGGGTTGGACTTAGATACATTGTTAGTGCCTTAGAGAATCCTCTCTATATGAACATTGTCACGACTAATAGACAACTCTTAGCCTTCGCAAAAGTGTGTGTCGAAGTCTCTGCTGATTTTAAGATTCCTCGATTTTTTTTTGTAAATTTGAGGAATGGTACTTTGGCTTCAGTGGGTGTGAAAGTTCCTTGGATTTCTGCTCGATGTTTCCATTGTGAGATCTATAGACATGCTAAAAAATCTTATGGTGAGGTCCCCTCAAAAATTTTAGTGCCTAAGAAAAGTATAGTCAGTCAACCTGATGCTACTGTTGAAGTTGATAAGGGCAAGAAGGTGGATGTTGTGTCTTCTATGCAGCTGTGTTGTTTTTCAGTGCGTAGGTTGACAGGTCACTCTCTTGAAACTTGAGATTTAAAAACCAAACAAAATTTTATGGGCCGGGTTAGAGGTAACCTAAATGTAGTATCTCGAATCCGTATGATCGAGGTGTTACAGAAGGTGCCCATTACTGAAGTTGTGCCACAATCTGGGCCAACTGATGAAATTGTACAACCTCCTAAAATTATGTAATCTATTGGAAAATGTGTTTGCTACTACAGTTGTGCAAACTTCTGAACCTTTAAAAGTTGCTTGAGCTGTTGCTGAAGTTGTGCCTGCTATTGCAATTGCTGAGAACCCTATACAAGCTATTGCACATGATAAGATAGCTTCTCTCGCCATATCAGCTTCTCCTCATGTTGAGGGTAAAGCAAGGGGGGCTAGGGAAGCTGCTAAGGGTGTTAAGGAGTTGGTGCAGGAGATCAAGGCTGCTAAGAAAAATGGTAAAAAGGTAAGAAAAAGGGTGGTGGTGCTAAGACCGATAATATTTCTCCATGAATTTGTATTTTTTGGAACCTTAGATGATTTAATGATCCTCATAAACAAAAACAGGTTATAGATAAGATTCATTAGTTAAATATTGATCTTGTGTATTTTTTGGAAACAGAGTAAAGGATAATAAATAGCAGCTTATATGGAATAAGTTTTTTGCTGACTGGTAGGGAATAAAGGAGAGTAAAGTTAGTAAAAATATTGAAAAACATACCAAATTATCAAAACAAACATAGAGAGAGAGAGGATCCTCTTACACTATGTAAAACTTAAAAATTTTACATCTTTTTTGGAACATTGGATAAATGTAAATGGTTGAGATTAACAGTAAAAATGTAAAAATTATCACTTGGAAAAAATAAGGAAATAATCTTAACCATTTATTACCATCATCCAATGATCTAGAAAAGATG
The DNA here is from genome assembly GCA_019671005.1 of Hibiscus mutabilis. NCBI lineage: Eukaryota > Viridiplantae > Streptophyta > Magnoliopsida > Malvales > Malvaceae > Hibiscus > Hibiscus mutabilis. Next base: position 11,935,013 of record CM033750.1, read on the forward strand.
TAAAAGTAATTGAGTTTTATATGAAATGTAAAACTCATAGTTTTACACATTTTTTGGATCGTTGGATTAGAGAAATGGATGGCTGAGATTAACACCTTATTTTTTTCAAGTGATAATCTTCACATATCCTACTGTTGTAATCACTCATTTTTGTCCGGATTTTAGTGTTATTAGTATTATTGTAATAGTATTATAATTAATATAAAATTAATGTAAAATTAATATAAAATTAAAAAAAAGAATTTAATGTAAAAAAGCAAAAAAGTGCTTGGAGCACAATGCTTCACGTCATCATTTCCACCAACCCCTTTGCCTATATAAAGGCTTTGGGGGGGGGGAGCTTACAAATCACGCCCAAATTGCCCAAAAATGCCATGAAATTGGCAAAGGCAATCGGCACCCAATTTTGGGAGTCATGGCCGGCCGCAAGGCTGGCCGGGGTTGGGGGCAGTGCCCTCGGCCCCAGTTGGTTCGATCCAACATTCGATCATGGTCCAATTTTGGATCCGATCTAGTTAATTTTTGGAGAGGTCGTGGTAGATATCAGTAGGGTCCAGTCGGGGTTCGTCATTCGAGCTCATAGTTAGGTATATTTTCTTCCCTTTTTATTTGTGTTGTAATTTTTATGATTTAATGAAGTATTAGTTAATTTAAAATTGTGTTCTTTTTAGTTTGTATGTTTATTTATGTTTTAGATTAATATTTATTTATGTTTTAAATTTATATTTTAGATTAATATTTTATTTATGTTAGATTAGTTTTTACTTATGTGTTAGATTAATATTTATGAATGTTTTAGATTAGTATTTTATTTATGTTAGACTTGTTTTTATTTATGTGTTAGATTAATATTTATGTATGTATGTTAGATTAGTATTTTATTATGTTAGTATTTATTTATATTTTTATCGCATTGTATTTAAATTATTTGCCATGTTTTTAAGTTGCATTTTGGAAATATAAATTGTCAATGTGGTGCCCTTTTATCCGAGCATAAACGGGGCCAGTATCAGGCGTAGTGATGGTGGTTGGGCGTTTACTCTCGGATAACGGGCTTTTAAAATTTACTTGCACTTATAATCAAATTTTAATTTAATCATGACTTTAATCTGCAAGTCTAATATTAATAAAGCGGTAATTATTAAAGTACCAATTTTGGGTGGTGTGGGGTGCTAATCCTTCCCCATCTGTAACCGACCCGAACCCAACATTTTTAAAATCTCTGGTTTTATGGTGTCCGGCCTACCTAAGTGGCTGGTGGAGACTCCATTTTTAAATAAAACACAGTTTTTGCAAAACCCCACGGAATAAACATTTTAATACCCGAAATACCCCTAAACACCATGAAACTCGTTTTTTAGCATTAAAGGAAATATTGTTACAGATGGCGACTCCGCTGGGAACCAGTTTTTATTTTTCAAAAAACAAATGAGAGTCAAGCTTTTTAAAATAATTATCGCTTTATTAATATTGGAAGTTTCGGATTAAAGTGACTATTAAAGTAATATTCGGTTATAATTGCGCTTTTATTTTAACGCATTTAAAATTTGGCATATAAACTCGTCCTTTTTAAGTGGGGGGAAAACGCTAATGCTTTTGTGAGGATATCGTTCCTCCGTATGGACCTAGCAAGTACCTTCGGGCCTCGAGTACCTTATGCTTTCGTGAGGATCTCGTTCCTTCGTAGGGGCATAAGCGAATGGGTCCCCCTAAGTTGAACCTGGTTGAAAGGAGCCTATAATGGGGGATGAACGGGGGCCTTGCTACTCTTAGTAGGGGACAACAAGGACAATTCGGGTACCTCTTAGCACCAAAACTGCATGTAGAGAATATAGAAAGCCCACCCTTTTAGAGCCATGCGGATAACCTAGGTGTTTTAGACGGGATATATATAAGGTTATTCTGTTTGCTTTATTTAAATTTACCTTTTATTTATTATTTTTATTCGGTACTAACTCATTTCTTTTTGTGTTTTATTTTTATTTTACACATACTTTTGTTGCATTATCATTTCATCCACATTAGATAAAGGTGTTGATTCAAGTGGTTTGTCCAATCAGAAAATCTTTCATCATGGAAGAAAGGTATTTTAAGAAGGACGACATCAACCGAGTCGTACGATGTTGGTTAGAGGTTAATCAACGGGTCCGAGGTAATAGTTTGCCAAGCAAGCGTGTAGTGCCAAAGTATACACACGAGAGCCTACAACAGAATGATCTGTGGGAGCTTAAAGAGATTTAGGAAAGATGGGACCGAAGACTACATGACTTATTTTCCGACAGTTATGGCAACATAGCCCAGCTAATATATGTTCGAGTCAATCAGCCTTTACTCTGAGCCATTTTCCAGTTTTGGAATCTCGTTTTTTTGCTACTTTACCTTCAACGGCTAAGACGTGATGACCACGATAGAGGAATATACAGCCTTGCTCAACCAGAAGAATGTACAAAAAGATTAGATCTACGCAAAGTCACCGAGGAATCTGAACTATCTATGGAAGCTCAAAATCTTTTGATAAGCGAGGATTGAGCCAACCATTTGATTCAGAATTGAAGAGATAGCCTAGCATATTCATGGGAATATATCCGAGATAGCACACCTGGTTGAGGCGATGAAGATATATATGTTCTCTTTAGGGATATAGGGTTTGATCATCTTCTCGAGGGTTCTTAGAAACATTGATGTAGCCATCTTGGATTTGTTTGAACGCATGAAGCGGAAGGCAAACCCTGTAACATCGATCTTAACCGAGACTTTCATTTCCTTGAATGCGATCCAAAAACATGTACAGGGGCATATCTGTAGAAGTCTTCTTTTCTGACTCTAGAATTTGGACCTTTTAATTCCTATGAAAGTCGTTCGAAAAGGTGATTACCAGCGGAATCAACGCCTTTATTTGCATTCATTTTGCATATCATGACATGGTGTTGATTCAAGAATGGTTCATTTAAAAGGCTTCCAAAATAGAAAAAAGTCTGTTTTCTGAAAATGATAATATTACAGTATCAAGTTAGGACGAGCAAAGACCAATCGTAAAAGAAGACGGTCCGATGGTAAGGCGTGTGCGGCGTAGAGGATCCGGTGGGGACTACCGAACACTAGTTTTAAAATATTCACATTTAACCCTTTGTAAAAATTTCTAAGAATTTAATTTAACTCCCTCAAAAAATGAATATTATTGTGTTTTAAAATTCTTTATCTTCTTCTAAAAATTTTCAAAAACCTTAAAAGTTTCTTTTTTTTTGAAGTTCCAATTAAACTTTTACAACATAAAACAAAATAATAATAGAAAAAAGACAAAAAAAATTAACCAAATGATCCTTAAGAATTTCAATTTAAACCCCAAAAGTTTTAAGCTATTCCCCTTAGGATCGATAAAATCCATCCCTGTTTAGACATATTATTCGAAGATCAGATCGTTTGCACTCAGATCTACAGAAGAATAAGCTCTTGTCTACATTATGCATGCACTTGTTGATGTCCTTTTCAGAAGCCACAAGAATGAAGATCATGACGTCACGAGTCCATGGAATACAGTAAGAGGAGAATACGAGGTCATTCATCATCCTGAAGATGACGTCGAGACGTGGAGCACATGCTTTGCTTTCCGAAGTCAAGGTCTCCAGAAGGAATCCAACTGTTACTTGTAATTCATTATTAGTTTCTTGCAATCAGACATTTCCTCTACTGAAAGTTTTTTAAGACTGTTCGAGAATCAACACCGCATTTGCTTGCATTCTCGCATTTATAGGGTATTGATTCCTGAAGTGGTTTCTCAAATCTCAGAAATCGTTCATAATTCACAAAGGGTCATCTGGTCAGATATTAAAGGGTACGGATCCAGGGTTTTGTCCCAGAACAAGATCGGAGACAATAGAAAAGGAATCATTTGAAGACTTCAGGTCAGACACGGTAGGCGACATGGTACTGGTAAGCGATCCGTCGAACCGAAAGAATAATCGATTAAGGATCGGAATAGAAAGCATGATAGTCAGAATTCTACCTCTAAGCCAGCCAAATACGACAAGTTGAACCCTTTTGTGATCCGCATCAATAAATAGGAGGAAGGTATGTCTGAGTCGGGCTTCCAAAAAATAGAGTTTGATCCAGAAGAAACCCGAGAAGCAAGTAAAGAAGTATATCTCGATTCCTGTAAGGTACACCGAATTACCCCTAATGTTCATCAAGAAGAGCCTTATTACCTTGGTGAAGTCTCTACCGAAAAGACCATCTTATTTGAGAGGTTACAACACAGTTACCATTTAGGAAGTTTGGGTCACACTATTGAGAATTGTGGGGCCCTAAGGAACAAGTTCAAGCTCTTATCGCGAGTTTTGAAGACGTAATACCCCAATTCTATAGTGAGCTAACAATCACCCGAGGGGCAAAATCGAGGAAGAATCGATATCCAGGACAAGGTTCGAGTAATACCGAAGTGGGGCAAAATCAAGTTAAATTTGAAGATCAGAGTTAGAGGCATCCCAAGAGAGGGATATTCCTTCGAGTTCAGCCCGCTCAGATAAGAGAGAGATAATTTGGATAAAATTGAATTTGCAGAATGATCACCAGAAGCTTTACTGTGTGGATGAAAGGTGTTGTTCAGTTCAAGGACGACTCAGAATGTCGGAAGAAGAGAAACTAGTCAAGCGAGAATCAAGTCAGACTGCTAACAGGTAAGTTTGAGGAAATTGAGAATAGGTACGACAGTCTCCAGAGATGAGCTACGGAATGACCTAGCCATTAACAAGAGTTTTGAAAACGAGTTTACAACAGAGCAAGGACAATCCAACACTTTTCAGTTGGAAAGTAAAGAGCAAGTGGAAAAGCTCGGGGCTTCTTTGCGTGAATGCGAGGTTCGTGTAGAAGTTAACAAATAGGATGCTTGCTGAAAATGCTGTAGAGATAACTTCCAAGCTGCGAAAGAATAAGCAGAGGATAGATGAAGACATGAAGATCGATATTACCCGAGCAGGTAAAGTGGCTCAACTAGGTGGCTGACTTAGCTGAGACCTCAATGGCATTGAGTGAGAACATGGACCCAGTGTTGTACCACGGAGACAAGGCTGACCAAACTACTGGATGAAGTTAAGGAATTAGGCATTGGAGCTCATTAGTAACTATCTAATATCTGATGTAATGAAACCTTTTGGCCTCAATGAACGTCGTTCTATGGGGATCACTTTTGGAATCAATACCTTATTGCATTTTAGGATTGCATTGCATTACTTTGCACAATACTGGCATATTTTACATGACATTATCATTACCTTGCATTATTATTACCTTGCATAAATTTCATGAGGAGTAATCCAAAGACCAATTAGGGTTTTATCATGGATAAAAGAATTGAAGACACTCAAAAATCAAGATTCGAGAAGTTAGAAGATGGGCTCAAAAAAAAGTTTGATGCCTTCGATGCAAGAAAACTCTGTTGAATCCTGATTTGGTCATTACTCCAGATTTCAAAGATTCCCAGATTTGCGCATGATGACGGAACAAGATGCCCCAAGATTCATCTGACCATGTTCTGCAAAAATATAGAGGGCTACATTGAGAATGAAAAATTACTGTTCCACTGCTTCCACGATAGTCTAGCAGGACCCACCGTGATATGGTATAACTGTTTGAGTAGAGACCAAGTTCAGTAGTGGAGAGACTTAGCCAATGCCTTTTTGGGCCCATATAAATATGCTTTAGGCCTAGCACCAAGTTGTCAATATCTCCAGGGTACGAAGATGAAACCTGATGAAGGCTTCAAGGAATGTGCTTTGAGATGGCTGTGTTTAGCGACCCAGGTGCAGCCTCCCGTAGAAGAAGAGGAAAGTGACTTCCATGTTTCATGCACCTTTCATATTTCTTCTTTGATAAAATTCTCGGGAAAATGAAGGCCAGCTTTGAGGATTTTATGACAGAAGAGAGAGAATCGAACATGCACTCCGGGACCTAAGTTTAAATACCAAAACTACCTAGGAGCAGAAGGAAAGAAAGAGATAAATGGGTACCACTTTTAAGGTTCTTGTGATCGTAAAAGAAGAAGACAGGTAGATTCCTCCGAATCACCAAGAAAAATTCCTCAAACAAGTACATATTTAGAGATATTCAGAGTATTCCATTTTGGACATATGGCCTCATCTGGTCAAGGGTTAGTACCTTACCTTCGAGCCGATAAAGATTACACCCAGCTCATCTACTCACAGTTTTGATCCATACAGTACATATGAGTTCTACATTAAGGTACTGGGGCATGACACCTGTAGCGAATGGTCTCGCTAAATAAAAACGATAATATTTTTTTGAAATGTTTTTTTTTTCAAAAGTGTTTGTGATATTTAAAAATATTTATTCCGTGGGGTTTACAAAAAACCTTATAAAAATAGAGTCGCCACCGGCCACTTAGGTAGGCCGGACACCACAAAACCAGAGATTCAAAAGACAGGGTTCGGGAGTCGGTTACGGATGGGGAAGGATTAGCACCCCCACACCGCCCAAAAAATTGGTACTTTAATAATTACCGCTTTATGAATATTGGATTTTCCGGATTAAAGTGACGATTATTTTAAATTTCGGTCATAATTGCGAATATATTTTAAGGGTCCCATTATCCGAGAATAAACGCCCAACCACTATCACTATGCTTGATACTGGCCCCGTTTACGCTCGGATAAAAGGACACCGCATTAACAATTTATATATCATATGCAATCTTAGTGGCAAAAATATAAAACATGGTAAAATATTTAAGTGTAGTAAATATTGTCATAACAGAATATTAATCTAACATAGATGATATTCTAGATTAAAACATGCATATACATATTATTCTAAATAATAGATAAAAACAACTATCATATGTCAAAATAATAAGACAGAATAAATATATATATACGAACAAATATTTCAAAAAGACATGTATACTGTAATAAAACATATTTCAACATATACGGGTCAACATATCGTAAAAAAGGTAAATATACTAACATGTAGCCCTAAAAATAAGAAAGCTCACACACATATAAAATACAGAATACGCCATGTACGAAACCAATTAAAACATAATATGCTTGATATGAATAACTGATATAAAAACGAATATCATACTTGACGATATATATACATATAAAACATAAAATGAGTCATATACGGGACATAAAATGAAATAATATCCACATATACGATTATAATTCGAACAATAATATTTACAAAGAAAATAGGATCAAATGAAAGGAAAATGAAAATCAAAAGGCGAAATTAAAGAGCAATAACATGTAATTTAGGGACGAAATCGAAAAACAAATAAAACCTACAAAGACCAGAGTTGTAATTATACCAAGGCGACTCTCAAATGAAAATTTCAAAAACGCGGGGTGATTAAGGGCGTAATTTTACCATTCGTAAGTCGATCGTGTGTAATTTAGTGACTAAATTGTGACTTTTTGGAAACTCGGGGGACTGGATCGTGATTATACCATGCGGCAAGACAAAAATGAAAATATTGAAAACGCGGGGATTAAGTGTGTAATTTACCCATTTAGTAAAATAATAACACCTATATAACGGCTATTTTCAGGCGAAACCAAATTTTCCCCATTTTTCGTTTCATTCTTCGCCTTCAAATATCCCACGCTCATCTTTTTCTCTCAAGTGTTCTTGAGAAACCCGAAATCCGGCGGTCGGCCGCCGTATTCTCCGCCGCCGCCCGCCGCTAACCGGCCCGGTGGACTCCCAAATACACCAAAACCTTCCTCTTGTCGTCCTCAACATGAATCCATGGTTGGATTCAGAGGATCCCCTTTTATTTACCCTAGATCTAAGAAATACGAACCCAAAAATATATTTTCTTTAGGTCAAAACGAGACCACAAGGGGTCTTCCCCTCCCTTTGTTCACCAGATCTGGCTTGTAGAAGCCGAAAGGCTTGTCACAGAGGAAGGGAAGACCCACGGACAAAGCCGGTAAGACTTCTTTACTTGTTTTCTTTTTATTTTCTTTTTGTACTTCGTATATGCATGCAAGGGAAACAGGTAAGAAAAAAAAAGGCAAAAAATTACCACTGGATTGCCTTCTGATTTCTTGACTGGTTACAAGTTTGGTTTTTACAAAACTTTCTGTTTTTTGTGTTACTACTCTCTCTGCTTTTTTTTTTTGCCCGTTCCTCCCTAAAAAACTCTCGTTACAACAGCCCCATTTCATATATACCACTATCTCTTTATTTGGTTGCAACTTGTATCTTCTTTTCCAGATCTGACATTTGCTTGTTGTCTTTGGCATAATCTGAACACGGGGGCTAAATATCGGCGCGGTGGCGGTGTGGACACTCTGCCCGGTGGCCGACGCGCATTCGGCCGTCGATCGATCCGATCTAACGGCCGAGATGGCTTGAAGAACGATCGGCCCGGATGAAGCCTCGATCCGATGAAACGGCTTTAGATTTCGCCACGTGGAGCACCGCAATCGAGGAGTCGAACGCGTGGATCTTACGCGCGTGGGATAATAAAGCGCCCACGCGTGGACCACACGCCGCGTGGCACTCGAACGGTCCATACGTGTGGAGTACGCGCTGGCGTATATTTTTAACCTTCATTGCATCGCGGGCGTTGGATCGATCTTGATCCAACGACCCATAGTTACCTGCACATTGTAATTAGATAGGATTCCGAGTTGGGCCAAACGGGCTTTGTAATTGGATTTTTGTAATTGGACTCGGACTTTTTACTTGGGCTTAATATATATATTTAATTTTACATTTAGTCAGCCCACTAATAATAATAATAATTATAATAAATTGTACATGTACATACGAAAATATATATTTCATATTATACGATCATTAATTAATAATATTCTAGTATCCATATGTATAATTAACATGACATCTACATACGCTTATACCCTAGATACATACGTGACATACATACGACCCTAATACGTATTAATGAGCTTATACATGCACACACCTTATATTAGTAACATTCATATAATAAATATACATGCAATAGTAATACATTTAAGTAAAAATGAGTGATTACATTGCCCCTCTTTTGCTTGTTCTCATGAAATGGGAAACAAAGCAAAGATTCATAAGCACTCATTTTATCGGACTTCCCTGTTTTGTAGCCTCGGAAAACGAATTCTTTTGGACATTTCCGCTCTTCCTTGGCGAATCTTCAGGCTCGTAAGTTCTTCCTATATAGAACTTCACACCTTCCGATCTTGGAGCTACAGGCTCTTTTTCGACATTGAACCCTTCGCTCTGATTTTTATCGACTTCCCTTTGTAGCTTTGGAAAAACGAATTCTTTTGGACATTTCCGCTCTTCCTTGGCCGAATCTTCAGGCTCGTAAGTTCTTCCTATATAGAACTTCGTCACCTTCCGATCTTGGAGCTACAGGCTCTTTCGACTTGAACCCTTCGCTCTGATTTTTATCGACTTCCTGTTTGTAGCTTTGGAAAACGAATTCTTTTGGACATTTCCGCTCTTCCTTGGCGAATCTTCAGGCTCGTAAGTTCTTCCTATATAGAACTTCGTCACCTTCCGATCTTGGAGCTACAGTGCTCTTTCGACATTGAACCCTTCGCTCTGATTTTTAGCTTTGGAAAACGAATTCTTTTGGACATTTCCGCTCTTTCTTGGCGAATCTTCAGGCTTGTAAGTTCTTCCTATATAGAACTTCGTCACCTTCCGATCTTGGAGCTACAGGCTCTTTCGACATTGAACCCTTCGCTTTAAGACAATGAAGCTCTGAGTCTTTCCTATATAAGACTCTTTGCTTTTGACACAACAGTTTCCTATATAACCCCGTGTCATAGGTGAATTGCTTTGACTGGAGTTCTTCCTATATAAAATCATGAGTCTTCACCTTGGAGCCATCAGTTCCTCCTATATAGAACTTTTTGGCGTCTGAATCTCGTGAGCCACAGTTCTTTTTCGACACGTAACCCTTCGCCCTAAGACGATGGAGCTCGAGTCTTTCCTATATAAGACTCTTTGCCTTTGACATAGCAGATCTCCTATATAATCTTGCGTGTCATGGGTGAATTTCTTTGACCGGGAGTTCTTCCTATATAGAATCATGCGAGTCTTCACCCTAGAGCTGTTAGTCCTTCCTATATAGAACTTTCAGCTTCAAGCCCTCGGAGAGAGAGTTCTTCCTATATAGAACCTTTCTCCAGAGCTTGAAAACATGTGCCTTTATGTAAAAACATTGTCTCCTCATTTGGGACTCACATCATGATGACCCTTGATGTCTCTTTGGATCTGCAAATACCTGAGATGAAAACAAAATGCTATGACAAATGAATGAATTGACATGCTCCTAATCCTAGTGATGTTTGACTATTCATGATGCATGAGCTTCAATATCATGGTGGGTTTGTTTTGGTCCTTTTTGCCGTTTGCTTTCTCCTTTGTTACGGGCATCGATACCCTTCTTCACTACCAAGTTCAACCGTCTCGATCTTTCTCTTTTTCAATTCTGACTTGGAATTTTAAAGCGCCCTTTCGGGTTTTCACTTTAGAGAGAGATTTTTTTTTTTCAAAAGAGGTGCCCTTCTGGTTTTCCCCCAGGAGATTTCTTTTGTTATCTCGTATGCTTTTCTTAAATAGATAGGACATGTGCCATCGGTTATCCTATCAGGTTGTTTGAAGCTTCCCGCCTTCCCGATCGACAGCCATTTAGGGAACTTAAAGGACGGAGTTAACCGTTTTCTTTGATTACCTGCAATTTTCAAGGTTAAATCATAGTAATGCTTCGAAATCTCTTGTTTCATTATAAGCCTATGTTATCTTATCTGACTGAAATTGACAAGGAGGCTAGGAATGGATGCTCAAAACATGGTTTTATTAGGATTAAGGGCTTTGAGATATCTTAGAAAGAAAGGTATGACACGTATAAGTTAAATACAAGATCTCTCATTATCTTCGATATGAATGACACATGATCCTCGCTAACTGGTGTAGAATTTTTGCCTCAAGCTTCCTCTTCATGATGCTCATGGGGATACTCTTCTCTTGGATATTTAACTTACCCGAGCCGCCCTTTGGGGGTTTTCAACTCGAGTCCTTCCTTTGCTTCAAGACGCCTGGTTTTGAGTTTTCATCCCGAGCTCTCCATTTTTTTTAGAGATAGTATTTCTTGACGGCATCAGAATTTATGGGATTTTTCAGCTCGTCCCCGTCCATTTCTGTTAGGATTAGGGCTCCTCCTGAGAAGGCCTTCTTTACGACGTATGGTCCTTCCCAATTGGGCATCCATTTTCCTCGAGAATCTTTCTGGATTGGGAGGATTCTCTTGAGTACCAGATCCCTTTCTTTGAATTCTCTTGGGCGCACCTTTTTGTTGTAAGCCTGAACCATCCGCTTTTGGTACATCTGACCATGACAAATGGCTTTTAGTCTTTTTCACAATGAGATTTAGCTGGTCGATTCTGGCCTGCACCCATTCAGCTTCTTCCAGTTTTACTTCGTTTAAGACTCGGAGGGACGGAATCTCTACCTCAATTGGGAGTACTGCTTCGGTACCATACACCAAGGAGTAGGGTGTTGCCCCCGTTGATGTGCGAATGGACGTCCTATAGGCGAAAAGGGTGAAAGGTAACTTCTCATGCCAATCCTTGTAGGTATCCGTAATTTTCGCTATGATCTTCTTTATATTTTTGTTTGCCGCTTCCACTGCTCCATTCATTTTAGGACGATAGACTGTGGAATTATGGTGTGTTATTTTGAATTGAGTGCACACGCCCTTTATCATTTTGTTGTTCGATTGGAAGCATTATCGGTGATGATCCTCTCTCGCAATCCGTGACGACAAATAATTTCCTTCCTTAAGAACTTACAAATCTGTAGTCCTGGTGATATTGGCGTAAGACGCTGCCTCTACCCATTTGGTGAAGTAGTCTATGGCGACCAAAATGAAACGGTGCCCATTGAGGCCTTCGGATGGATCTGCCTATAACGCCCATGCCCCGTGCTTTGAAAGGCCACGGAGAATTCATGGTGTGTAGAGGCGATGGGGTGCATGAATTTTGTCAGCATAAATTTGGCATTTGTGGCATTTCTGGCGTAATCGATGCAATCTCCTCCATGGTCAACCGTAAATAACCGTATCTCATAATTTTTCGGGCTATAGACAACCCGTTGGCGTGCTCCACGTATCCCGTCATGTACTTCGCTAAGATTTCCTTCGCCTCCGGGCATCCACACATCTCAGAATGTTTGATCATGACTTTTCCTATACAGATCTCCCCATCTAGGACATATTTCGCCATTTTTTTCGGCGTTTTTTTCTGTCATTGTCGTTTGCCCTTCTCGATACTTTCGAAGCTTGACATATTGCGGATATCATAGTACCATGGATTTCCGTCAATCTCTTCCTGTATATTACAACAATGAGCAGGCTTTTCAAATGTCTGCATCTCAATGGGTCTCTCATTTCCGCCTGTGTGTTTGTTTTAAACATGGATGCCAAGGTTGCCAACGATCCGCCATCCGATTTTCTTCTCGGGGTAGGTAATTGAAGTTTAACCTTTTCGAACTCTTTGACGAGCTCTTGGATTAATTTGTGATATTTGACCAACTTCGGGTCTCTGGTTTCCCACTCCCCGCGCAATTGGTAAATGACTAGGGACGAATCTCCGAACACTCGAAGTTCCTTAACCTTTCTCTCGATGGCTGAGTTTAATCCCATGATGCAAGCTTCGTATTCAGCTATATTGTTTGTGCAGAAGAATTCCAATCTGCTGGTGAAAGGATAATATACATCCTCAGGTGAGATTAGCATTGCCCCTATCCCATGTCCGAGGGCGTTGGAGGCTCCGTCGAAGTAAAGTTTCCATGACACATCATCTGAAATCTCTTCTTCGGTTGTAATGCACATCAAGTCTTCGTCTGGGAAACTAAAGTTCAATGCCTCATAGTCATCCGAAGCACGACTTGCCAGGAAATCTGCTACGGCACTCCCTTTTACGGCTTTTTGATTGACATATACGATGTCGAATTCGGATAAGAGCATCTGCCATCGAGCCATCCTTCCCGTTAGTGCTGGCGCTTCCATTAGGAACTTTAATGGGTCTAGCTTGGATATCAACCAGGTAGTATGGTACAACAGGTACTGCCTGAGTCGCTTGGTAGCCCAAACTAGAGCGCAACACAGCTTCTGCACTGGCGGGTACCGTGTTTCGCAATCGTTGAATTTTCTGCTTAGGTAATAGATGGCCTGCTCCTTCTTTCTTGACTCATCGTGTTGCCCTAGTGCGCATCCCATTGAATTCTCAAGACCGTTAGGTAGAGAATTAGTGGTCGACCGGGTACCGGTGACTAAAATTGGAGCATTTGTCGTGTACTTTTGATCTTTTCTAGGGCCTTTTGACATTCTTCATCCCACACGCCAGAATTATTCTTTCTAAGAAGTCTGAAGACCGGGTCGCATTGATTGGTTAATTGGGAAATGAAACGAGAGATATAATTCAGCCTCCCTAGGAAACCGCGAACTTCCTTTTTATATGGGGGGTGGTGAAAGGTCCTGGATGGCTTTCACTTTATCGGGATCAATCTCAATCCCTCTTCTCGCTTACTACTAACCCTAGGAGTTTTCCAAAAGTAACGGCGAAGGTACACTTGGCGTGATTGAGCCTTAGTTGGTACTTCCGTAGTCTTTGGAATAGTTTCTTTAAGTTCTGAGGTGCTCTTCCTCTGCTCGAGATTTGGCAATCATATCATCGACGTATACTTCTATTTCTTTGTGCATTATGTCATGGAAAAGAGTCACCATTGCTCTTTGGTACGTTGCCCCTGCATTCTTTAGCCCAAATGGCATTACTTGGTAACAAAAAGTGCCCCACATGGTTATGAATGTGGTTTTCTCCATGTCGTTAGGATCCATCTTTATCTGGTTGTATCCTGAGAAGCCATCCATAAAGGAAAACCATGAATGTCCTGCGGTGTTGTCAACCAGCGTGTCAATATGTGGCAGAGGGAAGTTGTCTTTTGGGCTAGCTCGATTCAGATCCCTATAATCTACACACATACGAACTTTCCCATCTTTCTTTGGTACTGGTACAATGTTTGCAACCCACTCGAGGTATTTGGCTACTTCCAAGAATCCAAAGATCAAATTGCTTTTTCACTTCTTCTCGGATCTTTAACAAAGATATCCGGCCTCATTCTCCGAAGTTTTTGCTGTACTGGTTTGCACTCCGACTTTGTTGGGAATTTGTGCACCACTATGTCGGTATTTAATCCTGGCATATCTTGATAAGTCCAGGCGAAGACATCCTTGAATTCTTGAAGCAGGGCAATCAGTTCATGCTTGGTTTTTGAGGAAATCGCTGTTCCTATTTTTATTTCTCTTCTCGCTTCTTCATCCCTAAGTTGACAATTTCGCTTTCTTCTTGGTGGGGCATAATCGCCTTTCTTCGTCATCCACCATTCTCTTTAATTCTTCCGGGACCTCAATTTCTATTTCATCATATCCTCCCTCCGCTTCCTCCGAGACCTCGTGGCTTTCAAACTTACTCCAGATTGGATCCAAAGATTCATTCATATCGTCGATCATGAGCGACCTGCATTAAATGAGAATGAATTGTATTGGGAAAGAGACGGCTTTACATGAAGGGAATGAATATGAAGAATGTATGAATGGAATAAATGAGACTTTGGCCTTTTTTAAGAAAGTGGGGATATTTCATTTCAATCAAAAAGTTAACATAGGTGCCCCATACAAGAGATCCCCATTGTCTATGGGCAAAAACAAAAGGTTGATTCAGAGCATTACTCTGATCTATTCCTAAAAACTACAGGTAAATCAATGCAGCTCCAGTTATTGAGTGTCTCCCCGGGATGGCAAGGGCGGATGTTGGTCAACATTTTGCTACCTCGGTCCTCTTCAGCTATCATGTTGATGCACATCCCTTCAAATGCTTTACTGATCATTTCCTCCTGGCCAAGTTCATCATTTTTCTTCATTGTCTCTCCAATATCTTGACCTGGCCGGTAGAATCCTCCAGAGATGAAAGTGGCTTTTAAACTAGGAAAGGACATCGACCTCCACGGAATGTCTTCTCCTTTAGATCTAGCTTTCCTTTGTTCCTCTTTTCTCTTATATTCTTCTTTCTTCTGTTGGACACTTGGTTGGTAACCCAGCCCGAAACGATCCTTCTTGGTAATGATATTCTTGGGTCTCATGTTTCCTTGTAATTTCTTCCCCAACCCTTTTCCTAATTTGGCTCCTCGGCCCAGAGTTTCTCGATGGTGGTCATCTTGGTACAATTAGATAACCTAGGGTAGGGGATCCGGTTTCCTCTCAAACGAATGTGGCATTTACTAGTTCTAATGCTCGGAACGAGCATTCTGCAGCCTCTCTTCATCATTTTGAATGTAGGGGGTGTCCGATGTCACGGAAGCAACAAATTCATGCTCGCCTCTCGTGACCAATTTGCCCTCAACTACAAATTTTAATTTCGATGCAATGATGATGGGACAACTCCCGCGAGTGGATCCACGGTCTTCCCAACAAGCAGCTGTAAAGATGGTTTTATGTCCATTACCACAAAATCGATCACATATTCAGGTTGGTCCGATCAATAGGGGTATCTCAATTTTCCCCATTGTTCCTTTTTTTGCGTACCATCAAGGCCCTTACCGAGTTGTAGCAAGGCTTTAGGTGCGAACTATCTATTGGTAATTTTTGCAGGGGGTTACCATAGGCAAGACATTCAATGCTGACCCGTTGTCGATTAGTACGCCTGGTAATACATACCCCCTTTGCAAGGGGTAGTGATGTTAAGGGCTTTAGTGGACCCCCTTCCTTCTTCCGGGATCTCATCATCACTGAACGTGATATGATTATAGGCAGTAATATGCCCCACTATCATGTCCAAATTTGTTACGGAAATGTCCTGGGGCACAAAAGTTTGATTCAGCACTTTTAATAGTGTCTCCCGATGCTTCTCTGAACTCAAGAGTAATTCCAGCACTGTGATCCTGGTCGGTTGCTTCCGTAGTTGTTCCACTACGCTGTACTCGCTATGTCTCAAGAACTTTAGAAATTCTTTGGCCTGGGCCTCAGTTACCGGTTCATTTATCCTTTGGGGAGGTTCTTCTCCAAATATCTGTGTAGGCTAATCACTGTATTCTTTCCCCTATCTTTTTCAAATGCTCTCAAAGATTCGGAGGAATAACATCGGCGCTCCCGGTGAAATGGCCTGCCTCACCAACGCTCATATTATTTTGGCTTTGTTGGTCTTCCAAATAAGCAGCTCTTTTACCTGCTCGTGTTTTGATTTTTCTGTCATGGTCACATTCGCGCATAATTCCAGGGAATTTGTCGATGTCTTTGAATGGGAATGGAGATGGTGCTGAAATGACGATCTTCGATTTATCTTGCTGGTTTCTCCTTGGGAGACACTGCATTCCCTACCCCGGGAGAGATGATGAAAGGCATATCCTTCCCATATCTAGTTTTGGGGGTATCTCATCATGTGTACGCCTGATCCCTTCCCCATGGGTTCCTCGAAGAATTCAATTTGTTTTCCATCTATCAACTTCTGCACCAATTTCTTGAACTCATCACATTCTTGGATATCATGCCCTTCACCGATGGAATTCAATAATACTTTCCACATTCTTTCGCGCTTTATTATCATGCCTTTATTGATCATACGAGCCATGCATAATCAAGTGAAATACCCACCGTAAAGGAGACTTGACTTCGACACGCCGCCCTTTATCCTCCCGTAAAACCTTCTTCTATAGCATTTTACCCTCTGCTCCCATGATTAGGCAATGGGTTGTTGGCTACGCTAGGTTCTTCAAACTTCAATATCCCGGAATCAATTAAGTTCTGCATGCTTTTTTTTGAAGGCAAGGCGCTTCTCGGGGGGTGTCCAGGATACCGCCGTGATAGTCGCAATGTGCGCTTGGATTATACCAAGGCGGGAAGGGTGGATTGACAGGATTAACGATGTATGGTCGGACCAAGTCTGCTTCATACAACCGGGAATAAAGTTCTGAGTATGAAACCGTAGGGGAGTGAAAGTTCTCCTCTCTTTATCCTTTCTCGTGACTCTTTCATCTCTTTGATTCGATTTTTGCGTTTTCCCACACAAAGCTTGGGGCTGTGAGACTGTGAAGTTCTTCGAGGCGTATATAGGTACTGGTGGTGTTTACTTCACTTCTCTTGTTGTACTTTCGAGACCCTTCCCACCATCAATTCCGCCGCTCTTGATTGCTAGTTCGAGAGACTCCCACCCCGATCAAGTCGGCGAAACACTGCTTTGTGTTATTGATGAGGCGATCAAGAGTGCCCCTTTCAAAGTATTGACAAATAATGGCGTGATTTCATGCTCCGGGATAGGTGGCTGGATTTGGGCGGCCACTTTCCACCTTTGGGCATATTATCGCAAGCTTTCATTGACTTCGCCCCATATTTTCTAGCATAATTCTGCTAGGGATCATGTCTCATTACATGTTTGTATTGCTCGGAAAATGCTTTAGACAAATCTTTCCATGTCTTGACATTTGCTTTGCTTAACCGAGTATACCAACGTAACGCTGCTGCTCGAGCTTAGACTATCCTCGAAACAAAGGGATCAAGAGCTTTTCATCTTTATGGTAAGTCGCCATTTTTCTCGCAATACATCGTTATGTGTGCGTATGACATGTGGTTC
This sequence comes from Hibiscus mutabilis, assembly GCA_019671005.1. Lineage (NCBI taxonomy): Eukaryota > Viridiplantae > Streptophyta > Magnoliopsida > Malvales > Malvaceae > Hibiscus > Hibiscus mutabilis. Next base: position 11,952,673 of record CM033750.1, read on the forward strand.
CGCCATATTTATCAAACTCCGCGTTTTGAATTTTGGTGGCAAGACAAGATCGACACTAGACTTAGATCACTAGCGTTGTTTCCGATTCTTCATTTGATTGTAACGCTTTAAATTTTTCTTCCATGAGGCGAAATCTTTCTTCCCACTTTCTTTCTACCTCATTCCCGATCTTTTTCGACCATGTTTAGGTCCGCACTTCTTCTTCATACAAGATTTCTTGGTATCAAGGGGTTGAGTCTCAGTGCCCCTACTTGAAAGCTGGAAGACATTCCCGTAGGGTCAATATACATCTTCCTAGCCTGGTTTGGTGCAGTTGGTTGAACCTTGAAGTGAGCCGGGTACCTTTCGCTCTGAATATTTTCTCCTTCTACTCGTTTTCCGAGACTTTTCGCCAAAGAATGCCGTTATGTCGATACTATTGAAGTTTGTGACTGTGCAATCTGATCACTAAGGCTTCTCTCGGGCCTCTTCAAGCCTTGACTCGAGCTCTCTCTCCCCTCTTTCTAGATTGATTATTCTTTCTTCCATGAGCTTTCTTTGTAGCCGGGTAAAGTATATGTGATGAATGATTACGGGTTAACACACCGAATGCCACAATATTCATACTCATAATATATGGTTGTAAAAATAAATGCATGTACAATGATGCAAATGTTATGATGCGAATGCAAGAATGCATGCAGACAAGGTACTGGTTCCGCTGGTAATCACCCTTTTGAATTACTTTTACGGGAATTAAAGGGTCTTGATTACAACAAAATTCGTGTTACAAAGTAAAGATCCCTAGTACAAAAGATCTAATTATAACACAGAGTCCTATAGATAGACTCTAGCTCTATCCCCTAACTTTCCAATTGACTTGAGCAGCTTGAGGAACCTAGGAGCTTCTTCCATTCCCGGGGCTATAAAAGGTCGGAGTGTCTCAGCCTCGACGGCTAAATCATTTACGTGTCTGGCGACTCGCTGTATGTCCACCATTAGATTTGCATAGTACTGGTCCCCGTCTCAGTATCATTCGAGCAAAGTCGCGTAATCTCTCTCTTCGCCAATAGGTGTCCCCCGGCTGCAGCTTCCTCGAACACATTAATTCTTTCCTTGTAATCCTCCACAACCGCTTCGAGGATCCGATTCGTGCTCGTAATACACCCACTTCGCGTTCTCTTTCTTGCAGCTCCGCAAATTATTCCTACGGCAAGACATTCAAGTGAGTGTTCGACTTCCGCCATCTTTTCTTTTAATTCGTCATTTTGACTTTGGCTTTGCCTCAAACTTTGAAGAGTGTCATCGACAGTTTCTGATCTCCAACAATCTGTTTTTATATTCATGGATTTTCTTTTCCATACGGCGACACTTTCTCTCTCATGATGAACAGCTTGTTTTCCTTTGCTGACTTCTTGTCTGAATCTTTCTCTCTCTTGATCAATGGCCTTCTTGGCGGACCGTTTTTCTTCCTCCATAGCCAAACGACAGCTTTCAATCTCTCTCTCGATCGCTTTTTTGTTAATTTCTCGTTCTTCTTCCAACAAACGGATGCCGTCCATTCTTTCTTTTTCCACAGCTATGAACTGACTCCGGCCGGCCTTTTGTATTTTTGCCTGTAACAGGAGGGCATCTTTTTGATAAAGAGTATTCTTGTCATTCAAATCTGCATTTAATTTCTTGATTGCCTAATGATCCCCCTCCCGCTCGTCGACTTCTAGGCTTGCCTTATAGAGTTCGCCGCGTGTTGGGTCCGTTGAATGTCCATTTTCTTTTTAACTTCCTCGAGCTCACTCCTTAAGATATCGGCTTCGGACGGTACCACCCTTGTAAGCTCCTCGAGTGACACTGTTGGTCCTTGATTAGATTCGGGAATCACATTATTAACCCTCAAACGTCTCCAAAGATCGTAATCTGGGGTAGTCATGTGCTCGGTGTCTCCTTCCACCCTGATCCGATAACAATGATCCCAAGCCCTCATGATGGTCTGAATTTTTCCTTTGAACTCTCCTTTGAAAAGAAATTCAGTTTGGCTTAATCCGCGGTATTGGGAATGAACTCGCCATGATCCGAATCGAGACACTAAAAGTGGAGCACAAGTGATCCTCCATGTAATCCTAACATCATCAGCCAATTGAAGTCACCACAATCAGATAGAAAATAATTGACTTTACCGAGCCATGGGACCCTCCATGCTATGTCTTCATCTTGAATGTTCCTGAAGAAACTGGTCCACATTTTTGTTTTCAAATCTTCTCGCCATTCCTTTGCTAAGTATTCTCGTAAAGGCGAAAAACCTTGGAAAGATATCCCCGGCAGGACCCGTGTCGGTGTCTTCCACATGTGACTCTGGATCCATACTTGTAGTAGCTGTGCGCATCCTCGAAAACGTCCTTCTTCATGTTTCCGGCTAGCGTTCAAGGAAATGAAAGTCTCGACCAAAATTGCTGGTACCGGGTTTGCTTCCCGTTTTACCCGTTCGAACAAATCCAGAATGGCTATGTCAATGTTCCCGAGTACTCTGGGGAAGATCACCAAGCCATATATTCCTAAAGCGAATAAGTCCATTTTCTTTGCATCGTTTGGATGTGTCGATATGATGTCCCGAATACTCTCCCATGCAAAGATCAGATTATCTCCTCGGATTTGAAGGAGGCCACTAACCCAATCATCACTCATTCCCGCAAAGGCTTTGAGTTTCGCAGTGTAATTCGATTCCTTGAGGCTTCGCGTAGATCCAATCTTCCCGAATATTTTTCTGGTTAAGTAAAGCGTTGTACTCTTCTACCGTAGGCATCATGTCTTGCCCATTGAAGGTGAAGCGAAAAAAAAGCCGGATTCCAAAACTGACTATAGCTCGGAGTAGGGGCTGGTTAATCCGAACATATAATAGCTGCGCGATGTCGCCATAACTATCGCTAAATAAGTCTTGTAGCCTTCGGTCCCATCTTTCCCAAATGCTTTGAAGATCCCACAAGTCGCTCTGTTGAGACTCACATAGGTGTATCCAGCTATTACGCGTTCGTTAGGCGATCGTCCCTTGGATTTTCTGGTTGACTTGACCAATGTCCGATCGACAAATTAAGCTCTTCTTTCCTAAGACACCTTTTTTCCATAGTGAAAGACTTTCTCGATCAGGCAAACCACTTGATCCAAGACTTTTATGCGATGCAAATGCAATGATGTATGAGAAAACGAACAAAAAGCGAAAAGAAAACAAGTCAAGATACCAGATAAAGTAAATAAAATGACAAAAATAAATAGAAATAAACACACAAAAACAAATCTATTTATCCCGTCTAAAACCTAAGGTTATCCTCATGGCTCTAACAGGTGGGTTTCTATGTTCTCTACATGCAGTGTTGGTGCTAGGAGGTACCCGAATTGTCCTTGCTGTCCCCTACTAAGGGTAGCAAGGCCCCGATCATCACCCATTATAGGCTCCTTCAACCGGGTTCAATTGGGGGACCCATCCGCTTATGCCCGTCTTTAAGGAACAATATCCTTACGAAAAGCATAAGGTACTCGAGCCCCAAGGTACTTGCTAGGCCCATACGGAGAACGATATCTCCACGAAAGCATTAGCGTTTTCCCCACTAAAAAGACGGGTTTATATGCCATATTTTAAATGCGTTAAAATAAACGCGCAATTATGACCGAATGTTAATTTAATAGTTACTTTAATCCGGAATTTCCAATATTAGTAAAGCGGTAATTATTTTAAAAGCTTGACTCTCATTTGTTTTTGAAAAACAAAAATGTCCCCAGCGGAGTCGCCATCTGTAGCGAATGGTCTCGCTAAATAAAAACGATAATATTTTTTTGAAATGTTTTTTTTTCAAAAGTGTTTGTGATATTTAAAAATATTTATTCCGTGGGGTTTACAAAAAACCTTATAAAAATAGAGTCGCCACCGGCCACTTAGGTAGGCCGGACACCACAAAACCAGAGATTCAAAAGACAGGGTTCGGGAGTCGGTTACGGATGGGGAAGGATTAGCACCCCCACACCGCCCAAAAAATTGGTACTTTAATAATTACCGCTTTATGAATATTGGATTTTCCGGATTAAAGTGACGATTATTTTAAATTTCGGTCATAATTGCGAATATATTTTAAGGGTCCCATTATCCGAGAATAAACGCCAACCACTATCACTACGCTTTGATACTTCGCCCCGCTTACGCTCGGATAAAAGGACACCGCATTAACAATTTATATATCATATGCAATCTTAGTGGCAAAAATATAAAACATGGTAAAATATTTAAGTGTAGTAAATATTGTCATAACAGAATATTAATCTAACATAGATGATATTCTAGATTAAAACATGCATATACATATTATTCTAAATAATAGATAAAAACAACTATCATATGTCAAAATAATAAGGCAGGAATAAATATATATATACGAACAAATATTTCAAAAAGACATGTATACTGGTAATAAAACATATTTCAACATATACGGGTCAACATATCGTAAAAAAGGGTAAATATACTAACATGTAGCCCTAAAAATAAGAAAGCTCACACACATATAAAATACGAGAATCGCCATGTACGAACCAATTAAAACATAATATGCTTGATATGAATAACCGGATAAAAAACGAATATCATACTTGACGATATATATACATATAAACATAAAATGAGTCATATACGGGAGACATAAAATGAAATAATATCCACATATACGATTATAATTCAACAATAATATTTACAAAGAAAATAGGACTGAAATGAAAGGAAAATGAAAATCAAGTGGCGTAAATTAAAGAGCAATAACATGTAATTTAGGGACGAAATCGAAAAACAAATAAAACCTACAAAGACCAGAGTTGTAATTATACCAAGGGCGACTCAAAATGAAAATTTCAAAAACGCAGGTGATTAAGGCGTAATTTTACCATTCGTGAGCTGATCGTGTAATTTAGTGACTAAATTGTGACTTTTTGGAAACTCGTGGGGACTGGGACTGTGATTATACCATGCGGCAAGACAAAAATGAAAATATTAAAAACGCGGTGGGATTAAGTGTGTAATTTACCCATTTAGTAAAATAATAACACCTATATAACGGCTATTTTCAGTCCGAAACCAAATTTTCCCCATTTTTCGTTTCGCTTCTTTTTTCAAATATCCCACGCTCATCTTTTTCTCTCAAGTGTTCTTGAGAAACCCGTAATCCGGCGTCGGCCGTCCAGATTTCTCCGCCGCCGCCGCCGCTAACCGCCGCGGTGGACTCCCAAATACACCAAAACCTTCCTCTTGTCGTCCTCAACATGAATCCATGGTTGGATTCAGAGGGATCCCCTTTATTTACCCTAGATCTAAGAAATACGAACCCAAAAATATATTTTTTTAGGTCAAAACGAGACCACAAGGGGTCTTCCTCCCTTTGTTCACCGGGATCTCGCTTGTAGAAGCCGAAAGGCTTGTCACAGAGGAAGGGAAAGACCCACGGACAAAGCCGTAAGACTTCTTTACTTGTTTTCTTTTTATTTTCTTTTTGTACTTCAGATATGCATGCAAGGGAAACAGTAAGAAAAAAAAAGGCAAAAAATTACCACCGGATTGCCTTCGATTTCTTGATCGTTTACAAGTTTGGTTTTTACAAAACTTTCTGTTTTTTGTGTTACTACTCTCTCTTTTTTTTTTTTGCCCGTTCCTCCCTAAAAAAACTCTCGTTACAACAGCCCCATTTCATATATACCACTATCTCTGTATTTGGTTGCAACTTGTATCTTCTTTTCCAGATCTGACATTTGCTTGTTGTCTTTGGCATAATCTGAACGCGGGGGCTGAATATCGGCGCGGTGGCGGTGTGGACACTCTGCCAGTGGCCAGACGCATTTCCGGCCGTCAGATCAGATCTGATCTAACGGTCGAGATGGCTTGAAGAACGATCGGCCTGGATGAAGCCTCGATCTGATGAAACGGCTTCAGATTTCGCCACGTGGAGCACCGCAGTCGAGGAGTCAGAACGCGTGGATCTTACGCGCGCGTGGGATAATAAAGCGTCCGCGCGTGGCACTCGAACGGTCCATACGTGTGGAGTACACGCCTGGCAGATATTTTTAACCTTCATTGCATCGTGGCCGTTGGATCAGATCTTGATCCAAATTTGTATAGGAACTCGAAAACTCGTCTCAACTCGAATTTTATAAACTCGACTCGAAAAAAATTCAAATTAAGTTTGAGTTGTAAAATATGATGCGTCAACTCAAATAACTCGATTTTTTTTACTCGACTCGATCGAACGCTCACCCCTAAAAGAGAGAGACTTACGTTATATTTTCAATGTATGGTTGTGCACCTATTTATAGAAATGTTATCTCTCATTTTTAATTGCACTAATTTAGCCTTTGTAGTCTTCCAAAATCAACAATGTTGTCTCTCCTTTTTAATTTTATTAATTTAGCCCTCAAACTCCTGAATTGCATCAATCTCGCCTTTTGACTATCTTTGACTTAGAAAATTGTTATCATCAGTCTCCCTTTGTCATGCTGACACTGTCATTAAATAATTGACAATGTTTAATTTAGCATGTCCATATGTTATTTTCTTTAATAAATTAATATTCTCAAAAAAGATGACGTGGAGTTAATTTTGATGACGTGGCATTACATTTGATGTGATTTTTAAAAAAATCTATAATTTTAAAATAAATAATTCTAAAACTCTCTATTCGTATTATCACATCATCAAAATTGACTTGTCATTATCGATATAGCAAGGCAATTGGAGATAACGACTAATGTGGAAGTAGATAGCAGTCACATACATAAAATTTAACAACTTTGCCCGTCCCTCTGCAACAAGTTTGTTCCTTCCAAATTTTTAGTGCAGTAGTATTTTAGGTTTTATTAATTTATATTAAATTAAACTAAGATTTCATTTCATCAAATTTTGATATTAAATGCGTAATAAGTACTTATTATTTTAAATTTAAATAACGTGTCTCTTTCAACATTCGATAATATTTGTGTCTAGTTTTAAATTTAAATAAATACACATATAATTATATACTAAAATATTCAAACATAAATTACTTAAATAAAATATATCATCATTTATTAACTAAATTGTCAATAAAGTTTTAACATGTCATCTAACCATACATTTTTTTACATTATCTTTAACCGTACATGAAGAGCAAAAGTGAAAGGAATATAAAATTAAACAAATTTCTAATATATTTTGTTGGCTTAAATAAAAATTAGGTAACTAAAGTAAGCTTTTTTTTAAATATTAGGTGTTTAAAGTATTTTTTTTGTAAAAATAAGTGTCCAAAGTTTTAAAAGTTATAATTTTAGGTGTCTGACTGTTAATGGGTGTTAAAATTTTTTTAACCAATCAATGCTTGACACGTGGCATATTTAATTTATTTTTAAATTTTTTTTAAAAAATGCCCAAAACTTTTAGTTTCCCAAAAAAATCTTGAAATTTTTAAAATTTTATAAAACAGTCCTCAAATTCCTAAAATTACCCATACCCCAAAATTGCCGCCGCTTCTGCCGCCCTTGAGCACACCGATTTGGTCGTCGGACCAAGACGATTATTTCTCCCAATACGGTGTTGCTGAAAATAACGAACGATGTGCCAGCTGAACTTCAATTTCGCGTTTGATGTTCGAATAAATGGAATTATGAGGAAAAGTAAATGCTAGATTTGGAATCCTTTTCTTTCGGTGATA